>JARHVA010008425.1:0-192500 GCA_037957365.1 Torreya grandis
TATCTCATGATAGAATTGAAAATGGTTTTCCATTTGGCTTTAGGCATAACCATGCCCAATAGGCCTACCTACAACCCTTGTGTTCTAAGCTATCCAATTGGAATTATTTACATTACATAAGATTTAAAAAATCTGTAATTATCCCAAAAAAATTATTTAATAAGTTATAATTCCCACATACATCTATAAATTAAAATAACCTTTCATTTGGGCACTAGGCCAAAACCTTGCCTAACTAGACTTGACTACAACCTTAGGGTTTAGAGCACCTTGTTTAGTTACATAATTTTTTGATTAGTTATTAATGTTTTATTAGATTTCATAAAACTTAAAAATTCTTCTAAAAAGTTTTAAAAATATCTTGTCTCATCCCTCTATCTTCTTTCTTAGACTTGCCAGTTTATACCTAAGGGGAAGTACCCTCTATCTAAGACAAAACAGAGGGTACTTACCATGTTTACTCAGACCATTTATATGTTTGAGATGTTTACTAAAGTTTAAAATGTTCTATATACTAAATTTTATCCCTCTATATTATCAATATACCCCCTACTTCAACAAAAACCCAAGATAGACTTATGCAAAAAAGGACTATGCATTGTGTTTTGGTGTGAATTGTGTATGCTGGATCAGAGCCCCTCCTCTATGAAATATTTCTCATGTCAATAATTTATAAATGTTTTCATTAAAATTATTTGTATTTTCCAATATATATTCACTACTCTGACCTTTCATGTACCCTTCATACCTTGAAATCTCAAGACTGAGTTTTATCATTTGACTATGTTTTGCTCCAATATATTGCACCTATAAGTGATCATGTGTGTTTAAATATTGATTATAGTTATCATAGGTATATTTTTGATATATTAATACCATTTGAAATTAAATTTAAAATTTTTTCTCACCCTACCTATCCTAAATCATCCCTTATACAACTTATATCAGTTCATTGTCACCCTACAGTCACCTACAACTGACTGTACAGAGTCTTGTAGGTGGCATTTTACTCTTAAAACTTGTGTTATATATTAATTATAAAATACCTAAGATATTTTTAAATAAATGTGATATAAAAATGTTATATATGTTTGTAAGTTTCCATATCCAAGCTCACACTATGGACTGTGATAATTTTACAACCAGTTGTAGGTCAATAATTTGGAATTAGGCACACTTGTAGGTATGCATGGGACCCTAAAAAATATAATGTCACCCTATTTTGATGATATTTTAGACAATTAATACTATCTTAGACCCTATATAACCATTCAACCATGAAACATGGTTTGTGTTTTAACCTTGAAGTGGAAAGCTTCTTTAGGGACCAAAAGCTATAGATAGCACTGTTGGAACTCAGTGCATAAAAGTTCAATTTTGAGGTGATCAATAGCCACCTTCCACTAATAATTTTGACTCCATTTTTTTCATGTATCCTATCCTATGTGGATACTAATAGTTTTATTCATCAATATGTCTCAAATCCTTTAGTACCCCTATTACAAAATATCAATAAAACCTCAAGGAACTTTTTTTTGCACTTTTAAAGACAAGGGGCATGAAGACTATCTTTTGAATCTTTGAGCATGGTTTTCAACATCTATTTCTTAATCCACACCTCAAATATGTATTCAATGTTCTCACTACATGATATGATATCAATAAGGTTATCAACATGTTTAATTCCCTTCGTATAAGTACCTTCATACCTCTACTAGTGCCACCTATAGGTGGACATCCCAATGTGCATGCAATATATGTGGAATAACAGGTAGTGAGAAAGAGACAAGCACTTTTTAATCACTCTATACCTTCATCAAGTTTCCAAATTTTTGTTAGCACTCAAAAGGACTAAAACAACTAATAAAGCTGCCCTTATAGTATGATGTCATCCCAAGAGGCTCTTGTAGGTGCATATTAAGTTGCTTATAGGAAGTGAGAAAAATATGGATGATATGCATTATTTAGGCCTCATGATTAGACCAAGACTCTTTACCAATTTCCCAAATGGTTTCTCATCTAAATTTTTGACCAATCTTGGAACTATTATTATGGAAATGGAGATCTCTAAGGTTAATTTCACTTCCCAAAAGTGTTTGCTTTGAAACTCCTTTAATTGTCCATATTATTGTCACTTGAACTTGCACCCATTAAGGAGATTATAAGTCTCTCTTCATTCAAGTGTCACAATGGAACCACCTTAGGTTTATGGGTGTCCAAAATTTAAGGTGGATCTCTAGATTAAGGGCTAGTTCCCCTTGATGTATCACTATAACTCAAACCTATAGCTAAATTTTGGTGGATGAAAAGGGAAAAGGATAATTGAAAACAAATATAATCTAGGGGAGGTGATACAAAAAATATATGGTCTACTCACACCACTTATAATTCCCTTGAGACAAAAGATAATCCCACACATACACTTCATTCAATCAAACACTCCTTTTCTACATCAATGTTTCAAGCATAGGTTCTTAGAGATAGTCTAGGATAGGAAGACGTAGACAATAGGTCTTATAAAATAACTAATGAATGAGCTACTCACTATACCTAAAATCCATATCAGGCACTTCTTCCTAACTTGAAAAAGAGAGATCTTAGAACCACACAAGGCACTAAGAAGAGTAATGTAAAAGTAAGCAAAGTACACTTGCATAAGACCAACAACAAAAATATGCACTTAGTGCTAAATTGAATGAGGTAAAATAACATTATTTATTATTTCAAAGAAAATTTTTGGTAGGGCTTCACCATATCCAAGTGGAGAGATAGATATAATAGCCAAAAATGCCATAATTTATAGCAATTATGAGAGGAGAGAGATAAAGGGAATCTCAAGAGTCACTAAGACACTTTTCAAGTAAGAAGGAGTTATAATAGTCATAGAATCAAGCATGAGATATGTATTACAAGGAAAATATGGATAAATGTCTCCCAAGTTTTCTAACTCCTCCATATGTGGCGTAGATTCTCTTGTGCTTACATAAGAAACTATTTTCAAGATTTGCCTTCACAAAACTCCTTTTCCACTAAATAGGGTCAGGTATGATGATTGATATGAAGGGGAGGGGCTACCAACAAGACTAAACTAGCATTGGAAACCAAAAAGAAATATATCTTGAAGATTAGAATGAGTGTGTGCACATTAGAAACTTGTTTGATGCTGATCCAATTAAAGCTTCTGCAAGTGAAGTGGCAAGAAAAAAGGTTGATTTACCAAGCATCCACTCCAACAAGCAACTTGTTTGGCACTATGAGCTTTCTTACCATGAAATATATCTAAGATTCTTTCCCTTTGATCTAATAAGGGAGGTATGTTTTGTTAGATGTACATAATTAGTTTATTTTTTGTTGTCTTATTATCCCTAAGTGCTTAGTAGCATAAGTGTGCCTTTGCTTTGTGTGTTTACTTTGTCTTGTTCTGTGTTGTCTTTCCTTTGTGTGTTTTGAGGTCAATCAATAGTCTTTTTAGTCAAGTCAAGCTATTATCTTGTTATTTTAGAGTGTATATGACTCCACTTGCCTAATGGACGGGATAAGGCAACTAGTCCTTAACATACGCAAGCATGTTACCCCTAAGAATTACTAAAAGTGTTGACCAAAATTGACTATAGTCAAATTAGGTCAACCCCTACATATTGAAACTTTTTCAAATGTTATTATATGTCTTATAAAGGTCTCATGTTGGTCTAAACATTTCACCCATCCTTGCTCTATCATTAGTCTAAGCCTAGCTTCCTTATACTAGTCTAGTCAACCAATGTCAACCCTAGTCAAACATGTTTAAAGGCTAAAATTATTTTAAAAATGTCCTAGTGTGGTCATTTAGGTGTTTTAAATTATTCCTAAGTCATAAAATTGATCCTTCACCATGTTTCATATGCAAAAGGGGCCTTTTGGTCATATTTATAACTCATTAAATAACTTGTATAAACTTTCAAGGAAGAATATTTGTCACAAAGGTGAATTTTAATGTAGATAAGGTTAGGAGATGTCATAAGGTAGTCAGATGGTAGTCAAGAATCAATTTCATGTAGAAAGAGGTAGTGTCTCACTTTTATAGATTTGGTGAGCTCACTTTTAGCTAAAAATGTGGGATAGTGTCTCTTTAACTCCCTAAAGTCATTTCCATGCCTAGTGTGTTGAGAATAGATCAAAAAGTTTAGTTTTGATTTTATTTCTTCCTTTTTGCCTTTGCAAGCCATGACGAGTCAACTTTGGATGCATAGTATAGTATATACAAGTGGAGTCTAGAGGAATTATATTAGGGGTTGAAATAACTTTAATTCAACTTCATTTTCATGATAGTAATTTTTAGTTTAATGGCTCCTCCTTTATGAACCATCACTAAGAGCTCAGGTAGCTTTTTATGCTTCTTCATCCATGAGGGGTCTCCTTTTGAGCTATTTTATAAATATTTTTCTTTATTATGATGGTTTTTATTATTTAATTTGTTTATAAAGGTTTTATAACACTACTCCATAGTTTTTTCATTATCTTTGGGCTTGTGGAAGTCTCAAGAACTCAAGGAATCTCTCCTAGACTTGTCTCAGCCAGGCAGCCATGAGAGTGCATTGTAAACATCAGAAAAAGAGACTTTCATATTGAGATAAGAATTTTAGAGAGTTTTTTCAAGCTTACCATGATGGAAATCAGCCATTGAATGACTTATAAAGGAGATAGGTCTACCCATGAGACCTAATTTTACACATTGTCCATATTTTCCTTCTCTATTTTCTCTTTTCTCCTATAGGTAGGTGATTCCCATGTAGATAAAGGTTTTATGAAGTTAATTACAAGTTTTATTTATGTATTTTGTTAATTTTATGGTTATTAAATTAATTTTTAGTGTTAGTAAGCTTTTAACAAACCTTTTCTTACTCATTTTCATCTTTTCTGCCTACATATAGTCAAATGCAACTTTAGGTGTCATCTATAGAGATTCAGAGGTGTTATATAGAGATATGGTTGAATTTTTTTGGTCTTCATGAGTAATTTGAGGTTTTATGTTATCATATAATAATTTTAAAGGTTCCCTGGTATCTCACTTGGTGTTGAGAAACCTTTCCAAGCATAAGATTCTTAGTTTTGGTCTCATCTTTGAAAACCAAAATAGAGGTCCTACAAGTTTTGGAGTGAAATTATAATTTAGTTTAAAAGATCCTTTGATGATACCAATTACTTAAATTATATCCTATATCATGGTAAAATCCATTAACAAGTTTTAATAGGAGATAATAGAGGGATAATGATCTTCAAAGGTCCTCAAAAGTGCATAAAAAACATTGACTTTAGGCAGTACACACCTACAAGATTCAAAGTTAGAAAGACCCTTTGCATCTAAGATTATGGTATTAAGATTTTTTTTCATATTTTATAATTTTTTAATATATTTTATGTATCATTTATAACCCAATAATCATTTCAAGGTGTGATAAATAATGTTCCAAGATCCATATGGACCTACAGGTGTTCCTAATTAAGATATCAACCACCAACAATAGGATTTCAACTCTTTGAGAAAATTATTCTGTCCTAGGTTGGTAATATAAAATTATAAAATTATTAATGGATATAATAATAAACATTTAACTTGATCACATATAAGGTTTGAATATAGTACTTTGCTTCTCTAGTATACCCTGATGTCTATACACAGGGCAGATTGTAACCTATACGTTATAAAAACAAGGTATAAGGACAAAGACCTAAGTATTGTGTCTTGATGGTTATTTAAACACAATAAGGATATAATAATCATGGAAAATTGTTTTATAATATTAATTATAAAACAATTATCTCTAATACCATCACCAAATATCAACCAAGGCTCATATATACACCTACAAACCAAAGTGTCTCAATCACAAGCAGTAACCTAAAAAGGGGTACACTTAGATGCCCATATAGCATGAGGTGAATAAAAAGGATTAAAAAAGTGTGAGAAAATACTAAGGATAAATGGTGAGGTTTAAAACATTTCTTTTCAAATACTAAAAAAACTTATAACACCTAAATGAGTCATCTTTTAGACTTGTCTCAATCTAGATAGCTTGTAGACCCAGTCTTGGAATCCAAGAACAAAGGGGTGGTTTGAGAGGTCAGGGTGTTGGGATTATAATTTTAAGTAATTATATGTGATATTAAAACATATAAAATCCTTGTAAACCTGTATTTAAAAATCAAGAGCCTTCATTTTTTCACAAAACTCAGTCAACTTGCTAAAGTCCCCTGCACAGTCTACCTTCAAAAGCTAGTTTTGGAATTTGAGAGAGATGAAGGGTCAAATGATTGAATAAGGAGAAAATATTTTATGTATATCATAATTATGATTTAAATAAAACCATACAATTTTTGTTTTGGTGATAATAATAATAAGGTAACTGCCCACTATTTTGTCTTAGACACGGGGCACATTTCCCCTTGTACATACCCTACAAACTTGGAAAAGGAAACCAAAACATGAACCAAATGGATTGGTATCTTGTCAATAATGTTAGATAAGATATAAAATTAATGGTGCAACATGATAAACCTATCTATAATGTTTTAATCCATATGGGGTGGTCTGGACAAGAAGGTTTACATGTAGACCTAGTTAGGCAAAGTGCAAACCTAGCTCCAAATAGGGGGTCATTTCCTATTCTAGAATTTGAAAAGCATTTTAATGATTTAAATCATGTTTATGGAGGTAAAAATAATGTGTCTAATATATCTCAAAGTTATAGAGGGTTATCAAATGGGTCCTAGGACAAAATTTGTAGACAAACCCATTGGAGAAGGTATAGGCCTAGTTTCTAAAGGGGGTCATTTTTAATTTATAGATCTTGATGAGATATTATAATGACTAAGTAATTTATTATTTATGTTTATATATGTGTATACGATTTCATTTTTTAGGTGAGTCCACCAAGAATCCATGTTTGGGCTTAAAGGTGTTAGGTTGTGGAGCTAAAAGCTTCAACTATGCAGACATGGAGGAGGTTGCTAAGTTCCAGGGATACCGGCATTGACAGTGTAACTGACGTCGGTCATCTACAGTGTAGAAAGGAAACTAGCATCAGCAAGAGGTTGGCTGACATTGGTCAACTCTAAGTAGACAGGGACCGATGTCGGTCACCTCTGTGGTTCCATAACTGTTCGTTGCATGAACAATTAGTTTGTTGAACTGAGTGTTTGCATGTAAAGGCTATTTTGAGTCTTGAGTTGTGTGTCTAATTATTTTAAATTAGAAGTCTAAGTTATTGTTTAGTATGGGATCTATTTATAAACCCATTGGCATGTATTGTAAAGGGTGTGCTAGTTAGAGTTGAGCAAGTGTAGCTCCTTCTAGTTCCATAGATGAGCAAACAAAGGAAGGTAAGGAAGATCCTTCTAAGTGTAAGATCATTTGAAATACAGGTTGTTGCAAGTTCATGGAGAATATCTACATGGTAAGTAAGATCATTTGAGTTGTAGTTTGTTGCAAGCTTATGGGAGATCTACTTGAAGTACTTTGAGTACTTGTGTACTGGTAGGGTTATTACTGATTGGTTAGAGGTAAACACCAATTCTGTGTTTGAATTGTGTGTTGGGACTATTTTTGGTAGGAGAGTGAAATCTTGAAGAGAATTACTATACACTTGGTGTGGGAAGCCTAAAAGGTGTGGAAGAGTGTGGCGTCTCTTCATTGTATTCTTTTTTGGATGAGTATTAATACAGATTGTGTTGTCTCTCATATTCTATGTCATTTGTGAATTCTAGTTACTTATTGCCTCTAGTTAATTCCTCATGTTTAGTTGCTTATACAAGGTAATCATATTGTGCTCTTATTGAGGAGCAAGATCCTGACAAGTGGGATCGGAGCTATTTTTTTTTTCTTGATTCCCCATCAACTAGTATCAAAGCTTTTGGTTAGGTTTACTAACAGGTTGTATCAGATCTGGTTAGTGTTTGTTGATTACAGGTTACTCACAGGGGTTTCTATTTGAGTGAGAGTATAGCAATGGCAAAAGCTATGAATGGAGAAGTTTAATGGCAAGAACTATCAATTATGGATGATGCAGATTGAAGATTATCTATATCAAAAAGATTTATACTTACCGTTGGGTGGGGTTACATGCAAGCCCATAGATATGAAGGATGAAGAATGGGAGGTTCTTGATCAGAAGGCTCTGGGATCTATAAGGTTGAGCCTTGCATCATCTGTTATTTCTAACTTATCTCAGGCTAAGACAATGGTAGAGTTGATGGAATCTTTGGCAAATTTATATGAAAAACCCTCAGCTTTGAATAAGGTATTTCTTATGAAGCAATTATTTAATTTGTAAATGTTGGAAGGTGGATCTGTTCATAGTCATCTTAGTGATTTCTATGGTTTGGTAAACTAGTTAAATTTAGTCAATATTGTTTTTGATGATGAAATTAAGGCTATCTTAATCTTATGCTCATTACCTAAAAGTTGGGAGAGTTTGGTAATGGTAGTTAGTAATATTGCGTCTGCTTCAAAAATCTTAAAAGTGGATGATGTGAGTGTAATCTTGAATGAAAAAATTCGTAGGAAAAGCATAGGTGAATCATCAAAAAATGCTTTGAGTGCGGAAAGCAAGGGAAAGCAAAGAGAGAAGATCGAGCATGGGAGATCAAGGTCAAAGATAGGCAGGAGATCCAAGTCCAAATATGGCAGAATAACCTGCTGGAAATGTGGAAAGTAAGGGCATCTAAAGAGAGATTATAGGTCGGATGAAGATCAGCATGAAGGACATGAAGAAGCAGATGTTGTAGATTATGTTGCACATGATGCTCTGGTATGTTCCTTGGATAAAGTAAAATCTTGGGTTTTAGATTCTGGTGCCTCTTTTCATGCATCCCCAAATACGGAATTTTTTCATGAGTATGTCCAAGGAGACTTTGTAGAAATTTATTTAAGGGATGGTAAGCCTTGTCAAATGGTTGGCAAAGGGAAAGTGAAGCTGAAATTGCAGATGGGAAACACATGGCTGTTAAAGGAGGTCATGCATCTCCCAGTCCTGAAGCAAAATTTGATTTTTGTTGGAAAGTTGGGTGATGAGGGTTGCATAGTAACTCTCACAACGGACTCTTGGAAGGTTACCAAGGGTGCACTTGTTGTAGCAAGAGGTAAGAAAGTAGGTACACTTTATCTATCTACTTGTATTACTGATTCTCCTTCTGGTTTATCTACTTCAGCTGTAGATTCGAAGATGTGGCTTAATAGGCTTGGTCACATGAATAAGAAGGGGATGCATCTTCTTGAGTCAAAGGGTATGCTTTCGGATTTGAAAATCATGGATCGAGATTTCTGTATGCAGAGGAAGAAAGTGACTTTTCTTGAGGAATTCGATGTTCATGATAAGAATAGGAAAGTCTTGGTTTTCAAGGAGAAGATGATAGACAGAGATCAGTGCAAGGGGCTAAAGAATTCTAAGCAGAGCAAGGTTGATATGGAGAAGGGTTTGATCCAAAAGGAGCTTGTGGGTAAAGGTCATCACTCACAAGTAAAACATAGAGACCAACATTGGTTAGAAAATTGGTGTTGACATCTAGATAGGGACCAACATCAGCTATGTGAAGCCCAATGTTAGTGACTCTGGATAGATAAACACTGGCATTGGTCAGGGGGAACCGACGTTGGTGATGAGGTAGTCACATGGAACCAATGTCGATCGGGTGCAGACTGAGATGTGACTGGCATCGATCATTGAGACAAATTTTGGGCGAACAACAAGCTATCAAGGAGTCTCAAGCACCCATATGGAGGACTTAAAGGGTAAGTAAGCCTCAAATTCATCATTTCCCTTCTTTACACTACTTATTGCTCACTGATGGTCAAGAACCAGGAAGTTATTAAAGAAGCAGAGCAGGTAGATCTGGGAAATAGTGGGAGCTTGGCATGGATGAGGAATGTGATTCCTTGGAGGAGAACCAAACAGGATTTTTTTTGGTGGAGTTGCTAGCTAGAAGAAAGCACTGAGAGACGAATGGATGTTTAGGATAAAGAAGAGCGGGAATGGATAATTTAGATAGAAGGCCAAGGTATATGGTCTTGAGTAAGTTGCAGGAAAATGGAGGTTTGACCATTGTGTTTCTCTTTACCATGTTGGATAATATTAGCTACATTATCATATTACTGTATGTTGTGCTTGTTGCAGGGTTACACATACAGGGAGTTGCTAAACTAAAGGTAAAGATAGTTCAAAGGTGTGTCATGAGGAATTTGGGAGCAGCAAGATTCTTTGACATGAGTGTGTTCTAGGGACATGGAAGGTCATAGGTTGATTTTATCTCTGGATGATTGTGTGAAACCGATTAGCACACCGATGGTTGGACAGTTCTATGAACAGTGTCTTGATTCACATAATGAGGTTAAGTGCATGGTATGTACTAGACCTGAGATTTTCCAAGTAATGGGAGTTGTCAGAAAGTTTAGAGCCAATCTAGGAAAGAAGCATTAGAGGGTAGTTCAGTGGATTCTTAGAGGGACCATTAGCAGGTGCACATGCTAAGCAGGGTCAAGTTATTTTCTACATGGGTTTATAGATGTGGATGTGGTAGGTGATTTGGATGATAGGAGGTGCACCACAATATTTGTGGTGGTTGGTCTTCAAGAGTGATCTTGAAGAGGGATACAAAGCTAGGGAACAAAATAGATGATGTACAGGTATAGGTATAGTTGTAACTGTTTATCTCCAAGTGGGAGATTGTTAGGTTGTGGAGCTAAAAGCTTCAACTATGCATACATGGAGGAGGTTGCTGAGTTCCAAGGATACTGATGTTGGCAGTGTAACTGACATCGGTCATATATAGTGTAAAAAGGCAACTGGCATCGGTAAGAGGTCAGCCGACGTTGGTCAACTCTAGGCAGACAGGGACCGACGTCGGTCGCCTGTGTAGTTCTAGAACTATTTGTTGCATGAATAGTTAGTTCGTTAAATTGAGTGTTTACATGTAAAGTCTATTTCGAGTCTTGAGTTGCATGTCTAATTACTGTAAATTAGAATTCTAAGTTATTGTTTAGTATGGGATCTATTTATAGACCCATTGGCATGTATTGTAAAGGGTGTGCTAGTTAGAGTTGAGCAAGTGTAGCTCCTTCTAGTTCCATAGATGAGCAAATAGAGGAAGGCAAGGAAGATCCTTCTAAGTGTAAGATCATTTGAATTTTAGGTTGTTACAAGTTCATGGAGAAGATCTACATGGTAAGTAAAATCATTTGAGTTACAGGTTGTTGCAAGATTATGGGAGATCTACTTGAAGTACTTTGAGTACTTGTGTACTGGCAGGGTTATTACTGACTGGTTAGAGGTGAACACCAATTCTGTGTTTGAGTTGTGTGTTGGGACCATTTTTGGTAGGAGAGAGAACTCTTTAAGAGAATTACTATACACTTGGTGTGGGAAGCCTGAAAGGTGTGGAAGAGTGTGGTTTCTCTTCATTGTATTCTTTTTTGGATGAGTATTAATACAGATTGTGTTGTCTCTCATATTTTGTGCCATTTGTGAAATCTAGTTACTTATTGCTTCTAGTTAATTTTGCATGTTTAGTTGCTTATACAAGGTAATCATATTGTGCTCTTATTGAGTAGCAAGATCCTGACAAGTGGGATCAGAGCTGTTTGTTGTTCTTGATTCCCCATCAAAAGGCACATGAATCTTGTAGAATGCATGGAAATGACCTAAGTATCTAGTTTGAGTTGCTTGGAAATTTCATTAACATTTGCATGGGAAGCCAAGGTGTTCAAGGATGTTATGGAGGGTCCTTAAGATTCTCTCATTGGATTTATTTTATGACTTCAATGACTAGTCTTTATGAAAAAATCTTAAGACCAAAAATGACAAAAACCTGTACAAACCCTCTCAAATGACCCAATTGGGAAAATAAGGCAAATGGAGTATAAATAGGGGGTGTAAAGGACATTAAACTAATTTGGAGTTTGAAAGGACTCTTGAGAGACTTGACACATGAAACTAAGGTGCACCATACCTATAAAAAAGAGGTATAATAGGGATTTATTTGACAAATTTATGTGTTTTGTAGGGGTGGAGTAGTTTCAAAAGATGAAATAACTTTTGGGAGATAGTATGGGACTTGTTCCAGGTCCCCATGATAATTTATTAAGGATTATACTCTCCTAAGTGTGTCTACCATCCCTTTCATCTTAACATATCTAGTGGGTAGATAGTGAACACTTAGTGAAAAATGGTGAAATTCCAATTGGGAAGCCTCTTAAGGCTTGATTGATGAACTTGATGACTTGGAAACTCTTGAAATGTGTCATCACTCTTTGTGCATGGATCAGATTGTAATATTGGAAAGGTTTTTGGTGCTAAGTGTGAGAGGTGCATGGGAAGGATTTACTTATGACTACTAGGATGATTGCTCATGGATAGAAGAATATGAATGATTAAGGGTTGATCCAATACATGTGAATGCTTTTTTATAACCCCTCCCCTTTATATCAATCATCAAACCTAACCCTATTTATTTTATAAGGATTTTTATGAAGGAAAATCATGAAAATAGTTTCTTATGCAAGCACAAGAGAATCTATGCCACATATGGAGGAGTAAGAAGACTTGGGAGACATTTTTCCATATTTTCCATGTAGGAAACATCTCATGCCTAGTTATATGAATTTTATAACTACTTATTTCTTGAAAAGTGTCTTAGTGACTCTTGAGCTTCCCTTTCTCTCTCTCCTCTCACAATTGCTATAAATTATGGCCTTTTTAGTTATTGTATCTATCTCTCGACCTAGTTATGGTGAATCCCTACCAAATTTTTCCTTTGAAATAATAAATAATGTTATTTTAACTCATTCGATTTTTCACTAAGTGCATGTTTTGTTTTTTGGTCTTGTGCAAATGTAATTTGCTTACCCTCACATGTTACTCTTCCTAGTGCCTTGTGTGGTTTTAAGATCTCTCTTTTGTAGGTCAACAATAAGTGTCTAATATGGATTATAGGTATAGTGAGTAGATCATTCATTAGTGCTTCTATAAGACCTATTGTCTAAATCCTTCTATCCTAGACTATTTTTAATACCCCATGCTTGAAACATTGATGTAGAAGAGGAGTGTTTGATTGAATGAAGTGTATGTGTGGGATTATATTTGGTTTCAATGGAATTATAAGTGGTGTGAGTATACTATCTATTTGGTGTATAACCTCCCATAGATTAGATTGGTTTTCAACTATCCTTTTCCCTTTTCACCCTGCAAAAGTTAGCAATATGTTTGAGCCAAAGTAATATATCAAGGGGAACTAACCCTTAATCTAGAGATCCACCTCAAATTTTGGACACCCATAGCTATGAGGTGGTTCCATTATGAAACTTGAATGAGGAGATACTTTTCATCTCCTCAATGGGTGCAATTTCAAGTTATAACACATACTAAACACAAATTTGTTGACCACTTTTATTTGTCTAGAAAGGAAAAGAAGGAATATAATATTTTTAGCTCAAAAATGGCACTTACAGAGCATGTCAAACATGGAAATGAACTTGAGGAATAAGAAGATATGTGAAATGGCCTTCTCCCATGCTTCACTTTCCCTCATGGGTAGTACAATTGTAAACTCCCTCTTTTGTAGTTGGTTTCTTGATTTTTAGTTAGATAACCTACAATATTTATATGAACTAACATTCCTGATAGGGAATCTAACTTCTTGGACGTTTTTAAGTAACCTATGACACTTATACACCTTGGGAACCATTCCACTTGCATTTATGACCCCTAAATACTTATTAAATGACTCAAAATAACATATTAACTAATTAGATCATGACTAAAGATAATAATAAATTAAATGAAATCAAATAACATACAATACACCCTATGACATAATATAAAACCCATATAAACCTCTAAAGATCAAGTTTTATCCTATGGAGGTCCTAATTTGACATATAAGGTCCAATTTCATTAACAAATTGGTGACTCATAAGGGTAGTATGCCTTCTATACTAAATATTAGTAGCCTTATCAGTCCACTAGGCTTAGAGAGTCATCTAAAGTTTGAAACACAACAAGAGGACTTTTAAAACAATATTTGATCAGGACAAGACCAATTGACTACCTCAACCACACAAAATAAAAGACACACACAATGTAAAAGCAACACACATGTACTTCATGAGAACTAATGGAACACACCCATAAATCTAAACAAACTGACTCAAACACTAACCAACCTAAGATGAAGACTCCCTCCTAGATCAAATGGGAAGTTTGAAACACTTCTTGCTTCATGACATGAATGATAGTGCCAAGCACGTTTGTCCTTATATTGGATGCTTTGTAGATCAGGCCTATTCTTTGGCACTTCACTTGATCTACTCTCAATAAGATCATCATTAAATAGGTATTTAATGTGTGTGTGTGTGTATACACACACACACACACACACACACACACACACACATATATCTTGAACTTGTACACATACCTCATATTGCTTCCCACTCTTCATATCATGATCAACTTACATCTTCTTTGTAGGCATGGATTCAAAAGGAGTGGTTTCTTATTCCTTGGAAGATTGAGGCCAATAGAATCTTGTTCCATACTTCAAGAGCTTATGTATTTATCCTAACTAGTTGAGAGGATGATATCCCATTTTGATAATTTCAAACATGTCATTATGGAATGGATATGCTTCTTGAAAGGACAAATTTCAAAAGTTACGTTTTCTTTGCAAACTCACTTGAGTGTCAAGGTTGCCTTATCCATTATTTTCTAGATCATATCCTCCTTGAAGAGGAGTATAACCTACTCCAATGATTTCAAAAAAATTATCCCAATGTTTATTAGGAACTTTTTCTTTCCCATCCATGATATCTTGCATAGTGATGGAATAACCAATGATTATTTATTCTTTTTTGTCAAAAGGAAAACATTTTCCATATCAACCCAATCAAAAGTTTCCACATAAGAAATCAACTCTTCTTCAATATTTAGGACCCCTTGAGGTCTCTCAAGTTGAATCTCATCTATCATAACCTAACTTTTATTTTCAAGGGTTGCAAGATCTTCAATCTCCTTCTCCTTCTTGGTGATGCCAAGAATAGGCATCTTGAAATCATGTGACTTATCCCAATGAGGCTGCCAAGGAGCTATATTTTCTTAAATCAAGAAATCTAAATTCTTCTTAACCAAATTATCTTCTTTATGTTACCATACTATAGGTCCATCAAGTTAAAGAGTTATAGGTTGAGGACAAGATGAAATAGTCAGTGGAGGTGAAACATAGAACTCAAAATCAGATTAAGAGTGAAATGTAGTGGATTCTTTTTGAATGTCTTGAGGAAGAGGAGGTAAACTTTGGGATAAAATAGATATATTTTATTCCTTCCATTTTACAATCACTTCATTGGAATATTATTTATATTGAGCACTCTCTTGAAGAAGGTTATATAGGGTGTTTTGAGGAATAGGATCTTCTTTGGGATTTAAACCTTCCATCACACCTTGACTTCACAATTTCATCCTTGACTCTAACTCTTCATTTTGCTTGGCTAGGTTCTCTTGGAAAAGTATTTCTTGAATTTCATAGGAATATTCATGAGGATAAGGAGTACAATAGGACTACTATGGAACACAAAAAGTTTCTTGAGGAAGGGTGGGAGGGAATTGTATAAGATAAAGTTCTTTCTCAACTTCACACTCTTTATCAAGGGCTTCATCCTCTTTCTTTCCCCATGACTATAGTGTCTTATTCCAACTAAGGATGTTAGGATTAAGAGTCTCTTCTTGATGTAGTGATGAACTTTTATTAGTGTATTAAGTGTTCAAGAAACTTGGGATCTCTTTAGGCTTGGACTCTCCACCTTGTCTCCAACTTGGAATCTCATATTTAGGAGTCACTTATTAAGGTGGGGATGTAATTGGAGAGGGAAATGAGGGCTTAAATTACACTTCATTTATGATGATATGGACTGTTTCACCTACCTATTGGCCAACTCAATCTTCCTATCAATATTTTCTTCAAAAATGAGGTTTGTATTCCCAACTCTCTCTTCCAACTGATTGGGAAAAAGATGGCTTTGATAATCTTGATTAGGATCATGAAAAAGGGTCAATTAGGATTGATAGAAAGCTTGGGGAAGTGGATATGAAGGATAATATTTTTGGTGAGGCTGATTCTCATGAATTTTTAGCCTATCTTCTAAGGATGAAACTAGGCCACTCACATCTAGCATTTCACTTGTGAGCCTTTGCCAATTGGCTCTCTCAATAGGTGCCCAATATCTTTTGAACAACTCTAATGCATCTCCCACCTTATGAATAATATTAATAGGAACATCTTGACCATGTCCCCTTAGTGTATCAATATTCAATGTGTACTTATCATACCCCAAAAGATTTTACTTGAAGGTTGAAATGAACTGAGTTGAGAACTGGCTAGGTTGACTAAAAGGAGCAAGACATTGAGAAGGCTAGATATAAGACTGATACAACTCATAAAAAGGTTGATGAAGATAATATTGGAGATGGTAAGACTCATATTGGAATTGGTAGGGATCATAACAAGGTTGATATGGAATGCCATAGGCTTGACATACCTCAATGACTTGTGTAAAATAGTATTCAAAACAAAAAATTAGACATGAAAATGCATTATGAAGTAGGAACAAAAATAAAATGACCAAAAATATTTGAAAATAAAACTTGGGTTGTTTTATGAGCTGATGTAACTTCAAAGTCACCTTACCTTTGATGTTAGAGATATAAAAGGTCTAGGTCAATCTAATTGCTCCTTTATGGCATTCTAGAACTAGAGGTCACATTCTAACACAAGAATAAATATTTTTTTTTATTAAGGATGATGTATGGATGATTATTCAATCCAATAAAGTTTTGACTAGAAACACTCAATATACATAATGTTTCTTAGTCAAAAACCAACCTTGAGACAATTTACAAATGACACATAGTGTATGTATGATGGTAAAAAGTGAGGTAAGTGTCCCAAGATAGAATATATGTATATATATTATAGAATAATGACCTCAGATAAAATAAAATAAGTGAAATACAATACTCAATCATGGATGACCAACTATAGAGGTCTCTAGGCTAAGAGTGACCTACAACCATACTTAAGAATCTTGAAGACTGAATAGGTAAGAGATGAATATATGGCTATAAATCATGAAATAAAAGCATATATGTTGAGTATTTATAATGGTATATAAGATATAAATATTATGAATTAAAATTTTAAAGTATATAATCACCTATAGGAGTCTTTTCTTTCCCTGAATTGCCACCTACACAAAGTACATATGAAAAACTAGTTTTTGGTAGTAGTAAGAACTTGACCTATAAGAAGATATGAACACTTTCAAGTGTAGAATTAATTTAATGACCTTAGGAGAGATAAATATCATAGGGTGTTGTTTTAAAATACCTATAGTAAACCTCCAATATCCAACCCAATAGGTAACTACAGTCTGGTTGGAAGACTGATTCTAGCAAATGGGAGATGTAAGCTCAAAAAGGTGGCATAAGTAAAAATGGTTGAATATGTGATGAAAATTCTCAAAATAGTATTAATAAATATCATTTGATGTTCATATCAAGGAAATAGGTCATGGAATTAGTTCTAAACATTCAACCTATAGGCAACCCTAGACCCTACACAGTCACATAATCTTGAAAGCTAGTTTTGAGAGATTAGAAGAGTTGAGTGAGTTATGGGTGTGATCCAACTTTAAATCTGGTGTTTAAGGTCCTAATGACATAATAAAACCTCTCATATATTCAAAATTTTATTAAACTTAAGGTATATATCCTATGTTATATCTTAGATAGAGGGCACTCCTAAAGTGAGAAGACTACAGGGTTGACACGTAGATGATAATAAAGTGTGATGAGGAGTATTGAAGCATAGTGGGATGAAGTTTAAGGTCATATTAAAGGTAAAATATTTATAATAATCACATTTAACTATTAGGATAATTCACAATTGGTCATTAACCTAAATACACAATTAGGCCTTTTAGGCCCATAGCTAGACCTAAGCCCTACAAGGGTCTAGCGATCACTAATAAGACCATATGATCATTACAGTCCACTTGGGAAACTTCAAGTGGAGGTTTAAGTTTGTTTTAATCCATTGTATTGTAGGGGAACTACACAATTTGGTCAAATTTGGCCTATTTCACCGTAGACCTATTTAAGATGCACTCAAAAGCTTGATATGCTAATTTCATCCACTCACACCTGTAAGGAGGGATTGCATGATGAACCAAGGATTTGGGTATGTTTTAGGAAGGTCTTGAGATCAAACTTAGTGGAATTGGTTTTAATTTTTAACATCTATTTCTTATGAACCATCCTTAAGAATTAAAACATGCTAAAACCCTCCTAAACCCTTGTCTAAGACCCAATTAGAAAGAAATGAATGGGAATTCATTCAAGACGGGTCAAATGTCTTGGAATTTTTTTTGGAATTGTGGATGACTCTATTAGTCTCCATCACATCATATTGGTTTTTACCCTACTTATACATATAGGGTACAAAAGAGGGTTTTTTTGTGAGTTTGTGATTGTTTTAAAGGTATAGAAAAATATTAACAAGTGAAAACCATTGGACGAGATCAATTGAAACATATTAAAACCCTCTATATCCATTTCTCACCTTATAAAAACCCAAAATTACTTTTTATTAAGTCTTTCATTTTATGCAATCTTTGATAGAGATTGAAGATAAGGAGTGACTACCCAGTGAGAGAGTGAGAAGTATATTTTTAAGACATTTTAAGGTCTAATTCATGTAATGGAAGGTATAAATAGTCCATAAAGGTTTACTAACACCAATTACATGGATTTTGTGGAGCAAATTAAGGACACATTAATGACAAATGTGAAGAATGAGGCTTAGAAAATTAATGAATGACTGAAAATGGTGAAAATATGTATCCAGAAGAAGGTTATTACATATGATGACCATTATGGAATGTTTATAACCCTTGTAAGATATTTCACATGTGTAAATTCTCACTAGTGTAGTTTTTAGTATTCAAGATATGCCTCATCATGAAGGTAATTTCCAACAAGGCCATTTGAGGACCCTATGCTAGTTTTAGAGAGTTTGATGCTTCAGATGGACACTTGTCCAAGAAGACCTTCCAAACCTCTATTGTTCACCTCATTTTTCATGACTTTACATGTGTAATTTTGACCCTTGAACTTATTTTCTTCTCTCTCTTCTCACATGTTCTATGAATGCAAGCCATTTTATCTCTTCTATTCTAATTCCACACCTAGTATGGTGAAGCCCTAATGGTTTAATGTTGTACATTGCCTTTGAAATAGTAATTAAATTTTTGTTTTGACTTCATGAATTTATTTTAAAAGTGTGTGAAGTGATGTGTAGTGATTTTTTTAGTGATAAGAGTTTGTCCTTGCCTTCTCTTTCTCCTTTCATGTTTGATGCAAGTAGTTCTCACTTTGACATGTCACATGATGTGTTACTAGTGTGTTTCACTATAATCAAGTTTACAAGTATCCTTGGTGTCTTCAATATATCATATGGTTCACTTACACTGAGTATTTACATGCATATCACCTCCATGTTTGAAATACTAATGTTAGAGCAATTCAAGATTCTAAGACTAGTGTTGTGAGTCATGTCTCTTAGTGAAATCATATGGTGATCTAGAAAATATATTTTTAGTATATCACCTCATTAGAGTAGGTTATTTTCATGTCACTTTTATCACATTTAACACAAGAAAATAGTTAGTGTAGGTGATAAGCATTCAAGAATCAATCTAGGGATATAGCCCTTAAACCTAAAGGTCTACCTCTATCATAGGCAACCCATGGGACTAGAGGTATCTCAATGTCACCAAAATATTAGAGTACACTTGGAAAACCAACTCTAGGGTTAAATATTTGGTGAAATTAGTTTTATCACACCTGATGGGACCATTGTCCTAAAGATATATTGTCAAGGTGAATGTTGTCCTTGACAACATCATAGTTTCATTTGGTGTTCTACTTAGTATTTGGTGATTCTATTCAAGGTAATATATGGTTGTAGACCATTTTTTTTAATCATTTATTGTGTTCATACTTCATGGTCCTTACTAGGTCATATTTTAGTATAGTTTTCAATCCCATAAATCCACCCCCTTAGCCTGAACTTCCTCTTAAATTTCAACATCCTTAACCTATATTGACCTTTGAAGAACAAGAGGACTTTGCAAGCCAAGAAGATCAATAAAGTGAAGAGGAACTTAAGGATAACATGTCTAGTCAGCATGCCTTCCCATCCTTTAACACAAAAAATCCCATCCATCTCAATGCATATGATAATATGCCCCTTAATGCTACCAAAAGTGTTCCCACCTTTAATGGTGAAGGTCATGTCACTCCTAGTGAGCATATTAGGGACATCTAAAACTTTTTTAGTTTTCACTATATTACTAAGGTCAACATTTCCATTCAACTCCTTTCTATGTCCCTTAGAGGGAATGTTTAGAAGTGTTTTCATTTATGTCATTGATGTCAAGATACATTTACTAAAGATGCATGGTGAAGTGGTATGTGACAAGGACTCCATATGACAAGAGAGAATTTGAAGGAAACTTATTATCTCTCTATTGAGAAAAAAATTGAAGGTAACTTAATGATTATTCTAAGGTTGATGTCAATGTTCAATACAACGTAAACATGTTTTAATTACTGATCCTTAAGTACAAGGTTCTTTTAAATCTTGGTCATAACAAGATTAGTCATATCATGAGTATGTGAATGATAAGCATGGAGACATATGTACATAGCTATGATATTGTATAAGTAATATGAAAGGCATTTTATCAAGGTGTATGAGTATCAATGAGTGTTTCAAGGTCAATTTTCAATCTTCAAATACTTGTGAAACCTAGTCATGACACTAATTATAACATGAAGAGACCTTGTGAGAAGATATGAGCCTGATGGCCTAGTAAGATGAATTCATAAAGGCATAAGAGGATGTATTATATTTCTTAATCATGCATAGATGCATTGGAACACTCATAAAAATCTTAGAGTGAATCTAAAGGCATGAGACCCATAGACCTAGTATGTAATTAGACCATCTCTAGACCCTGCTTGGCCTAATGAGGCATCATGATCTATTATAAAGGCATATTAAATATGTTTGAAATTATTTTAGAATGATAAAATGTTGTGTGAGCATGTAAGTGAGGTGGATAGTACTTGGATAGTGGTTATAAGGTCCATTTCAAGGCCTAATGTGACTTACAGGTCAAAGCTAATAAAGCAAAGAAAGAGATGGTGGCCAAATGAGGTATGGGTTTTATATTTCAAGATAAGAATGAGCCTATGAGCATAGTTATGTGTGTTGACCAAGTTTGAGGTCAAATTTTGTAAGAAAAGGCATGAAAAATGGTTTTGAGATTTTAAAGTGTAGAGAATAAAGGGTTCTCAACTCGAGAAGAAATTTCAAGTGGTCATTAGCATAAGTAACCTTTATATGGGAACCTAATCCATTCATGGTAGATGGGGAAGGTTCCTAGATCAAATTTACAAGCATTGGTTTATGGAATAAGGAGCTAATTTTTATGAATAATCATTAAGATTGAAAGATGGTTGAAACCCTCAAAGAACCCTAATAGTGATCCAATATGAAATATCTTGTTCCAAATTTCTTAGAATGGATTGGTATGTATAGTTAAGATATTGGATCATATATTAACTCTCCTAAGCATCTCTAGGTGTGATTGATTTTTTAGGTGAGTGAGTGGACCTTTGAAAGACCTTATTTCTTAGAGATTTTCTATAGCATTCAACGTTAACCAAGTCAAAGTTACTAAATGGATTAAGGTTATATATTGAGAATTTTATTATATGTCTATGGTGGTTTATGATTAGGTTATATCCCTCAGTTATGCTAAACTGATCATATAAATTGACTTATTGTTAATAGGTCTAATGGTATAGATAGTGAGAGAACCAGGTAAAAGTGATAATTTGATTAGGGATTTATTACTATGGATTAGAGATAACTCCAAGTGCATGGATAGGTTTTTAAATAATTTTAATATATGTTAATTTTGGATATATGTTTTGGAGGGTAGTGGAAATGATGAAAATGTTGTTCATAAGTTGACCTGTCTAGTGAAGATGAGACAATGAAGGTGCAAGTTCATGAAATTGGTCTGTAAGATCAATATTTTCAATTATCCATGGTATATTTATATCTAGCAGTTTCATAATTATATAATAAGATAATTAACATGCATCAAAAATCTCTGAAAGTGTCTACATAGGTGTTAAAGATCATTATCATCATGACTATGTTTTAAGATAAAGTGACAGATCTGGGTAAGTAAGTTGTAGTGATGAGTTAGAGGCTCTTTACCTTGAGATAAATAATAAAATGCATATGATTTTATTTTTTAGGAAACAAATTTCCTATCCATTCTCTATAAATTCTTGTAATTTATTGAAATTTTATGAAATGGTAAAGCCAAAATGGTTTGAGTGGTTCAGGTTTGAGTGTGTATACTGAAGATAAAAGATTGGTCTGCAAGAAAAATATTTGGCATTAGACCTTGTGATATTTATACTTGAGAGTGATATATATAAAATAATATCTTTAATGTGCCATATTTCATAGAAAGTATTTATTCAGATGTTGAAGATCAATTTTGCTCGATTATGTTTTGAGGCTAGTTGGCATTTGTAAGTGGGGTACTTGTAGAGAAGGGTTTGAATAATTTTACCTTGAGTTGTGAAGTATAAAACATATGGTGATGATCCTAAAGTAATTAAACTTATATATATATATATATATATATATATATATATATATATATATATATATATATATATATATATATATATATATATATATATATATATATATATATATATATGATTTTTTTCCATGCTTGTTTATTAAAAATTATGTTTTTATTTCAACTATTCAAAATAGACTTTCTAAGTATGCATAGACCTAATATGAACAATACTAATGGTGTGATTCAAGTACTGGTTTGATATAAAATGTATCATGGACCAAATATGATCCTAGAATAGGTCTATTTGAATGTAATATGATGTGTTCCTATCATTTCAATTGTTTAGAAGTGGTCCAAGGAATATAAAGTGTATTGTGTCTTAGAACAAACCTAATGGGATTAGGTCTCTATGAGACCTAAAGGTAAGATAAGGCATAATTGAGGTAGGTCAAACATAAAGGGACTCAAATCATGTTTGATACATGTATATGAGATGTCATATGATTCAATTAGTGTCTAACCTAAGAAGGGAAAGGGTGATTGATGACTAAAAAGGATATGAACAAAAAAGACTTGTATAAATACTAGGCATTTTTAGGCCTCTATTAGGGGTGAAGAATATAATAAAATAAGGTCTTATAGACCATTATAAGAGCATAGATGATTAGTGATGAAGCTTTGATAGAGGTTCTGCATATGAGGATCAAGGTCATATGAGTTGTTGACAATTTTAACCACAAGTCAAAATAGGCCAACCCCCTATAGTCCAAATCTTGATATAAGGGTCCATTATCATGTTATAAGGCTTTTAATGGTAAATTTGATGTAATTTAAAGTGTTATTAGCCTTGGTCATGTTTATTTTAGGTCCTAAGTCATTTAATGTCATTTAAGGGTCATATTTAGGTCTTAAATGAAGGTGGTATAGTTTTCTAAAGTATAAAAGTGTAATAAACTCTCTTCAAAAGTCCAATATGTCATATTTCTTGTCAAGAATGTTAGTACTAATTGAAACTTGTAGCTTCCTAACATAAATAAAGAAAAAAATTGAGAAATAAGGATTTTTGGTAGTTGTACGATGTATAAAAGAGAGTGTCACATGGGAAAAGCTTATGGAATGGTTCTTCAGCTTCCCTAACTTCATTTACTTTGGAAGCATAAACATTGAATCAAAACCATTATACTTATCTATTACTCCACTAAACATGCAAAAATGGTCAACAAGTCTTTTGATGTTATAGCTAGTAGGAGAGGTTTTAGGTCAAATGCTCTTGGTGGTAGATAGTAAACTTGTTTTGCTTCATATTAATGGAAAGAGTTGGAATAAAGGTTGTTTATGCTTTACGAACCATTCTTAAGAATTTGGTTGTCTTATTTTACTTATCAATCCCCACACCTTATTTTTTGCAGATGACAAGGAAATATTTATATCATGATTTACATCCTTTTTTAAATTATTAGAGGTGATTAGAGGAGCTAAACACACAAAATTTCAAGTTAAGGTCACCATTTTCAAGTTACAGACATGTTCATCAACTACATAGGGTGTCATTTCTTATAGTGGTCTAAAATGAATGTAACATGTTGTACCTTATGATTTTCATGTCATGTACATCACTTTTCCCTTCTAATCTCACTTTTCAAGGCTTATATCAAAGTAGTTACATCAAGAAAGTGACACATAGTCAACTCCCTACAAGTATCTACCTTAGTCATGGTGTGTGAAGTTTTGAAGATGTTAATGGAGATTTTATGAAGAGTCCAACAAGTGTTAATCACATTCTTGTTACATGATAAATCAATCCAAGCCTCTCAAATAGAATTTTATGGATTGTGATAATCAATTCAAGTTATATGCATAGGCCTACAACATTAATACATACCCATAGGTGTTCTCAAAGAGGTGAAACACATTAAAATAAATAAATTATTTGGTTTAAAGTTTATTATGATTGAAAATATTCATTTAAAAAATTTGATAATGTCCAAGATGAATCATAAGGTCATATTTCATGTATATAGCCCATATCCACATTACTGCTTTATGACCTACATGAACACCTATAGGTGTGCCTCCCAGAAGCTTGAAAGTGTTGCTTAAAGGTGTGTGAACATGTTTTGAGACCTTAATTAAAGTACTATATTATTGTAGATACCATAAAAAAAATGACTGAGGTCATTGGCAAATAGGTAGGCTTGAAAAGCCTTGTTCAAGTTGGAGAAGTTGTTTCATGGATTAATTTCCTTAAAAACTCCAACATAGAGACTTGTGTACTTTTATTGTTGTCATATGATGAGATGATAGGGATTATATATGAATACAAATGATCCTATAATAAATACCTATCATAAAATATATGAATTAATAAAATGAAGTGGAAATTTGGTATCAATATGTGATGATTAAGAGGCTTCCAAATCATGAAATTGTTCATTGTAACTTTTTAGTGTTACTACAGTATTTTGAATCGATTGGTGATCTTACACTCCAAGATAGAAATATAAGAGCATGTCTTCATGGTATATTAATCTATTAAGGGTGAAAGACACATTAGTGATTCAAATATATTATATAAGTATTTAGTTACAAGGTATCAACCTGTATCACCACCTATATGTGCCTTTCCCTTAAAAGGCTTACCTACAATTGACTAGATGTATGTCTTTACAATTTCATAAGTGAACCTTAACGAGTAGGTATGCAAAGACAAACATATACAAGTTGGAGTTTTTTATAATATTTCAAAGTTATCTTAGACCATGTAAAATTTGTTTCAATCTATTAAATTCAACCTATAGGACATTTGATACTCCAAAAATAGTCAACTACAATTGACTGTGGCAAGATAGTGATCTATAAGCATACCAGTCTTGAGGTTGATCTAACATATAACATGGTATGGGTAATTTAAAATGTAATATGATCATATAAGACATGAGGAAGGTATTTTTTCAATGATTTAAGGTCTAAGCAAGCAATACATGCTTATAGGTAGCTCTCTCTTAAGCAAATAACATTATATAGAGTTTTTCAGTCTTAGAAGGTATGCCTTTGAGACCTTAGCAAAGGTTGAGATAATGAATATGTTTTGAGTGTCTTAAAAAATGGTGATAACCATCTCAAGAGGTTACTATAACATATAAATAGGTAAACTAATATTTCGTAAAGGACAACTTATAGTTATATTTGTAGACCCTATGCATAGTTAATGCTCCATAAGTCTATTTTGGGTTTTATAAAGTTTGGAGATGCTAGATATATGGCTCAGCCTTGAAAATTGGTAAAGAGTGTCCCCATAACCTACCCAAGCCTCCCATACTATTTTTTTTCTTGGTACAATAAGGGATATTTCATCTATTTTGTCTCAGACATAGGGCACTCCTAGAAGGTGAAAACCTTGCAAGTTTAGTAGGTTAAAAGAAAAAAGGTGTGTTGGGAGATGTTGGATCCTTAAAGTAAGGTGTATAAATATGAATTGGACATGGAAGAATATGAATGATTCCATATAGGCTCTAAAAACATGAATGAATCCATACAGGTTATAAAAAATAAGTAAGGAGATCTAAACCCACAGTTATACATTTAACTCATACTAGGCCTAAATTAGGCCTAAATTAGGCCTAATACCTAATGGGGATATACTACCATTTATAAGGTTAGATGAAAATTTAAAATCATTAAAAAATGGACATGGGAAGTTATAAGGTGTGTTAGAGTTTTTGGTTTCTAGATAAATCCATGAAAAGGCCATTTCTTGGCCCAAGATCATAATAGAGTACACAGAATGCCTTGGAGAACTTGACATGTCAACTTGGGAAGCTAACATATGTATGAAAACATAGAATTGGATTTTGAGGAGATGAGATAAGTTAACAAGGGTCCAAAAGTTGAATTTTATGGAATTGGTTCATAGGTGGAATGTTAGACCTTTGTCTAAGGGTTAGAAAAACCTAAAACCCTCTAAAACCCTTATTAAGGACCCAATTGGAAAGATGAAGGAAAGGTATCCATAATGGATATAATGAGAAGGATAATTACTTGAGATTTTAGATAAATCTCTAGAACTACTTCCCATCAATTTGGTTTCCACCCTACTTGTATGGATAGGGTGTAAAGCTAGTTTTATTAATAGTTTTATGTGTTGTGTAGGTCTAGAAAGGTTTCAAAATATGAATTTCACTTTGGGAGGAAGAATGGGACATAATATAACCCCTAATTTTTATTTATTTCATCATCTAATAACACAAGTACATCTGTAGGTACCTTCATATCAACTAGTCTAAACTGGCATAGTAAACAAAGAGTGATCACCAAGTGAGAAGATGAAAACTTGAATTGGAAGATATTTTAAGGTCTTCCCAATTAATATTATGGTATTAATACTCCTTAAAAGTGACATATACTCCTTTTTATTTATTGGATTATAAAATGAAAGACATCTTTGGTGCCAAGTGTGAAGGGTGAATGGGAGGAGGGTGATTATGACTGCAGATAGTGATAACTCATGTTTAGAAGAATGTCAATAATTAGAGACATAACCAATGCATTTTTAGGATTTTTTATAACCCCCATTAATATTTAAATCATCGCATTTGTCCCTATTCTATTATGGAGTACTCATGGAAGGCAAAATGATGAAGGTAGTTTTCAAGAAGTAAGTTGAAGAGTCCTATGCCACATTTTAGGAGTTTCATGCTTTGGGGGGAATTTATACAAGTATAAATTTAATTATATATTCCATATTTATTTCTCCTATTTATGTAACTCTTTTTCTCAGCTTGACAAGTATTTATGACTTTTGGACTTCATTCTTCTCTCTCCTCTCTCATAGTCTATAAGTTTTATCCATTTTAGCTCTTATATAATAATACCACACCTGGTATCTCAAAGCCATACTAGTTTTATGTTATACCTTGCCTTTTAATAATTCAATAAATATATTATTGAGTTCAAAATACATCTTACCTTGGTGTACAAAATGATGAATGGTTAAGTTTAGTGAATTTATCCTTGTTTTTCCTTATCCTTTCATGTCTTGTGCAAGAAGTTATCATTCTAACAAGTCATATATAGTATTATTAACATGTTAGGATCCATTAAAGTTTGAAATTTTACTTATATTTATCAATATGATCTCTGGTCTACTTAACTTAAATTTTCTCATGGATATCACCTCTATATTGGAGCATTTATATTAGAACATCTTAGGACTTTGAGGCTAGTTTGTAGGTTTTTTTATTAGTGAAATAAGTGTGATAACATAATGGATATATTCATGGTGTATCACCCCTTTGGAATATATTTATTTTATGTATACTTATATCCCTTTTCCCTCAAACAATTAGTAGTATAGGTGATGAGCACTTCAAGATAAAATTAGGAGCTAGCCCTTAAACCTAGAGGTCTATTTATACTATAGCTAAACCCACATACCTAAAAGTATTATAGTGTTTCCCAAATATTAGATTAGGATTGAAAAACATCCTCTAGGGTGAAATATTTGGTGACAATAGTTATGTCAGACCTAGTGGGACCTATTTTCCTATAGATAACTTGTCAAGGTGAATGTTGGTCTTGACAACATCAGCTACATATTGGTGTGTTACTCAACATTTTAAGACTCAATTCAAGGTAAAATCTAGTTTTATACCATTATTTTGTCATATATATGCTCTCATAATTCATGGGCCTTACCAGGTCATATTCTAGTAGAGTGCTCAATCCTATCAATCCACTTACTCAGCCTAAACTTCTTATTAAAGTTCAACACCCTTAGCCTATGTAATACTTTGAGGATCAAGAGGATTTTGATAGCCAATAAATTCAAGAACTTAAATAAATCATAGATATATAACATGCCTTCTCAAACTTTAACACTAATAATCCAATCCATCTTGATGCATATGATTTCATTACACCTAATGCCACAAAGAGTGTGCCTACTTTCAATGGTGAAGGTCATGTCACACCTAGTGAACACATTAGGGATATCTCCAATTTATGTATTTTCAATAATGTTACGAAGAAAAAAAATTCTATTAGACTCCTTACCATGTCCCTTAGAGGGGAAACACTTGAATGATATAGGACTTTACTGAGTGGATGCATCACAACATGGGATGACTTTAGAATGTTGTTAAATTCAAGATTTAAGGATGAGAGTGACCACACTTGACTCATACATTAGGTCAATGTGATCAAAATATCCCCCAAGGAAATAATTCATGACTTTAATGAGAGGTTTCAAAATACTTGGTATAGATTTCCTCCTCCCATGAGACCACTTTCTAGTTTTGTGTTTTCTACATACTTGAGAGCCATTAACACTGATATTGCCATCATGATATAATACATGGGTGGTTTCACTCCTCTTGAAGCATATGAACTTGATATTAGAGTTGATAATGGCCTCATTCAAGATGGAAGGATACGCCCTAAAGTGTCTATGCATCTACGTCCTAATGTTTTTGTTTCTACTTTAAAAATTATGAAAATCATGAATGCAAATACCAAACCTAAGGCTGATCCTAGGAAGGGAGAAGATGATGTTGATTGGAGAGAAAGATTGCTAAACTTAGAGGCTCAAACTAGGCAATCCAATAAGAAATAAGGTGATTATAAAAATCCTTATCCTTACCAAAAACAATACGGTCAACAATATGGGCAAGGGATAGGTCAAGGGCATCCTAATTTAAATATACCTACCAATACATATAATCTTACATCAACCCCCAATACAAGAGTAATTGTATTGGTGCATAACAACTTGGTGGAAGGGGAAGAGTGGAAAAAATATCAGTTCATAGATGTAAATGAAGGTAGAGAGAAATATCTAGTTACTCAAGGAGGAGTCACCCTTTAGATATTAGTAGATTATGAATTCCTCATGTAAACAAATGAAAGTGGGTAGCCTCAAGGAGAAAGACTCACTAATTTCTTATTTAAAGACTCTTTTTTTATTAAACAAGGAAATTATGTTGTAGACAACGCATGAGCTAAGAGGATGGATTTATGAAGTGATAATAATGTGCATACATGTTTAGATAATCCTCTTAAAAGGTAGCAAGGCATGAATATAAACATGACAATCCCAAATACTTCTACACCTCCTCCAAATTAGAATGTTGGAAGGCCTACTCAAAGTACTTCAACTCCTTAAGTTCAAATCACTTCCTTGTTTTCAATGGTCCAAGAAAAAGTAGGTATGTTTGATATAGACATTGTGGAATCAATGATTAATACCAAGTCATCCATTTTTCTTTGGGACATCCTTCATATGCCTAGCCTAAAGGAGCTCTTGAAAAAATAGCTATCCACTATCCCTACTAGTCCTTCATCTTCAAACAATGGTCATGGTGATGTAGCTCTTTCCAATTCTCCTAATAAAATTGTAGAACCATCTACCAAATATAATAATCCTCCACCTTTCTACCTCACTCTCATAGTGGGGGAGAAACTAGTCCACAATTATATAGTTGATAGTGGTGACTCTACATTAGTCATGCCTAAAGTTGTAGCTAAAAAATTGGGCCTAAAGTAAAAACCACATATAAAAGGAGTGCTTAATTTAGATGGTACACATGCCAAGATAATATGATTGATCACAGTATTGAAGGTTTTCTCCATGGCTGTCCTAGTTTTCTTATCCTCTAAGACATTATTATTGTGGACTTACCTGCTCAATTTGCAATCTACCTTTCAAAATATTTTATAGCTAAGATAGGAGGCTATCTCGTAGCTGATTGGATCTTCTTATCCTTAAAGACAATATATGGAGTAAAGGTAACAATTATTACTCAACCACTTGATAAATTTCATATTAAACCTTATGTCGAAGAAAGTTCCAATCTAACTTATGTTATCAATGATAAACAAGAATATATTATGGATGATGGTTCTTCTTCTAAGCTAGAAGGCATTTATGATTTGTTTCTTGATGAGTATGGTGCTAAAAACAATGATAATGGCCCTTATTATTTCATGGAGGAAACTAATTTATGAGTGTATTACCTACATGAGGAAGGAATACCAACACCCCTACTTGCCAAAGAAGAAGGTGAGAATGATGGAACATGGAAGTTTTTTTGATGGCTCAAGAAGTAAGATTGGTATAGGAGTTGGTGTTATGTTGGTTTCCCCATATTAAAAATAGTACTATTATTCATATATGTTACATTTTAGTTGTAATTTTAATGTGGCTAAGTATGTAGGTTTGATTCATGGCCTATAATGGGTAAGGAGAAAAGGAATCAAGAATTTACAAGTATATGGAGATAGTTAATTGGTTGTGCATCAAGTTAAGAATGTGATTTTTGTAAAGAACCCTTTAATAAAGTCATATAAGCATAGTTTATGAGATTTTATTGAATATTGTAATGCAGTTAATATATAATTGGTATCAAGGGAGCATAATAATCATGTTAATAGACTAGCTACCATGGGAGTACAATTTGATACACCTACTACCATAAAGGAGGAGGGTAAACAATCTAAAATTAAGGTCATTATCAAGCCTTCCATACCTGATAATGAGGTGTATTGGAAAGTGTTTTATAGTGATAAACACATTTCATACATTTTTCAAAATGAAGATTAGTCTTCTTCAAGAAACCAAAAGATACTCTAAGAATAGTTTGATAATCAGATTATGTAGCTAAGAACAAATAAGATACCTAAGGGCTTGGTGGCCTTAGAAATTATCTTTAATGAATATGAGAAAAGGAAGAATTAAAACATGATTATATATGTAAAAGAGGATAATTATGAGAGGGTATTGATCTTCAAAGGGAAACTCCTCAAACTAGGCAAGGTATGTTCTACATTAGAGAAGCAAGCATTCTTTTTTTTGTGTAGAGAGTTTTATGATATTTTTTCTTTGGAATATAATGACCTAAAAGGATTTGATCCTAGCCTAGAACATCATACCATTGAATTTAAAGTTGGAGTTAAATAGGTTAGGAAAAACAAATGCCTATCAACCCCAATGTTAAACAACTCATGAGTTTAAAACTTACCAAACCCCATGAATCTTTCCTATCAGGCACTCAACATGGGTAGTTATCCTTGTGCATGTTAGAAATAAGAATGGGGATATAAGAATTTGTGTGGATTTTAGAGATATTAATAGAGTGTTACTAAAATATCACTATCCTTTACCCTCCATGTATCATATTTTATAAATTATTTTAGGTTCTCAACATTTATCTCTCCTAGATGGATATTCTAGTTATAATCAGATTCTAGTGAATGAAGATGATCATTTTAAGACATCATTTGTTACAAAATGGGGTAATTTTTATTATAATAAGATTGAATTTGGTTTATCAAATGATTGTGCATCCTTTCAAATGGTAATTTACATGGCTTTCAAATATTTAATCAATTAAATGTTGTTGGTAAATTTAAATGGCATAACTATGTTTTCTAAGGATGATAATGAGCATATGAAACACCTAAAGAAAGAATTTTAAAGGTGTAATCAACATAGAGTATCTCTCAACCAAAAATAATTCATCTTTGTTTTCTATGAAGATAAGCTCTTAGGACATATTATTTACAAATATAGTTTAACTATTGATCCTTGAAAGGATTGAGGATATTATAGGCCTATCATTACCCTTGCATAATCAACTGATCCAAAGATTCTTTGAGAAGATAAATTTTATAAGTAGGTTCATACCTAGTTTTTCATCTTTAGTGAAACCTATCATATCCATGATCAAGAATAATCAAGTCTTCTCTTGGAATAAGGAAGGTAAGAGCAGATTTGAAGTCATCAAGAAAACAATTGCACAAGACCCCACTCTTTTGAACCTTGATTTTTCTAAAGACTTCATGTCATATTCATGTGGTAAACTTTATACTATCTCAGCTATGTTAATTTAATATAATGATAAAGGTGTGGAACAACCAATATTTAGTCAAGGTTTAGAAGATTATGAATTCAAATACACATTAGTGGATAAATAAGTCCTTGATATTGTAAGAGCACTAAAGAAGTTTAGGCATATGGTTTCAAATAATAAGATTCATATTTTGGTCTCTCATCCTAATACCAAAGAGTTTCTTTTGAGCAAGGATCTTAGTGAGAAGAGGGTAGGGTGGATTACTAAGGTAATGGAATATGATGTTGATATCAAAGTGAAAATGTTGATAAGGGTCAAAGGCCTTTATGAATATCTAGCTGCAAAAGTCCATGAGTCAAAAAAGAGGCTTTATTCAATCATGATTACTCCCAACCAACTAATTCCATTCCTCTACAAAGCTAGACACAATATGTCATCAAATTTATTCAAAGTGGTGAGTATCCTAATGGTATGAGTAGATCCAAAAGGAGGTACTTCACATTGAAAGATGTTCCTTATTGTCTTGTAGATGGTGTAATTTTTATAAGAGACACTAATGGTGTGTTATTGAGATGCATTGACAATTAAAAACTTGGAGTGTTTCTTGAGAAGTTCCATGATGGAATAATAGTAGGCCGTTTCTCCCCAAGAACCATAACTACCAAGATCACAAGGATAGGATATTATTGGCCTAGTTTATTCAAGGAATGTTATGCTTAAGTGAGAATGTGTGTATAATGTGTTTTATTTTTAGGAAAACATAAGCTTACAGCTCTCCTTTTAAGGCCCACTCATGTAGATCAACCTTTCATGAAATGGAGTCTTGATTTCATTGGCATGATAAACCCCCCATCAAGTGTTTGTCACAAATGGATACTCATAACAACTAAATACTTCACAAGGTGGGTTCAGGTGGTGGTATTGAAGGAATACAATGAAAATTCTATCTTAGAGTTTTATTAAAGTATCATAATAAGGTTTAACACTCCTATTATCATTTCAAAAAATTTACTTGCTTTCATGGGTGTTAGGATAGATGATTGGGAAAATATAAATGGCATATACTTGATCACTTCATCCTATTTTAAAATTTTAAATGATGTCATGGTTATGTCATGAAGGTGTCCTGGTGAGTGGATGAAGTGCCTTGATAGTATAAGTGATAATGACAAAGTGTGTAATGTGTTTGTCCTAGTATGCTTGAAGAAGGCTTGGTTGATCTTCAGTTTTGGCATGGATAGAGATGTTCAAGGATGAGTATGGAGTATTTATTAAATTAAATGGGTATTATAAGAGGTTCTATATGATTTGAGTGCTTGTGTGCATGAGTGGACTTCATTTGGTTGATCATTGTTTTCATCTAGACATTTTGGGTCTAGTGGTAGAAAATATTAGTAGGGAGTTTAATGACACCATAATTACCACATTTGGATGAGTCAAGGGAATTTGGTCATATTGTTGTGATTAAATTATTCCCTATTTGATATGTGATAATTCTTAACTCATGTGATGAATCAAAATCAAATATATATGGGTGCAAAGTTTGGCTTTAAGGCATTTGAATAGTGTTTTCTATGTTTAAATAGAGCTAAACAAGCATGTTGATGATGTCAACATTTACAATAATTAAGGTTTTAGGAGGAAATGGTCACGTGGTTTTTTTATTATTTTTCTTAGATATTATGTGTTAAATATCAGGTCATGTGACTAATATCAAAAAAAGATATGCAAGTGCAAAGTTGGGCTCTTAAGTAGTTTAACATTATTTTCCCACACTTAGCCAAATTTGCATGAGGTAAGAAAGAGATAAGTAAGTAGTTTGGTGATGGAAAATATCACACATGTGGATATGGGTTTTTTTAACTTTTTTCCTAGTTGATTTGTGATAAATTTCAAGTCATGCATTGAAGTGTGTCAAAAGATATGCATGAGCAAAGTTAGCCTTCTAGATAGTTATTGGCATAGCTTTGTGGTGGAAAGAAATCTGAGTGAGTAGATTAATGGAGTTATATATTTCATGTGAAAAGGTTTTAGGATAATTTTAACACATGGTTGGATTCATATTTGAACAAAGATCATATGGTGCAAATTTGAAATTGTGAGATTAATTGAGGCAAAAGATATGCCTTTGAAAAGTTGGCCTTCCAAGAAGATAAGTAATGGTCCCTATACTTAGTCATTTTTGAATAATTTTAAAGACCTAGACTCGATGGAGATCCAATGATTAATAGGAGTTCATATATATATATATATATATATATATATATATATATATATATATATATATATATATATATATATATATATATATATGGATGGTGCACAGTAAGTTAAATGGGTCAATGTTTTTATTGGTTAACAAAGTTAAAGATCAAGTTCCTTAAAAAAAGATCAACAGAGTGTGTTCATTCCAAAATTTCAAGAAGTAACAAGATGAGGACAAGTGTTCAAGGTTTAAAACTAATCAAAACTAAAGGATGGAAAATGGGTATTTGTATATATTGATTTAATGGTGTGTGCTACATGATAAAGACCTGGATGATCCATAGAGATTGATGATGCATGTTGAGTCAAAGTTACTAGATTGCATGAGATGAGGTCAACTGTTCAAAGTTTAATGTTCAGGAATTAGAACTCTATGAATTAAATTTAAAATAAGATAAATTATGTGTGATTAATTTTAAGATAAAATAGAATGATATGCAAGCAAAGTGACCAAGGTTTAACTGTGACCATTTGTATTTGAATGTGCAAAAGAAAGACCAATGTCTAGTTTTTGGGCCATATCTTTTAATGTATGTAGAATTTGCTCATGTTTTAAAAATAATATTTGTAGAGGACTCAAATGAATCTCTATAAATATATATATTTTAATATCTGAAAGTGTGTACGATAAAAATTATGAAGGTTCAAAGTGTGTGTTCATGCATGTTCTACATGTAACTGGAGAATGAGATTTGAGCTTGTATATATGTTTTTTCTATGTTTCATGATGACTTAGCTATTGGGGAGTGTTATAAACTCCATGAGGATGATTTTTGTGTATTTTTTATGTGTTATAAATCTATCCTGAGTATGAACAATGCTTAAGGAATTGGCTATGTGTTTGCTCATAATGGTTGTTGTACAAAATGTTGTTTGAGCAATTTGTGCTTAAGCAAAAGGGTACTATGATGGATATGGGCCCTTAATGAGGACTTATAGATCATGTTACATGGGTCCATAAGTTTTAAAGTGTTCATGTGTTCTTAGTTTTCTTTAATAAATGTCAAAGAGGTGAATGGGTCATCATAAGACCTAAAATGTGACTTAGGCCTATTTAAAAGTATGGTGTGCTTAAGTGTGACCCATGTAAGATAAATTAGGGGTGAAGGCATTTGTTTTGGATAAAAAAAATATTTTTAACTTGATATTTAATGATTTATATATAAAATTTAAAACCAAATGTGATGGTTTCTAGGATTTTGGGAGATATGTGTGTGAGACTTGAGAGAGACTTGTGTAAGGCTTGTATGTGGAGTATGTGTTAAAGCAAAGAAGACATGATAGGTGGTGTGCCTATTTGATGAGTTGATAATTAGATACATTCTTTGAATAAGTTTTTGACTTATAGGTCATATTTTTAATTATAAAATAATTCTCTTGCAGTTTGAATATATTTGAAGAGGTTTGAATGTGCATATGAGGATAGTTTGAGTGAAGAAGGAGAGAGATTGTGGCATGCCTATGTGAGAGGCCTTTCTAAGATAGATAGAGAGTTTATGCAAGGGTTAGATAATCAAATATCTATAATCATGTTTTTAAGACATCATTTATAAGGTTTAGGTGCTCACATCAAAGGAGGGTCTAAAAGAGTTGATCTTCATTAGGGGAAGTTGTTTCTTGTGAAATAGATGTTTCACTAAAGGTCTTTGGTAAGAAGGATTTGATCAAAGTTTTTTGGTATAAAGGAGTTGAAAATTCTCTTATTTATAATTTTTTATAGTACAAGTAGTCCATGTATTTTAGGCTTGAGAGTGGGTTTTATTCCCCATGAGGCTTTCCCACAGGAACTATGTGTTATGTGTTTTGATCTTGTGTATGCATTGAATGAATGATCTCTCTTGTTAATGTTGCTTGATAAAGTTGATATGTGATGATTATTTGATAGTTTGAAAGGATTGGAATTGAAATTGAAATATCTAGGCTCACTAATTCACCCCCCCCCACCCTCAATGATTTTACCTCTAATAATTAGTATTAGAGCAGGTCCTTTGGTAAAGGCTTGATAGCATGAAGGTGATCCAAGGTAAAATATGGGTAGTCATCAAGGAGGTTTCTCTACTAAGAAATCACCAATGTTAAATGGATCCAATTATTATTTTTGGAGTTATAAGATGAGGACATATATTATGTCCTTAAGGTTTGATGTATGGAATTATGTTGTGGATGGTTATGTTATTCATACTACTCCTCCATCTAGTGTTGCAGACAAGATCTTGTTTGAGAATAATTATACAGTAATGAATTCTATCACTTTTGGTATTATAAATATTTATTTCACCAATGTAATCCATTGTAAATATGCTAAATAAATATGGGACAAAATTTAGATCATGTATGAAGGAGATTCAAAGGTCAAGCTTGTAAGTTGTAGACTCATAGAAAACAATTTGAAAGTCTCAAGATGAATAGAGAATATTATGTGGCATCCTTTCTATAGAGAGTTGATGAGATTATGAACATCATCAGAGGTGTTGAATAAAACCTTGAAGAGGATATTATGGCTCAAAAATTATTAAGGTCTCTATCCATCAAGTTTGATCCAAATGTATTTTCTATAAAAGAAAGTCATGATCTTAATAAATTGCATATGGATCAATTACATGGCACCCTTACTGCCTATGAGATGAGGAATAATGATGATATACCACAAAATAAGAAAGCAACATTCAAGATAGAAATTAAGCCAAAGAATAATTTCCATGATAAGAAACCCAAGGAGGATGAGTTTTTTGATATAGATGAGGATGAACTAATTTATTTGATTTCAAGGAAATTGAAAATAGGTTCATGAAAGTATGAAGGTAAACTACCAATCAAATTCTTCAATTTTGGAGAGGTAGGACATTTATGTAATAAGTATCCTCATAAATATAATAAAGATGATGATGAAGAACATGATCAAGGTCATGATGATGGCAAGAGATCTTTCAAGTCTAATTTAAAAAAATGGATTTATAAGGTTTGAAAATAAGAAGTACTTCAAGGACAAGAGGAGTCTCTACACCCAATAAAATTTCAACTAATCAAATGAGATTGAAGTCAATGACTCAGAGTATGATCATAAAGATGATGGTCCTATTGAAGATGAAGACCTATTCATGGCTGAGGAAGATAGTTGTTCACATCAAAAGGAGTCTACTTGGAGTGATTCAGATAATGATGAAGATGAGATGGACTATGAGACTACATTGAAAAATACTATTGAATATTTGAAGATTGAGAAGAAGATCAATAAGAAGATGAAATATAAACTCAAAGACTATGAGGGTCAATTCAATGTGTATGAGGCAAGATATGAATGAAGACACCAAAGAGCATGAAGATATGATCAAACATCTCAGTTGTAAATTGAAAATCCTATCTACAAGCCTAAAAGCTAAAGAAGATGAGTGTTCAAGGTACGATTCTAAAATTATGTCTTTGAAAGATTAGTTAGAGAAGTCTGCAAGCAAGGTGAAATCATTTTTCAAGTTTGATAAATGTTCTAATGATCTTGATGATCTCTTAAAGATTCAAAAGTTAGCTAGTGATAGATCTAGATTGAGTTTTAATGAAGATCCCAAAGTTACTTCTCAAATTGACTTGAATGTCAATGAGAGAAAGGTGGATCAGACTTTGAAGATAAATCATCAGATAAGGAATGATGGTATTGGAATAATGAATACAAAATATATCAGACAACCAGATGCCATGAGGTATGGAAATTTCAATGGTTATTTTAATACTTGTAATCAATTTGGGCATAGAGCTAGAGAATGTAAAATACCTGTTAGAAATTAGTTTGCTTAGAACTATGATGGGGTTCATAAGTCAAAATGTGTGAGTAAGGTTTAGTGTTTTAACTATAATAATTTGGGACACTTTGCAAAAAAAATTCCATTTAAGGTAAAACAACTTGAGTTTCCATCAAGGAGTATTGTTTGCTACAACTATGAAAATATTGGTCACATTGATAGATTCTACAAGTAAATGTTTACAAATAAGAATAAGTTCAATTAGGATCCTATAGTGCAAGGAAGAAGGAAAGTTAACTCATGGAAACCAAGGGTGGTAAGTATGCATCATGATGAGACTACAAGACTAGGTAATATGTTTGCTATGCTAGATAATGCTACAAAAGGAGAAGAGTACCAAGGGCTCTCATTGTTTGCTCATGTTGAGAATGAAGAGGCTAACCTTAAGGAGAAGACCAAGGTGATGGTTGAGGTTAGTTTTGATATGTGTATGGATCCAAGTGAACATACTACCATTGATGAGCATGTATCATACAAAAAACATCAATTGCCAGTGCCTAGTGATGAGGTTCTTAATTGCAAGGTGGATTATTTAGATGAAAGGGTATGCCATGAATCTATGTTATCTCCATGTATTATCAATCCATTCTTAGAAAAAAGGATGATTTTTTAGTGGATGAGAATGTTAATTCTATTAATCCAAAAAGAATAAGAACTATAAGCATCAGATGACTAAGGAGGAGAAGGAATATGAGTTGTGGGCAAATTTTGGTTTCACATTGTTCTAGGACATTGTGAAGTACAGTGTCTCTACCTATACTTCTTAGGAGACATGTTTTCTTGTGGATAAGAAAGTTTGTGTGTTAAATATCATAATGTCAATCTGTACAAAGACTTGTGTTGATCTTAGAAGGTCATCATTTAAGTGAGAGAAAAAATTTCATCAGCTTGCTTTAGAGGTTTATGGAGTTATAGTATAAGTTCTAAATGGGTATTTTCAGATGGATTAATAAGATTGATGGAATGTCAAGAAGATTTTGATGCTCAAAAATGTATGTGCACTTATTTTCTATGGTTTATAGGTAGTTTTGTGTCTTGATGATCTTTTTTGTGCCAATTAAAGATTTTTTAGTGCTCTTAGTTTTCTTAGTTTTGGCTTAAGGGAAAGCAGGCCTAAAATGGGTTATAAGATGTATGGGTTCCCAAATATGTGGAAGCTCAAATATTGGTCCTTAAGTGTTTAATAGTTGTCTCTATGTGTACAAGAAGTTTTAGAGTTGGACATTGATCATAAGGATGTTTGTTGACCTTGTCTATTTTGAGATTCTAAGGTTTTGGGATATGCTATAAAAGTGGTGTGACTTAGGACTTAAGGTATGAGGTTTATTAATATATTTAATGGAATAAATGGGTTATCAAATAAAGCTTTACATAGATCTGAAGGTTTGTTCACTTCAAGTTATTCAATTTTTTTTCAAGATGGAAGACTAATTGGTAAGTTGGTTTGTGAAGGAAGTGTGTTATAGATAATGAGCTAGGTGATACAAATTGGGTGCTTGAGGGGGAATATGAGAGTGCTCTAGATATTATGTTTCAATACTTGAAGGTGTGTCTACTAAAATATATGGGCTCTCCATATTCTAGATAGGGTGATAAGGAGTCAAGAAAGGCCTAGTAATGAAGTTATGATGTTTTACTCAGTTTATCCAAAAGAGCAAGGCATGAGTATTTCAAGGTGAGTTCTCAGGTTGATTTAGTGCATGTTTCCTATTTGATGAGTGGCGCGAAGTTATGTTGATGGTCCTTGAGGTGGTTTGAGAGAGAAGGCTAGTAAGCCTATATGGTGGTTATTCATGGTGTATGGAGATCTGAAGATGCTCAAGAGGTGCAATAGGATTAGAAATATTAGGGGTAGTCCCTCTCAAATGTTTCTTGATGAGTTCCATAATGTCATGGTGATGTCATGTAGGTGTCCTAATGAGTGATGTCATGTAGGTGTCCTAATGAGTGGATGAAGTCCCTTGATTGTCTAAGTGATAATGACAAAGTGTGTAATGTGCTTGTCCTATTATGCTTGAAGGAGGCTTGGTTGATCTTCAATTTTAACATGGATAGATATGTTCAAGGATGAGTATGGAGTATTGAGAGTATACAAGGGGTACTATGAGATGTTTTATATGCTTTGAGTGGTTGTGTGCATGAATGGATTTCATCTGGTTGATCATTGTTTTCATCTAGACATTTTAGGTCTAGTGGTAGAAAATATGAGTACACAATTTGCTAACATCAAAATTAACATGTGTGGATGAGTCAGGGAGAGTTGGTCATATGATTTTGATCACATTAGTCCCTAGTTACTATGCACTAACTATCAAGTCATGATAAGAAGCGTAGTGAAATATATGTGGGTGAAATTTTTGGCTCTCAAGCATTTTGATAGTGTTTTATATGTTCAAATAGAGTCAAGTAAGCATGTTGATGATGTCAGCATTCACACACATTAAGGTATTAGGTGGAAATGGTCACATGGGTTTGTTCAAAGTGTGTCTAGATCTTATGTTTTAAATATTAGGTCATGAAACTAAGAGTGAAAAAATATATGCAAGTGCAAATTTGGGCTCTCAAGTAGTTTGATAGTGTTTTCCCATACTTAGCCAAATTTGCATGAGGCAAGAAAGAGCCGAGTAAGCCATTTGGTGATGGAAATTAATACATGCATGGATGTTTTAGGATAATTTGATAATATGGGTTTGTTTAATTTTGTTTTTAGTTGATTTTTGCTAAATTTTAGATCATGAACAAAAGTGCATCAAAATATATGCTTGAGCAAATTTGGCCTTCCAAATAGTTCTTGACATAGTTGGCTTTGTGGTAGAAAGAAATTTGAGTGAGAAGTTTAATGGATTTATATCTCACACATATGAAGGTTTCAAGATTATTTTTACACATGTTTGGATTCATCTTTGAATGAAGATCATATGGCTCAAATTTGATATTGTGAGATTGATCGAGTCAAAAGATGTGCATGTGTAAAGTTGGCCTTTTAGGCAGATAAGCAATGGTCCCCATACATAGTAATTTTTACATGATGTTAAATATACGAATCTGATCAAGATCCAAAATTTTATATTAGTTCATAAATATAGATATATGGTTCATAATAATTCAAATGGATCAAAGTGTTTTTTGGTTAATGAATTAAAAGATTGAGTTCCTTACAAAAGAATAAACAAAACATTTTCATTCCAAGATGTCAAGAAGAAGTGAGATGAGGAAAAGTCTTAGAGGTTTAACAATGATAAAAATTAAAGGATAAAGATATAATGGAGAGTGGGTGTTCATACATATTTATCAAATGGCTTATGATGCATGATAAAGACCTAGCTGATCCATAGAGATTGATGGTGCACATTGAGTCAAAGTTTCCAGATTCTGTGAGATGAGGTCAACTATTTGAAATTTAATGTTTGGGAATTGGTGAAATATGCATTAAATTTTGAATAATATTGATTGTACATGATTAATCTGAATATTCAATATAAATATATGTGATAAAAGTGACTAAGGTCTAACTTTGACCATTTGCATTTGAATATTTGAATTTGCAAGACTAGTGTCTAGTTTTTGGGCTATATATTTTAATATATGCAAAATTTTCTCATGGTGTAAAAAGAAAATTTATAGAGGAATACAAGTCACACATATAAATATATTTTTTAAGATCTTAAATTTTGTAAAATCAACTATATGATGTTTTAAATTTGACTATGTATTTGTGCATGTTCTGCAAATAACCCGAAAATAAAATTTGAGCTTGTATTGATGTTGTTTCAATGTTTCATGATGACTTAGCTATTGGGGAGTGTTTTAGACTCCATGATGATGCTCTATGTGGATTTTTTAGGTATGATAAATATATATTAAGTATGAATATTTCTTAATAAATTTATTGTGTGTCCTCTCATAATGGCTATTGTACAAAATGTTGTTTAAGCAATTTGTGATTAAGCAAAAGGGTACTATGATGGATATGGACACTTAAGGAGGACATATATATCATATTACATGGGTATATGAGGTGAAAATTGTTCCTATGTTCTTATTTTTTTTGGATAAATGTCAAAGAGGTAAATAGGCCATCATAGGACCTAAAATGTGACTTAGGTCTATTTGAAAGTATGTTGTGCTTAAGTGTGACCCATGTAAGATGCCTTAAGGGTGAAGACATGTGTTATGGATGAAAAATAAGATTTTAGACTTGATAATTAACTTATCTATAAAATTTGAAACCAAATGTGATGGTTTCTAGGCTTTTGGAAGAGATGTGTGTGAGACTTGAGAAAGACTTGTGCAAGGATTATGTGTGGAGTACGCATTGAAGTGATGAAGAAAGGATAGGTATTGTGAATGTTTGATGAGAAAAATATTTTGTTGATAGATTATACGAATTTTAGGTAATATTTATGATGATAGAATATTGTTTTTCTAGTTTGAGGATATATGAAGAGGTCTGAGTGTGTATATGAGGATAGTTTGAGTGAAGGAGATAGATTGTGGCATGCCTATGTGAGAGGCTTGTATGAGATAGAGAGAGAGAGAGTTTGTGTATGGGTTAGATAATTATAGATCCATCATTAAGTGTTAAATACATTAGTTGTAATGTGGAGGTGTTCACATTAAAGGAGGGCCTAAAGGATTTGATCTTCATTAGGGTCAATTACTCCATGTGAAATAGGTGTTTCACTAAAGGTCTTTTGTCAAGAGGATTTGATCAAGGTTTTTTGATCTAAAGGAGTTGAAAATACTATTATTTTTAATTTATTATAAGATAATTAGTCCATGTGTTGCAAGAGTGAGAGTGGGTTTTATTTCCTATGAGGTTTTCCCATAGGGACTATGTGTTATGTGTTTTGATCTTGTGCATGCATTGAATGAAAGAGATCTCTTTTTAATGTTTATTGATTAAGTTGATATATGTTTATTGTTTAATAGTTTGAAAGGATTAGAATTTAAATTAAAATATCTAGGCTCATTGATTCACTCCACCCTCTTAGTGATTTTACCTCTAACACATCCAAATATTACCCTCAAGGTAATGGGTTGGTTAAATCTACTAATAAGAATCTGAATTGGATCATTAAGAAAATTTTGGAGGATAATAAAAAGGTTTAGCACACTAAATTGAAGACAGACCTATGGGCTGATAAAATAATTCTCAAGAGGTTAATAGGGAATTCTCCTTTTGTTCTTGTCTATGGAAGAGATATTAGGATGTCTATATCCCAAGATATACCTACCCTAGATTTGGAGCATCAATTAAAGTTGTTTGAGAACACTCCAATAGAAGTGATGTTGATAGAGTTAATAGAGCTATAAGAGACAAGAGACAAGGCTCACCAAGCTATGAAACATCACTAAATACTAATGAAGAGGTATTTTGATAATAAGGCAAATTTACGAACATTCTAAGAAGGTGACATAATGTTAAAATGGGATGAAGATAGAGAAAAACTAGGGAGACGTACCAAATTTGATACCTTATGGATGGGCCATATGTCATCATCAACAGAAAATGAAGCATCTCTTTTTAATTAGCAAGGATGAGTGGAGAGGAGCTACCTATGCCTATGAATGAGATCCATTTAAATCCTTGTTGTTGAGTAAATTAAGGTTAGTACTATAAATATTAGGTTAGGTGTGTGCTTTTGTTTTAGTTGTGTGTGTGTTCCATAAGTGTTCTTGAGAACACATGTTTTTTTCCTTTGGTGTGTCTTGTTTTATGTGTCCTTTATTCATGTTTGGTGTGGTTTTAAAGGCAAATTGTGTGTTAAAATTATGTATATTTGAATCCATGGTCCAATGGATATGATCAAGCTACTGGTCTTGGCATAGAAAGCATACCACCCTTGGGAAATCACCAAGAATGTTGACTATTTTGACCACAAGTGAAAATACGTCAACCCCCTATAGTCTAAAACTTGATATAGGGGTCCATTAACATGTTATAGGGTGTGTCATAGTCAATTTTATGTCATTTAATGTGTAATTATCCTTGGTCATGTGTTAAGGTATGGTGTGTGAAACATTATTAATTATGTGTATAATTTATATTATTGAGGATAATATAAATATGCTTGTAATAATAACTCATATTATGAGTTATTAAGTATATTATTGTTTATGTGAGATTTGGTTGTTAAACCAAACTCATGTAAATAGGTTTGCATAATATTAGGGAGTTAGGTGAGATATTTAAGGAGATATGATCTCCTTAATTATAAGAAAGAGTTTTCCTATAAAAAAGTAAACTCTCTTATTGTGTATTATTTAGAGTGTATGCAAAAATATAATCAGAGAGAAGAATATTATTGTGTGAGTAAAATTTTCTATGTTCAACTCTATAGTGCATGTGTTAAATTATGTGTTTGGATCTTTAAATCCACAATAGTGGTATCTAAGTAGGGAGTTTCTATGAGAATGGTATGTTAATTTGTGAAGGGACAAATTTGCATTTCTTTGCTTGCCCCAAGCTATGAGATCTTCTGAAAGCTATTAGTATTATTATTATTTTTTCATTTTACTTGGATGAATAAGGTGTAAAGATAGATTTAATAGTCAGCCAAATAATTTTTTTTGTGAGAATGCAAATCAATTTTTCACTTGTCTTTGGAGCCTTTAAACTCACTAAGGCAGATATAGATTACTATTATCAATTAAAGGAGTTGTCTACTATTGGCATCATCATGTCCCTGTAGGTATTCACTGATTGGCACTCAAAAACTAGGATGTCCATCTAAATTTTGTTGCATACAAATCTTCTTAGATTTGTACCTACATGTTTTAACATTTCAAAAAGAAAGGTATTTGTTTATGTAGAATTTATACCATTTATTGACTCATTTTTGGTAGACCTGACCAAGACTCTATTTAAAATCTTCTACAAAATTTATAGTGCTAAATATTCCTATCAAAGTAGATTATAGCAAGAACCTTGAGAAATTTCCTTGCATCCTCTTGTGAGGGTTGAGTTAAAAAAATAGTAATTTATGGAAATAGTGCATCCATTCACAGTAGTATTCTATTGCCATGATTCACACAACAAGTTAATAATGTTTTTAGGGTTCAGTTTATTATTTATTTCCTCTTACATGTAATTTTATAACATGTGATACTTGGTGGTCAAATTAGGGTTTTACATCCATCATCGGTTGAAAATTTACCTACCATCTATTCACATCGCATAGCCTAAGCTCGACAAGTGGTCCAAATATACTGTGCACATTAGATCTGTGTCAAAATATATGGTATAAAGTTGATGCTTTACTCTATCTCATATTTAGTAGTATTATTTATGTTGAGTTTGGCACTTTATAAATAGCTTTTGAGTCTTTTAGTTTTAATTATTAAAGTTTTCAGGTGTATAAGTTTGGCTTAGTTTTTTTTAATGTTTATGATTCTTCTATGTTTAATTCATTAGATTTTATTGTAAATAATGTGTCAAATAAACTTTATTTGTCAAGTTTGTGTTGTCAAAAGAGTCTTGTTAAAAACAAAAAAAAAATGGTAAAATGTCTTTATGTCACATGGTTAATTAACCCAAAAATTCATTTTCTTAGTGCTTCAAAAATTTATTTTATATTTGTTATTTTTAGGTTAAATTTATTTATTAATATTGTTAATGTTTTTATCTACGTATGTCATAATTAATGTCTATGTCAAGTCATTTTAGATGTGTCTCTTAGTCTAAAATTCAAAAGCATAAGAGTAATGTTTTTTTCAAAAAGTTCAAAATTGAAAACGAGTCGAAAGTTAAAAATTGTCACATCAATAATAGAGTCATACTTTATAGTTGAGTCTTTGTCAAGAGTCAAAAGTCTCAAAAATAAAAAAATTGTAAAAAAAATTGCCTTATAGATAGATTTTTAGGTGACATTGACATCCTAAGACAAATGTAAATTTTTTTTGGGGGGGGGGCACTATATTCCCTTGAAAATCATGTACCTGAGCTACATCAACATACCAGATGAGTGAGCAATGACCTATTGGAGGCTAGAAGATGCACAGAGGATGGAGGTCTTTCAATGACCTCTCATTAGTTACAAATGATGGGGATACACCAATGATTTGGTGACTTAATGTGTATTTGAATAAAAACATAAGGAAATTCATGCTCACATGCATGGTGTGATTTTTTTTTTTAGTGTTTTCATTCCCCTACTTGTTTGAAGCGCATCTGCTATTTGGAGACAAGGGAGAGTGTGGATATAATGAAATGTGGAAAATAATTGAATAGGAGGGAAGTTAACTATAGAAATCAAGTGATTGCCTTAATTATTTATGGAGATGACCCCCAGTGACACAATTATTGTGGTCATATCAAGTAAATATGGGATGTGTTCCTTCGCATATAGTGGTCATGTGCAGTAAGATTGTGTTAGTAGTATGCAAACCTAAAAGTATGCATTGGCATACAATTCTATTCATGCCAATTCTTGAAGATGTATATTCTCCCCATGATCACATTAAGGGGGTGTATATAGGATTAATAATATTCATAAGGGGGTTAATGTTGAGGTATGGTGGGTGAAACATTATTAATTATGTGTATAATCTATATTATCGAGGATAATATAAATATGCTTTTAATAACAGCTCATATTATGAATTGTTTAGTATATTATTTTTTGTGTAAGATTTGGTTGTTAAACTAAACTCACGTAAATAGGTTTTCATAATATTAGGGATTTGGGTGAGATATTTAAGGAGATACAATATCCTTAATTATAGGAAAGAGTTTTCCTATAAAATTGTAAACTCATGTATTATTCAAAGTGTATGCACAAATATAATCAGAGAGCAGAATATTATTATGTGAGTATAATTTTATGTGTTTAACTCTGTAGTTCATTTGTTAAATTCTATGTTTGGCTCTTTAAATCCATAACATCATGGTCAACTTTGGTCCCACGTCATTTTATGTCATGTAAGGGTCATATTTAGGTCATAAATGAAGATGGTAAAATTTTACAAAGTAGAAAACTATTATAAACTCTCTTCCAATTTCCAATATATTATATTCCTTGTCAATAGTGTTAGTCCCAACTGAAACTTACAAGTTCCTAACTGAAATTAAGAAAATAAGTGAGAAAGAAGGAGTTTTGGCAGTTGTATGGCCTATGGAAGAGAGTGTCACATGGGAAAATTTAAGAAATGTATCAACTTCCCTAAATTCATTTCCATGCTTTATTTTCTTTAAATATAAAAAATGGACCAAAACCATTTTGTTTCTCTATCACTCCACTAGACATGTAAAATTGGTTAACAATTCTTTTGATGGTATGACCAGTAGGAGAGGTTTCAAGTCAAATGCTCTTTATGGTGGATAGTATACTTAGTATTATTCAAAATAATTTTAATATTTGAAATAATGGTTTCTTATTATTTGTGAACCATTCTTAAGAAGTTGATTGTCTCATTTTGCTTGTCAATCCCCATACCTTACAAGTTTTAATTTTGTTTGAGCTTATCCATACAATAAAATTAATTAATTTGTTCCCATAAGACATGGATATATTTATCTCATGATTTCCATCATTTTTTCCATGATTGGATGTGAGTGGAGGAGCTAAACGTACCAAGTTATAGGTTAAGGTTACCATTACCAAGTTAAAGAGATGTTCATCAACTATAGAGATTTTAATTTCCTATAGTGGTCTTAAAATAATTTATAATTTTGTAACTTATGTTTTTAATTTTTTTGAAATCACTTTTACCTTCCAATCTCACTTTCCAAGGCTTATATCAAAGTACTTGCATCAAGAATGTGATACACAGTTAACTCCCTGCAAGTATCCAACTAAGTCATGTTGTGTGAAGTTTTGAGGATGTTCGTGGAGATGTTATGAAGAGCTTATGAGGTGTTTATCACATTATTACTACATGATAATCAATCCAAGCCTCTTAAATAACATATTATAGATCATGACAATTGGTTCAAGTTATATACATGGCCTACAACATTAATACATACCTATAGGTGTTATCAAGGAGGTGAAACATGTTGAAAAAAAGAAATTATCTAGTTTCAATTTCATTATTATTGAAAATATTTGTTTGAATAAGTTCCAAAGGTTCAAGATGAATCATAAGATCATATTCCATGCATACAACCCATATCCACATTCACTACTCTATGACCTACATGAACACCTATAGATGTGCCTCTCAAAAGCTTGAAAGTGTTGTTTAAAGGTGTGTGAACATGTTTTGAGACCTTCCTTAAGGTATTATAATGTTGGAGATACCATAAAAAACATGATTGAGGTCATTAACAAGTAGGCAAGCTTGAAAAGCCTTGTTCAAGTTAGAAAAGTTGTTTCAGGGATCAGTTTCCTTAAAAACTCCAAAACAAATTTTCTAACTTGAACAAGGATTTTCAAGATTACCTACTTGTTAATAATCAATTTCCTTAAAAACTCAAAAATAGAGCTCTATGTACTTTTGGTGTTGTCATATGATGATATGATAGGGAGTCTAGATGAATCCAAATGAGCCTATCATAAATCCCTATTCTAGGGTAGATGACTTGACCAAAGAAAGTGGAAATTTGGTTTCAATATGTGATGATTAAGAGGCTTCCAAATCATGAAAATTTTTAGTACAAATTTTTAGTATTTACTATAGTATTTTGAACCTCTAAGTGATCTTACACTCCAAGATAGAAATATAATAGAATGTCTTCATAGTAGATGACTCTATTGAGGGTGAGATAAAAATTATTGAGTAAAATATATTTAATAGGGATTTAATTATAAGGCATCAAACTATATCACCACCTATAGGTGCCTTTCCCTCAAAAGGCTTACCTATAGTTGACTAAAGGTACCTACTTGAAAGTTCATAGGTGAACCTTAGTGAGTAGGTCTACAAACATAAACATATGAAGATTGAAGTTGTTTTAAATATTTAAAAGGTATATTATACCATGTAAAACATGTTTAAATAGATTAAATTCAACCTAAAATACATTTGATACTCCAAAATGGTCAACTATAGTTGACTATGTCATGACAGTGACCTATAAGCATAACCAGTTTGGAGGTTATTCTACCATAAAAATGGTGTGAGTAACTAAAATTTTAATATGAGCCTAGAAAATATGAATAATTTATTATGGAAATGATTTAGGTTCTAATCATGAAATACACATCAACAAGTAGCTCTTTCTCTCTTAAGCAAATAACATTAGACACGGTTTATCAGTCTTGGAAGCTATGCCTTAGAGACCTTAACAAAGGTTGAGATAATGAATATGTTTTGAGTGTATTAAAAAATGGTGATAACCATCTCAAGAGGTTCCAATAACATATAAAAATTTAAAATAAGAGTTCTTAAAGGACAACTTATAGTCATATTTGCAAACCCTATACACAATCAATGCTCCATAAGTCTGTTTTGGATTTTGCAAGGTTTGGAGATGCTAGAGATACATCTCAACATTGAAAATTGGTTCAGAGTTTCCCCATCACCTATCTAATCCTCCCATACCATTTTTTTTTATTATAATAAGGTATATTCCATTTGTTTTGTCTCAAATAGAGGGCACTCCTAGAAGGTGAAAACCCTATAGGTTTAATAAGCTAAAAGGTAAAAGGTGTTTTGGGAGATGTTGTATCCTTAAAATAAGGTGTCTAAATCTGAATTAGAAATGGAAAAACATTAATTAATCCCTAAAATTTATATAAACTAATCAAGGTGATCTAAACCCATAGGTATATATTTAACTCATACTAGACCTAGACTAGGCCTAACTACCTAATGGGGGTCTACCACCATTTCTAAGACTAGACAAGCATTTAAAAGCATTAAAAATTTTGAATGGGAAGTTATAAGGTGTATTAGATATTTTGTTTTGTAGATAAATCCATGAAGAAGCTATTTTTTAGCCCAAGATCATAATAGAGTACCTAACATGCCTTGGAGAACTCAAGAGGTCAACTTGGGAAGATTAGATATGTACAGAAACTTAGCATGGGAGTATACAGAGCTAGGGTAAGTCAAAGAGGGTCCCAAACATGAATTTTATGGAACTGGTTCACTGGCTGAATGTTAAACCTTTATGAACAAACTCTAAGGGTTAGAAACACCTAAAACCTCTAAAAACCTTGCTAAAGACCTGATTGGAAAGAAGAAGGAGAGGCATACATGAGGGATATAATGAGTATAAAAGTGATTGGACCTTGTAGAGAAATATCCATATCTACTTCCCATCAATTTGGTTTCCACCCTACTTATACATAAAGGTTATAAAACTTGTTTTATAGAAAATTTTGTGTGTTATGCAGGTACTAAAAGGTTTCAAAATATGCAATTCACTTTGGGAGGAAGAAAATGAGCTAATCTAACCCCTCATGTTCATTTATTTCATCAACTAAGAACATAAGTACCTCTGTAAGTAGCTTCATCTCAGCTAGTCTAAACTAACATAGTAAACAAAGAGTGATCACAAAATGAGAAGATGAAAACTCCAATTGGGAGAACTTTTAAGGTATAAATAATGAATCTAAGGGAATGAGGACTATTTACAAGTGTCATATACTCCATTATGGATTGGATTGGAAAACTGAAGACCTTTTTAGTGCTAAGAGTGAAGGGTGAGTGGAAGGAGGGTGATTATGACTTTCAGCTAGTGATAACTCATGTATAGAATAATGTTAGTGATTAGGGACATAAAAAATGCATGTTGGGGCCTATTTCTAACCCCTCCTTCATCATTAAATCATCTCATCTATCCCTAGTCTACTGTGGAGTAAGCATGGAAGGCCAAATAATGAAGGTGATTTTTTAGAAGTAAGTTGAAGAGTCCTATGCCACATTTCAATATTTTCATGATTTGAGGGACATTTGTCCAAGTATACCTTTCATGTTCTATTCCATGTTCCTTTATCCTAGATATGTAACTCTTTTTCTCATCTTGACAAGTGTTTTAGGGAATTTTTGACTTTATTCTTCTCTCTCCTCTCACACATTATATAAGTATTAGCCATTTTGGATTTTATATAATAATATCACATAGGGTATGGCCAAGCCTTACTAGTTTGATGTTTTAATTTGCCTTTGAATAATTCAAGAAATCTAGTTTTGATTTCAAAATACATCTTGTCTTGGTATGCAAAGTGATGAATGGTTAAGTCTAGTGATTTTATCCTTGATTTTCCTTATCCTTTCATGTCTTGTGAAAGAATTTCTCATTATAATAGGTAATATAGAGTGTATATAGTGTGTTAGGCTCCATTTAAGTGTGAAAGTTTCCTTGGATTCAAAAATATGATCTCTGGTCTACTTACCTTTAGTTTTCTCATCCATATCTCCTCTATAATGAAACACTTATGTTAGAATATCTTAGGACTTTGAGGATAGTTTGTAGGTTTTGTTCTTAGTGAAATAAGTATGATAACATAGTATATATCTTCATGGTTTATCACCCCCTTAGATCATCTTATTCTATGCATACTTTTGTCCCTTTTCCCATAAGCAATCAATAATATAGGTGATAAGCACTTCAAGACAAATTTAGGGAGATAGCCATTAAACCTAGAGGTATAATTATACTATAGGTAAAACCACATACCTATAAGTATTCCAATGTTTCACACATATTATATTAGGCTTAAACAACCTCCTCTAGGGTACAAGATTTAGTGACAACATGATCTAGTCAAGTCAAGAAGAGGGATAGTTGAGTAAAGAAGGCTAGAGCCCAATTCGAGAGGGATATAAGTGTGAAAAGAGATAAATAATGAGATCATATATTTTATGATAAAAAAATTATTATTAATGTTATCATTTTTTTTATGTTTTTGATTTGGTGTTGAGTCATCTAAGGGGTTGGTACCTCCTTGCAAGTAGGTTTTTGCTAAAGACTAGCTGAGTTGGTGCTTAGCTAGTTGGGCTTGGTACTCCATGTGAAATGGGTGATTCACTAAAGTTTATGTTTGTATTATAGTAATATAGTCCAATTTCAAATGGTTTTTTTAGGGTTTCCCACATATATGTTTGTGTTATCTTGCATTCATATGTTTCATGCTTGTATAGTTGATTGCTTATGTATTATTTGATACACATGTTTGAATGAATGTTCATGAATACTTAACTGAAATTTAAATAAATATTTTTAAATAATAATTCACCACCTATTATTAATTTTTATTCCAACATTTGGTATTAGATCTTGGTCCTTTGAAGTAAGTATAAAAACCTAAAGGAGATCCTAGAAGCAAGGATAGTCAACAAACACAAGGTGTTTTCTCTACCTATAAGGTTCCATTATTAAATGGATTTAATTATTACTTTTGGAATATTAAGATGAATATATATTTGATGTATCAAGGTCATGATTTATTTAAGTTAGTTGGGGATGGTTATAGTGCTTCTCCTATTCCAAAAACTGATGTAGTAGGTAAGGGAGCTATTGAAAAAAACTCCAAGGTTGAATGCCATTATTTGTGGCATATCAAAGGTATATATTATAAAGGTAACGAATTTTAAATTAGATAGATATATATGGGAAAAATTAAATACTATTTATGAAGGAGACACCAAGGTGAAGATTGCTAAGTTACAAACCCACCAAAGATAGTTTGAAATCTTGAATATGAATGAAGATTAAACCATTGCATATTACCTATTGAGGTTTGATGAAGTTGTCAATGTCATTATAGGATTAGGATAAGAAGTGAAATAATATACTATAGTTTAAAAAGTGTTGATAGCACTAACTCCTAAGTTTTATTCTAAGGTGTCTGTAGTAGAAGAGATTTAAGATTTGGACAAGCTAGAGATGGATGGGCCTCATGGCATCTTAACTACTGATGAGATGAGAAAAATTGAAGGAAGACCTCCCAAGAAGGAAGATTATTTAAAAGTTGAGAAGAAATCAAAATACAAGAAGGTTAAGGATGATGAATTTTTAGATGTTGATGATGATCAATTGATAGCCATGTTTACAAGGAAGTTGAGTTTTGTCTTAGGTAATTACAAGGGTAAGATGCCATTTAAATGTTTCAACTATGGAAATATTGGTCACTTTGCATCCAAGTGTCCTAAAAAGGATATGAATGAGCATGAAGAACATGATGAACATTATGGAGATGACAAGAAGGCCTCAAAGCCTAATAAAAATAAGGAGTTTAAGAAGTATTAAGGTAAGAAAGGATCTTTCAAGAACAAGAGGAGATTTTATACTAAAGAAGATAACTCTTTTGATGTGACTCAAGTAAATCTGATAGTGATGGTGGAAGAAATGAACCTGAACATGATAATAATTAAACCTTATTCATGGCCATAAAATTAGACAATAAGAGTTGCCCAAATGGGAAAGGCCTTATGGTTGATGTAGAATTAGATGAACAAGAAGATAAATTGAATCTTGAAGTAGAATTGTAAGTCCCTAGAGGAGTTAAAGTTTCAAAGGATAAAGAATCACAAACTAAGATCATTAGTTAAGGAATATGATGAGTAAATTGGATTAATTGAGGAAAGGCTAAGTAACACTTCCAATCAGTATGAGGAGATCATCAATCATGTTGAGGCACAGATGGAGGTAGTGAATGCAAGCCTAAAGGTTAAAGAGGAATAATGCATCAGGTATGAAAGTAAATTAGAATCCCTAAAAGTTGAGCCAGATCAAGGATAATACAAGTTGAATAGCTTTGTGAAGTTTGAAAATAGCATTGAGGATCTAGATGATATCTTAAGTAGTCAAAAATATGCAAGTGATAAGATAGGTATTGGTTTCAAATAAGACCAAAAGGTGGTAGCTCAAGTTAAAGAGAAGGATATTGAAGACAAGGATTTCAACATAAAAACACCTATCAAACAACCTAATGGTATAATGTATGGTAGTTCATTCAATGGTTACTATTTTTTATGCAGTCAATTTGGTCATAGAGTAAGAGAGTGTAAAATACCCTCTAAGAATGAGTACTCATGGGACTATGGAAGGATTCATAGTTCACATCAATCAAGAGGTATGTATAATGTGGTTTGGTATAATTTTCATAAGGTGGGACACATTGCAAGATTTTGTCCTAATATAATTAGAAGGTCATCAAGTCAAAATAGGAAGTTTGAAGCCCCTAGAGTGCAATAAATAAGGAAAATGAATATATAGAAACCAAAGATAATGAATATGAGTCATGATTTATACACAAGCTTAAATGGATTCCTTGATGAGATATAACTTGCTTCAAATGTGAAATCAAGTCATGAATGCCTATTATTAGCCCACATTGATGATCAAATGGATGGTGAAGAGATAAAGACTATAGTGCCAATCAATCCCAGAAGGACATTGAAGGACATTAAGTCATGTGAGAGCATGCAAGTTTATGAATATCTTGAACTTGTGATATTGTTCTCTATGGAAAGGGGTGACCTCATTAAGCTTCATAAAAACAATCTTATACTAGCATAATCATGGTAGATGCTTGGATTGAGGGGGGGCTATTCAGGTTGATGACTAAGATTGATCATTGTTGAAGAGGAATTATGTTCTAAGTTCATATGAATAAGGTATGCATGAATTAAATGGGATCATATTCCATTGTTACATCATAACATGTGTTGTAAGAAGGTGTGGTTCCCTATGATGGTTTGTTAAAGACCCTTTATCATTAATGTCAAATGGGGATAAAGTTCAAGAAGGGAGTTTCAAAAAATTAGGGGAGATGAGAGAAAATTATTTTAATAATGTTTTTAAATCAATGACAAAGGGGGATTTGTTGAGAAGTGTTGTCATTGATGTCAATGTTAAGGTTGATGTCATTGATGTTAAGATACATCTAGTAAAGATGCATGGGTGAAGTGGTATGTGACAAGGAGGCCATGTGATAAGAGATGAGTTGAATAAAAAATATTGTATCTTTATTGAGAGAGAATTTGAAGGAAACCTAATGATTCTTATTAGGTTTATTTCAAGGTTTAATACAAAGTAAGCATCTTTAAGTACCAATTTTTGAGTACAAGATTCTTGAGAATCCTAGTCATAACAAACATAGTCATATAATGAGCATGTGTATGATGAGAATGGAGAGGTATGATATTTTATAAGTAACATGAAAGCAATATGATCAAGTTGTAGAAGTATCAAGCAGTGATTTGAGGTCAGTTGTCAAGCTTCAAGTATTTAAGAAACCTAGTCATGACACTAGTCATAACATGAAGAGACCCTATGAGAAGATATGAGCCTAATATCTTGGTAAAATGAATTCATAGAGGCATAATAGGTTATATTATATTGTTTAATAATGAATATATATCATTGGAGCAATTATAAGAGTCTTAGAGTGAGACTACAAGGGTGAGACCAATAGACTTAGTACGCAACAAGACCATCTCTAGACCCTGCTTGGCCTAATGAGACATCATGATCTATTTTCAAGGAATATGAAAGATGTTTAGAATTATTTTAGAATGAGAGATGTTTTTTGAGCATATAATTGATGTGGATAGTACTTGTATAATGGTTAGAAGGTTTATTTCGAGGCTTAATGTGACTTGTAGGTCAAAGCAAAGAAAACAAAGAGAGGGTTGGTGGCCAAATGAGGTATGAGTTTCAAATTTCAAGAATAAGAATGAGAATGTGAGAATTTTAAATGGTGTGATAGGTTTTCCCAGGTGTTTTAACCAATTATAAGGTCAAATTTTGAAATAAAAGGTATGAAAAATAGTTTTGAGGTTTCTCAAGTGCATAGAATGAAGGGTTTTCAACACAAGAATAACTTTCAAGTGTTCATTGGAATGTGTAACATTTATATGGGAATACAATACATTCATGGTAGATGGGGAAGGGTCATATATCAAATTTACAAACATTGGTTTTTGAAATAAGGAGCTAAGCTTTATGAATTATCATTAAGACTAGAAGATGGTTTAAACTCTCAAATAACCCTAATAGTGATTTGATATAAAATATCTTATTCTAAAGTTATTAGAATGGATTGGTATGGATTTTTAATGTATTTTATCATGTAATAATATATCCTATTCACCTATAGGTGTGATTAGTTGGTTAGGTTAGTGAGTGGACCCTATAGAAAAGGCCTTGTAACTCAAAGATTTACTATAGTAGTTAGATTTGACCAAATCAAAGATGTTAAATGGATTAAGGTTAAATATTGATACTTTTATTATATTTCCATGGTAGTTTTTTAGTAGGTTTTATCCCATATTTATTTTAAACTGATCATACAAGTTGACTTATTGGTAACAGGTCTAATGGTGCAGATAGCAAAAAAATAGACAAAAGTGAGAAGATGATTAGGGAGGTGATATCATGGATTAGGGATGAATACAAGTGAATGGATAGTTTTTTAAATAATTTTTATGAATTTTCATGTTATATATATGCTTTTTAGGTTAGTTTAAATGATGAAAATGTTGCTCATAAGTTGACATGTCTAGTGAAGATGAAACTGTGAAGGTGCAAGTTCATGAAATTGGTTTGCAAGACCAATATTATCAATTGACCATGGTATATTTATATATAAGAGTTTTGTAATGATATAATAATATCATTGACATGCATCATAAGTATATAAAAGTGTCTACTCAAGTGTTTAATTTCATTATCATCATGATTGTGTTTGAAAATAAACTTGTAGATCTATGAAAGCAAGTTATAGTGATGAGTTAGAGGCTCTTTGCCTCAAGATAAAGCATCAAATGAATATGATATTTTTTAGGAAATAAATTTACTATATATTATATAAATAATCTTTGAATTTATTTAAAGTGATTGAAATGGTAAAGCTAAAAGGGGTTGACTAGTCTAGGTTTGACTGTGTATACTAAAGACAAAAGATTGGTTTGTAAGATTAATATTTATAATTATAACTTGTGATATTTATACTTGAGAGTGATATATATTTATAAAATGATATATTAAAGGTTTCATAGGTCATATAAATTATTTTTTTAGGTGTTGTAGATCAAGTTTTCTTGATTATGTTTTGAGGTTAGTTGGTAGTTCTGAGTGGGGTACTTATAGAGAAGGGTTTGAGTACTTTTGCCCTAGATCATGAAGTATAAAACATATGGTGATGACCCTAAAATCATGTATATATGTGTGTGTGTGTGTGTGTGTGTGTGTGTGTGTGTGTGTGTGTGTGTGTGTGTGTGTGTGTGTGTGTGTGTGTGTGTGTGTGTGTGTGTGTGTGTGTGTGTGTGTGTGTGTGTGTGTGTGTGTGTGTGTTTGTGTGTATGTATGTATGTATGTATGTATGATTTTTTCCATGGTTTGTTGGCAAAAAATATGTTTTTATTTTAGTTGTTCAAAATGGACTTTCTGAGCATGTACAGGCTTAATATGAATAGTACTAATGGTGTGCTTCAAGTAGTGGTTTGAGATAAATAGTGTCATGAGAAAAATATGACACTATAAGGGGTATAATTTAATATAATATGATGTGTTATTATCATGTGAATTGTTTATAAGTGGTCCATGTAAGACAAATTTTAACGTGTCTTAGAACAGACCTAATAGGATTAGGTCTCTATGAGACCTAAAGGTAAGATAAGGCCTAATTGATGTAGGTCAGACCTAAAGAGACTCAAATCAAAATTTATCCATGTCTATGATATTTAATATGATATATTTAATGTTTTAAATAATAATTTTAAGGGTGATTGGCTGACCAATAAGGATATGAACAAGAAAGACTTTTATAAATACTTGGCATTTTTAGGCCTATGTGAGGGGTGAAGAATATAAGTGAATAAGATAACACATTTGTAAGAAAAAGGTATTATAGACCATAAAAATAGCATATATGATCAATTATGAAGCTTTGATAAAGGTTTTACATATGAGGATCGAGGTCATATGACCTAATCAAGTCAAGAAGAGGGCTAGTTGAGCAAAGAAGGCTAGAGGCTAGTTTGAAAGGGATAGAAGTGTGAGAAGAGATGAAGAAAGAGATCATCATATATTATATGATAAATAAGGTATTCTAGATTTTCTAAATTTGTTTAGGTGGATGAGTTGGTTTTGATTCATCTAGGGGGTTGGTGCCTCCTTGTACGTGGGTGCTTGTTAAAGCCTAGCTGAGTTGGTGCTTAGTTAGTTGGGTATGGTGTTCCATATGAAGTGGGTGTTTCACTAAATTTGATGTTTATATTATAAAAAAATTTCCATTTGCACATATTAGTGGGTTTTCATTCACTTGAGATTTTCCCATACATATGTTGTGCTATCTTGTGTTCTTATGTTTCATGTTTGTATAATTGATTGCTTATGCATTGTTTGATCCACATGCTTGAATGAATTTTCATGAATACTTACATGGAATTGAAATAAAGGTTTTTAAAGACTAATTCAGACCCCCAAAGTCATTTTAATTCCAATAGGGAAATCACTTGACTGGTATAGGACATTTCCCAAAGGGTGTATCAAAACTTGGGATAGTTTTGGAGAGTTGTTAACATTAAGGTTTGAAGACAAAAGTGATCAAACATCACTCATTCATCATCTCAATGTGATTCAAAGATAACTCAAGGATACTATGAATGAATTTAATGAGATATTCCAAATAACCTGGTATAGGCTACCTCCTCCTATATGACTACCTATAAGCTTTGTGTTTACTACATATCTAAGGGATATTGGTCCTGATATAGACATAATGTTACAGTCCATGGGTGGTTACACCTTACCTGAAGCACATAACCTTGATTTTAGAGCTGAGAATGGCCTATTACAAGATAAAAAGTTACCTCCAAAATATTATATGCATCTACTACCAAATATTTCTATTGATACTCTAAGTGTTGCTCAAATTCCTAATGCAAATACTAAGTCTAGATCTACTACTAAGAAGGTAAAAGAGATAATTGATTGGAAGGTAAGATATGAATCCTTAGAGTCTCAAAATAGGAAATGAAATTTTTATTATGTTATTCATAAAAATATCTACCCCTATCCTCAATAAGGAAATAGGTTCACACCTCATCATTATGGTCAAGGTAGAGGTCAAGGACAACCTAACTTAAATAGGCCTGGCAATGCATATAATCCAAATTTTACCTCTAATACAAGAGCCATGGTACTGATGCATAGTAATATGATCTAAGGATAATAATGTTAGCAAAGATAGTTAATATATTCAAATGAAGGTGGTAAAAAATATTTGGTTACTCAATGAGGAGTTACTCCTTATTTATTAGTATGAGATGAAGTTCTCATGGAAGTAAACAAAGGATGATAGCCCCAAAGGGTGAACCTTAAAAAATTTCTAGTTGAAGATACCTATATCATCAATCAAAATATTTAAACTTTAGATAATAATAGATAAAATAAGAAGGCCTTTTTAGATTCCCATGGTGTTTATATAAGTTCTAGTAGCCCTCCTATAAGGTAGCAAGGTATGACTATAAGTAGGATAGTCCTTACAACTTTTGTACCTACTTTAAATCAAAATGTGGGAAGGTTTCTCCAAATGCTCTAACATCTCAAGATCCAAACACTTATTTGCCTTCAAGGACACAAGAAAAGGTAAATAATCCTATTTTAATCATTTTTTATTCTTTGAATAGTGTTAATGCATCTGTGTCTCTTTGGGAAATGCTTCACTTACATGGTAAAAAAGAGATCCTTCAAGAGAAGTTATGTCAAATTCATGCTAGCCCTCAACCATCAAGTCATGGTAATTTTTTCCTCACCAATGATCTTGTTCACATTTTGGATCCCTCTTCAAAATCTAAGAATCCCCCACCCTTGTACCTCACTCTCATTATGGGAGACAAACTTGTGCTGCACAGTAGATAGTAGGGATAGTACTTTAAAGATGCCCAAGGTTGTAGCCGATAAATTTAGATGAAAATATGAATGAAATATTAAATGGGTGCTTCAAATTGATGGGATACCTACTAAGTTGGTAGGACTAGTCAAAAGTTTGAAAGTTTTCCTTCATGATTGTCTTAGCTTTCCTATACTTTAAGACATAGTGGTTGTGGATTTGCTCACTCACTTTGCTATTTGCCTCTCAAGGGATTTCATAGCCAAAATAGGAGGATACCTCTCAGTTTATTGGTCCTTCTTGGCCTTCATGACAAGATATGGAGCAAATGTAACTATCAGAACTCAACCACTATCTAAGTTTTATATTGAGCCATATGTAGATGCAAGCTCTAATCTCAATTAAAAAATCAATGTTCAAGAGGTATATGTTATGAACCATGGATCATCATGTAAAATTGAAGGCATATTTTATTTGTTCCTAGATGAGTATGGTGAAGACACTTATGGACATGATTTATACACTTAATTTGAGCAAAATGATCTTGGCACATACATCATCCATGAGGGAGCATATGAATAATCTAAGGTAAGATTTGAAAATTCTTTTCCATAAGTTGTTGAGGGTAATTACCTTATTCATATGTATGATTATAATAGTTTGAAAATTTTGGTAGATTAGGATGATGAAGACAACAATGCCATTCTACCTGTATAAGATGGAGGAGTTCATAAAAATGATATTCATGAGGAAAAGGATGACCTATGGCAAAGGTTATATGCCATAAGTCAAGAGTTTGAGAATTTGAGTAAGTTTACTTCTCCTCCTAATAAGTGTGTATCTAATGATAAGGTTATTGATGAACCTAACAATCATGAATTTGAGTGTCTTATCAAGCATGAATGTTTGACTATTGTCAAATAAGTTTTAGTCATAGAGGAGTTTAATGAACAAAAGGAAAAACATTCTATGTTCAAGAAGTAGTAAACACCTAAATTTAAGGTTTAACCACTTTAAGATGTGTTGGAATATAAGGAAAGTAAGATTGATATCCCTAAACATTAAGTGCATCATGTTCAAGAAAAATATGGCATTGAGGTAACTTTGATGACTTCTAACACTCAGTTTAAGAAGTGCCATGTGAACATGATGTAAGTCCATCAAGATTAAAGATCAAAAAATATACTTGGAAGGATAAAAGGATTATCCTTTAAATATCCAAGTAGCACACTTGCATACAAAATAAGAGCTAAGGATGGTAAATCTTTTGACCATACACATAAGCAAGTGTTTGTTGACAAGCATGTTCCACATGATAGATTGCCTTCATGGAGTGGAAACGATGTTAGAGGTACCATATTTGACCCTAGTTGAAGCATTGTGAGTTGTTCTTCACCTCAAGTGTTTTAATTCTTATACATACTAGGATAGGTGTGATTTACTTAGGTTGTGTGTGTTTTCCCTAAGTGTTCTTGAGAACACATGTGTATTTTCTTAGGTGTATTATTTTTTGTGTTATTTATTATTGTTTAGTGTGTTTTTTCCTCTTTTAGAGGCAATTAAATTTATAATATATGTATAGATACCCCATATCCCAATGGATAGGAGTAGGCTATTGGTCTTTGGCATAGTTGGCTTGCCACCCCTAGGAAATCACTAAAATGTTGACTAATTTGAACATAAGTCAAATTAGGTCAACCCCCCTATATGGTAAAATTTTATATAGGGTTTTAATGGGGGGTAAAATGTGTACCATGGTCCACATGAGGTCATTTAATGTGTCTTTAACCTTGAACATATTCATTTTTAGTCCTTAGTGTCATTTTATGTCATATAAGGTCATTTTGAGCCATTAATGGGACTAGTACAGTCTCCATAGTAGGAAAAAAATTTTAAATACATTAAATGTTCCCCATGTCAGATAAATTATTGTAAAACTAACAAAATACAAGTGCAATATCAAAACAAGAAGATCAATGGGAAAAGTGCTAGTTTCATGTGGGTTTCAGAAGTTGTATAGATTGTGCAGTAGTTGTGGAACATGTGGATGTTCCAAAAGTGTCCCTTTAGGTCCCATTAACTCACTCCAACACTTTAGAAGACTTTAAAATGTCAAAAAATGTCAAAACCCATCTTATTTATTTTATCACTTTATTTTGCATGCAAAAATGGTTAAGTAGTTTCAGTCTGGTATGGACAACATGAGGTGAGTTGGATAAAATTATTTTGGTGGATGATAATACTCCTTGTCTACTTAAAATCCATGGAAATAGTTAGAGGATAGGTTATTTGTGCTCTATGAACCATTTCTAATAAATTTTATTCCTTTTTTTGCCTACTTATCCCCAAAACTTCAATGTTTCTTCTCTATTTGCATGGTTCTATATAATTAAAGTTTTGTACATGATCTTGGGAGAAATAATCAACATTATCACATGTTTTATATTCATATTGGAAAATGTGTTCATGAGATACAATCAAATCACTCCTTTTTGCTTGAAGTAATAAGCATTGTGTAGGTTGTAAGCAATGTTTTGTTGCTTGAAGAGAATCTCTCTCTTGAGGGTGGTTTCAAATCAATGTGACATACTTGTTTCTAGACTCACAAATCATGATTGGTAATATCATTAATTAAATTTGGTTTTGAGGAATATTATGTCTAAGGGGATGATGATAGTTCCAACCTAGTTCACAGTCTTGTATCCATCAACATCTTTAAGTAGTCTCAAAAGGGGACTAAGGTCAATACAAGAGAAGCATAATATTGTTGAAAAGACCTTAGAGAGATTTGAATTCAATTGATACTTTCATATAATCATGATAGTATAAATAAATATCATAATTTAAGTGGAGTAGCACCACTCCTCACAGTGAACCTAGATACAAAACTACATGAAAGAGAAAGTCACACAAACCTGAGACATTAAGAAAAGTTGAAAGATTTTAAGAATGAAGACCCCTGGATATAGACATAAATTTATTGAAATGGTAGAACACCCTAGAAAACTAATTTGAGATCAAACACTTAGCTTCAATGCACATAATTGAAGAAATTTTCAAAATTGAAGTCTTACCTTAACTTATCCTAATGGAGGTTTTACCTACACATAGTACCTTATGATATTGGATATATATGAGGTATATGTTAATCTAATGGATCTTATATGGTAGTATAGAATTAGAGGTCACATTAAAAAAAAATAATAATTAATTTTTTTGAGTAGGGATGATTTATGGATGATTATTAAATACAAACAAGTGTTGACTATAAGCACTCAGTATACACATTATTTCCTAGTCCAAAACCAATCTTGAGGTAATTTGGAAATGACACCTAGTGTATGGATGATGGTGAGAAGTGAGACAAGTGTCTCAAGATATAATAGATATATATCATATCATAATTACCTAATATAAAATAATAAAAAATTAAATAAATTACTCAATCATAGATGACCACCTAAAGATGTCTCCATGCTAAGAGTGACCTATAGCCATATTTAAGAATCCTAAAGATTAACTAGGTAAAAGATGAAGATATGGTTCCAAAGAATGAAATGAAGGAAAATAATTTGAGAATTGTAAGGGATTAAAATATTTAAATATTATTAATTATAATTTTAAAGTATATCATCACCTATAGGAGTCCTTCCTTTTTATGAATTGCCACCTACAACCAATATATATAGCAACCTAGTTTTTGGGAGTAGTAAGAACATGACTTATGGTAAGAGATGAAAAATTTAAAGTGTATAATGAAATGAATTACCTAAGGAGAGATAAATATCATAGGTTTTTGTGTTAAAATACCTATCGCTACCTACAAGAAACCTCTAATCTCCAACAAAATAGGCACCTATAGTCTGGTCGACAGACTAGTTCTAGCAAATGGGAGATATAAGCTAAAAAAGGTGGCATAATTATAAATGGTCTAATATGTGATTAAAATTATAATAATTTTATTAAAACATATAATTTTATTATCATATCATGGAAACAGGGCATGGACCGAGTTCTAAACATTCAACCTATAGATAGTCATAGACCCTACACAATCACATAGTCTTGAAAGCCATTTTTGAAAGATTGGAAGAGTTGAGTGAGATATGGGTGTGATAAAAATTTTAAATTTGGTTTATGAGGTTATAATTACCTAATATAACTCTCATATCTTCAAAATGGTAGGATAAATAAGGGATATGCCCTATGTTCTATCTCAGATAGAGGGCACTCCCAGAGTGAGAAGACTAGAGGTTTTACATGTAGATGGTAAGAAAGTGTGATTATGAGTCTTGAGGGAAAGTGGAATGAAGTTTAATTTTGTAATTAATTATGAAAATTGATAATAATCACATATATCTATTAGGATAATTCACAAGTGGTCATGAACCTAAATACACATTCAGGCGTATAGCTAGATCTAAGTCGTAAAATGGTATAACCATCACTCTTAACACCGTATGATCATTAAAATCCACTTGGAAACATTAATATGGAGGTATAAGTTTTTTTTAAAATATTTTATTATATGGTAACTACACAAGTTGGTTAAATTTGGCTTATTTCACCCAAGACCTATTTAAAATGCACTTAAAAGCTTGATAAGCCAGTTCCATCCACTCACACCTATATAGATAGATTTCATGGTAACCTAAGGATTTGGGAATGTTTTAATAATGTCATAATATAAAAATTAGTGTAATTTTTTTAAATTTTTAATGTCTGGTTTTTATGAACCATCCCTAAGAAGCAAAACATGCTAAAACCCTTATAAACCCTTATCTAAGACCCAATTAGAAAGAAATAAGTGTGAATGCATTCAAGATGGGTCACATGGCCTAGAAATGGTTTTTTAATTGTGTATTAATATCTTAGGATCCATAATATCATATTGGTTTTTACCCTACTTGTACTGATAGGGTACAAAAAAGAGTTTTTTAAAAGTTTGTGATTATTTTTTACAAGAGTGACTGCCTAGTGAGATAGTGAGAAGTCTATTTTTGGGAAATTTTAAGGTCTAATTCATGGAATTAAAGGTATATAAAAAATATATAGTTGTCATAAAAACTCTTCCATATATTTTTTGGATCAAATAAAGGCCACATGAATGATAAATGTGAATAATGAGGCTTAGAAGACTAATGAATGACTATATATGGTGAGAACAAGTGCCCAAAAGAAGGTTATGAGTTAGGGATTCATATGATAAATTTTATGGTGTGTTTATAACCCCCATAATATATTTCACATGTTTTAAATCTCCCTAGTTCAATTTTTAGTCATCAAGAGAAGTCTCATCTAAAGGTCATTTCTAAGAAGGCCATTTGAGGACCCTATGTCAGTTTTGAAGAGTTTGATGGTTCATATGGATAATTGTCCAAGAATAACTTATAAAACTATATTATTAACCTCATTATAATATAAATTAATAGTTTTTAATTATTTTACATTTGTCATTATGACCCTTGGACTTATTTTCTTCTCTCTTTTCTCACATGATATATAAATGCAAGCCATTTTGGCTCTTGTATTCTAATTTCACACGTGGTATGATGAAGACATGTTGGCTTGATACTATAATTTTCATTTTAAATAATAATTTAAATATGGTTTTTATTTCATGAATTTATTTTCTAAGTGTGTGAAGTGATGTATAGTGATAAGCGTCTATCCTTGCCTTTTTTTTCCTTTCATGTTTGGTACAAGTAGTTCTCACTCTAACAAGTCATATGAATTGTATATAGTGTGTTTGAATATTTTAAAGTATAAAAGTAGCCTTAATTTCTTCAATATAACCTATGTTTCACTTACCTTGAGTAGTTTCATGCATATCGCATCCATGTTTTAAATATTAATGTTAGAGCAATTCAGGATTCTAAGACTAGTGTACTGAGTCATGTATCTTAGTAAAATTGTATGATGATCTAATATATATATTTATAATGTATCACCTCATTAAATTAGGTTATTTTCATTTCAATTATATATCTTTTCACATAAGAAAACCATTAGTGTAGGTGATAAGTACTAAAGAATCAATCTAGGGACCTAGCCCTCAAACCTAGAGGTCTACCTCTATCATAAGCAACCCACAAGCCTAGAGGTATTCTAGTGTTGCCCAAATATTAGAGTAGGCTTGAATAAAAAACTATAGGGTGATATTTTTCATGATAATAGTACCCTTATGCATATTTTAAAGGTATATTTTAGGATATACCTTTAAGGTACCCTTGATTGTACTACATCCTTTAGGGTATCTTCTAGGAGATACCTTAAAGCATATTATAATACCTTAAAGGGTTCTCCAAGTTGATACCTTTAACATGAAAATGATTGGAATTTTCTTTCAAGTTATCTCCTAGGAGATACCTTGAAGGGCCTTGTAATACCTTCAATGTTGATTGCAATGGTCATTGATGGGATTTTGATTTAATCATGGTGTGAAATGTACAATCGATTTATGGGTATACATAGTTAATGTGCAAAGATATTCATAAAGAACAAACAATTTAGTGACATTTTTCACGTAAAAATATCATTGGGTCCCAAATTTGATGTGTATTAAATCATGATTCTTGTGATTTTTAAATGCCTATCAAATTTGATCCCTCATGATGAAACACAGGGCACACCACCATTTATCCCTTGCATACACCATGACTCAGAAGTGCTAAATAAATGCACTATAAAAATAAACCTAAGCATGATTGAGGGAGCCCTAGGGCCACTCATATTAGTAAATCTCACCAAAGTTCACTATTAATCAGGCCAACCCTGAGACACCTCCACCTAATTTAATTTCTAATGAATTTTTATGGATTTTTATGCATTAAACCCATACACATAATTAATTTCATGTTGACCAAGCAAAAACTTAGGGTTTTTATCTTGCCATACCACATATTAAATTGAAAACTTATAAATATTTATTGTATTTTTAAAAAAATAAATTGTTCTTCTACAGTGGCAGTTTGAAGAACCTGATAGTCAATAATTTTAAAAATGTTATTTATTATAGTCCCTTGAACGTTAAATTAGTGATTCTAAAATGTTATTTTCTAGCCAAGAGAATGAAATAATGGAAGCCATGAATCTAAATTCTACTTATATGTGCATTAAGTAATTAAATAACTAAAAAAATAGTTGAATTCAATATAATGTAGATGCAGGGTCACTTAATAGACCTAAATTTATTATATTCACTATCAATGGAGCTTACATAGTACAAATAGAATATTCTAGTATACAAAACAACTTGGAGACAAAATTTAAACAATATTGAATATTATTTAACATCTTCTGACCATATCATCTTGGGCTTCAAATTTCCTATGTCAGGCTTTAAATTTCCCATGCCAAGATTCAGATTTTGATTTTCATCATCAAAATTTTATCAAAAACATAATATCTGGCTCCATAATGATGTCATGACTATTATCATAATATCTTCAAAATTAATACTCTATCATATGTGATTATAATTAAAAGAGTCCTAAAAGTGTAATTACTAAATATATAACACAATCACTTGGAATAAAAAAACTCGCCATTAATCTCATGAAGTGGAGATTTATTGTTCAAAATAAAACCTACCAATATGGTATGTTTATCTCCACATGTACTTTGGTATCAATTCCCAAATACATTATATTTATCTCAAAGTTGATTATCATTCTATTTTATGTTTCAACCTTTATAATTGGATTAAAATAATAATGTCAAAACACACACAATCTGTAGTCTGTTTATAAGTAAAAGAGTAGGTAACATTGGTACTTCTCACGATGACATGTCTAGTTACGAATAAACCCTTTATTAAATACTTTAAAATCATACCATCATTTACAAATTTAAAAAATATAAATCAATCAAATGTTAGAATTTTATTCTCTATCACATTAACTTAACATGATCTTGATATTTGACATTGACATCTTAGCACAAGATTAATCATTCAAATAACACCATATTAATCTAACCTACTTAGAGACTACTAGGGATTTTCTCCACCAATGAGGCTAATTGAATAGTATTTTGACATCTGTCAAGAAAAATAACTATTTTAATTAGCCTAAAGTATTGATTACTGTGAATATGTAAATGATGTTAAGCAATCTCACAATATCTAATTTAATCTCATGAATCAAACATATATATGTAATTACAAATCAACACTAATATAATTACTCTATTTATATTATCTGGCCCTTAATCTCACCATATTCCAAGCAAAATGATCATTTTATTGGAATTTGTAATTTAATCCACCCCCATTACATGGTTGTAAGGCATGATGTTTTTATGATGTAGTAAGTATTTAATTTTGATACTAAGTCATAGTTAGTAGGTTTTAGAAATATAGAAATAAGACCTCTTTAAAAAGAGGCATTCGTAAACCATTTGTATATCATAAATTAATCAAGCAATCAAAGTGTAATTGATAAGTATCTATGTGTTTTTTTGGGTGATGTAGCATCTTAGTGTATTGTTTTATTGTGTGAAATTTTATTGAAGCAAGAACATTATAGCTACAGTTCAAATGACAAGGAACCACATGATTCCTCTAAAGATGCAAATTGATCCTCTCAAGATTATAATAGTACTACATCAACTTCAAGATAGTCATCAAAGGCACATCTAGACTCTACCAATTGAAGTATGGGCATTTAAGTTTTTCTAAGAAAAGTGTGGCATGATTTCCACATCAAAAAGAGAAAATTTCAAGAAGGGGACTGGGCACTCTTATTTGGATCCAAGTTTTAACAATTCAAGGGAAATTTTAGAATAAGAAGGATAGGCCCATACAAAATAGAAAAAGTCTTTGATAATGGATCAACATAACTATTGCCAATATATGGGAATCAAAAGACTTTGTTGGTAAATGGGCATAGACTCAAACTATACCAAAAGCCTGTCAGCAAAGAGGAATTTATTAAAAATCTCATAAATGAAATTATTTTCATGGAAGAACATGGTTCTTTAACAACTCCTTGATGGTCTAAATGTGTAAAAATAAGAAGGGGACCACTCCTTGGTTTCCTTATTTGATCTGGAGTTCATTCTAGAAAAAGTTTCCAAATCATGATGAAACCGATTTCACAGTGTAGAGCTCGTTGAGATATTTTTGATACTTTTCATGGTTCAAAAAATGGAGACCAGATGCTCAAGATATAGCCAGTTGAAGAAATTTTGTGACAGGGGGTGTTGAAAGTGATGTAGCACTGTTAAAAACATGCCAAGTGGACCAATAGCCATTTGACACATGGCAAAATAATTTAGTGCAAAAAAATTTTGGTTTGGTGTTTTTATTCACATGTTATTTGAAATTTTCAAATAAGGTGCCAACTTGCACAAGTTGCCACATCACCTGCCACGTCATCCCACCAATCATGCATTAACCAAGTCAAAGCATAGCCTAAGTTAGCGCCTAAGCCTTAGGCATTTGAAAAGGAACAAAATTGGCTATTTTAAGCATTTAAACTATCATACCCAATGCATGTGGGACAAAGACAAGTCAAATGTGCTAAAAAAGGAGGGAAAAACTTTCAAATCTCATGCTAAGTGCCTAGAAAGAAGGAAGGCCGACCTTTTCACTCTTCCCAAGCACCTATAAAGGTGGGAGGTAGTTTGAACCTCTGAATTGCCACCTAAAAGGTTAAGTCCTTGACCACTTCAGCCATGGAGGTCAAAGTGTTATAAAAGGGACTAATTTCTACTTGAAAAGACACAGGAAGCTGACTGTGTATTGGAGAATATAGACCCACTTATAGTATTTGGTCATTTTAGAGCCCTTAGAGGCTAAATAAGAGCTCAGAGTAAACTAAAAAGTTATATAGAATTTTGATATGATCTATGCAGTATATTCATTTTCCTATTTTGGAGAATTAATGATGCCATTATGAGCTATAAAAGTTACTAATTTTGATTTTGGAGAAGCCTCTGCATGTGATTCAGGAAGGTGAAGGACGTGCTGAGTCAGCCAAAGTCTTTCAAAGGTTTGATCACTATTTTTATAGAGAGATATGATATTTTGTTATTTTTTAAGTATTATTTTGGCTTGAAAATTTAGCAACAATGAATGGATTAGTTCGATACGAACCTGGGGACATAGGAATTTTGAACCCTGTAAACAATTTCTGTGTTTTGATATTTGAATTCAATTTTACATTTCATTTTTAGTTAATTTATAGATTATAATTTAGATTTTAATCAGAATGCAAAAATTACTCATTTGATCATTTATGGGAAATTGGATAAAATCAAGAATTTGAAAAATCTAATAGTTTAAATGGATATTTGATGTGATCTATTAATTCACCTTTATTTCAGTTTTGAAACTTGATTTGGATCAGATTTTAATCAGATTTAATAATTCCAACATCTTATAAGTTGAGAAATTTAGAATCCGTACTTTTAAAATTTCATTTAGAGTTTATCAGTGGAGTTTATGGATCAAGTTGGTAGCAGAGCTAGGTTAGAATGCAGGGATTGCTTCTAGTTGTGTATTGACAGTTGCTTCTAAAATAGTTGGATTATTGGTTTACGGATTGACTTGGTTTACGGATTGACTCTTATTGTAGTTTGCAGTGTGAAATCAGTTGTTTTCAGGAAACCATGGGCAAGTTGTCACAGATTGAGGTCATCAAAGATGAAAATGCAATCTTGAGATGCCAGAAATTTGCACTTGAACTGGAAGTGGGAAAGTTAAAATCATAGCTTGAATTCATGGATGAGCTCTTGATTAGATTGCAATGTGGTGAGTGTGAAAAGGTAAAGCCTTCAACTTTAGATGCAGAAAATATGATTGAGTGCAGTGTAAGTTTTTCACCACAAGAATCTTCATCTTCTTCCACCATTTTAGATTTAGATTCTAGTAATATTTTTTTTGGTGATTTTGAAAGATACACTAAGGGCATAGGATCTAAATTGCTATTTAAAATGGGTTATAATGGAGGAGGACTTGTTAGAGATATCCAAGGTATAACTAACCCAATTCAGGTTGAGCATATACCTCTTCATGTAATTTTGGGTTATACTAGTGTGTAGGTGGATGATGGAGAAGTTTCTTCCATGGCTAAAGGAAAACGAGCTTCTAATATCGAAGGTTCTAGCCCACTAGTTCAAAGGTGTAAAGGTAAAAGAGGTATTGAGATTCCACCTCATGATTCTTACACTAAATCTTTTGATCCAACTGATACTTTTAAGAAGTTTGGATATAATGTATACAAGATAATGCAATCATTTCCATGCACTTTTTGTGGGATGAATAACCATAGTGCTAAGACTTGTTGGAAATGAAATGCTTTGTTGAAGCAGATTGCATGTTTTAAAGACCATTCTTATGTTAATTTGGGAATTGGAAAAAGGTGACCCTCACCTAAGAAGGAAGTTTGTACTCATTGTAAAGTGAGTGGACATAGGATTGATAGATGTTTTAAGCTTCATTCATCTTCACATTCAAGTAATGTTAAAACTAAGATGATTTACAAATCTCTCACTAAGGTTAATGAAGCTAATTCAATCCATAATGTTGTTGACAATACAACCCAGGATAAGATAAAATCTACAAGTGAAAATCCATTAAAGAGGTTAAGTCAACAATATGCAATTGATAATGAATCCACAGAGACAATCAATTTCACTAGGAAGAAAGAATTGGTTAAGTGGATTATCACTACATTATTTTTGCAAAGCATGGTTAACAATTCACCTAAGGGAATGAACAAGCTTTGATAGATGTAGATTAGAGTTGGTGGGAACACTTCAAGATAGGTTTATCATATGAAGTTTTTCAATTCTCATTTTTTGATAACTCTAAGTTTTTGATCTCTAGAATATACTGTATGGGTAGTCTAATAATGGATAAGACATTAACTCATTTGAAATAGTTGGGGATATAGTAGAGTGATGTTGTGAGTTGTTTCCTTATAGCATTTGATAGTTAGACTGCTATTTTGAATGTATATATTTTGGCACAATGATGTTTAGATGCATTTTTTAAGACCCTTTGGGCATGTTTAGATGTTAGGTAGCATACACTTTTGGTTGTTTGCATTTGCTTAGAATATAAGTTCCATACTAGGGCATTGTATTGAAACATGTCCACAACATTTATTATATGTTTTCAGCATTATAAACTTGTCTTGCAGTTAGATTGGGAGTTGTTTCAATTTTTGGCAATTCACCACTTTACAAGATGTGACATTTGGGTAGGCAATTTGATATGTTGTAATCACTTTGGCAGTTGCAGATTTACTTACTCATGCCTTTAGATTAGGAATTTTTACAATTTGATTGTGAATCATTTTAATGCAAATTGTTTATATCTCTTGCTATGATCGGGTTCTATTTTCATGGATGCAGTAGACCAGTTATAAGATTTTAGGTGATAGTTGACTTTTGGAGACCAAAAGCCTCTTTTGTAGGGAGGTGTGATCCAAATTTCATTCTATAAAAAGTTTTAAAATCATGATGAAACCAATTTCACATCATATACCTCGTCAAGAGCTTTTTGACGCTTTTCACGGTTTGAAAAATGGAGTCCGGATGCTCAAGATATACCTAGTTGAAGAAATCTTGTGACAGGGGGTGTCGAAAGTGATGTGGCACTGTTAAAAACATGCCAAGTGGACCAATAGCCATTTGAGACGTGGAAAAATATTTTAGTGCAAAAAAATTTTGGTTTGGTTTTTTTATTCACATGTTATTTGAAATTTTCAAACAAGGCACCAACTTGCACAAGTTGCCACGTCATCCCACCAATCATGCATTAACCAAGTCAAAGCACAGCCTAAGTTGGCACATAAGCCTTAGGCATTTGAAAATGAACAAACTTGGCTATTTTAAGAATTTAAACTATCATACCCAATGCATGTGGGACAAAGACAAGTCAAAGGCACCAAAAAAGGAGGGAAAAACTTTCAAATCTCATGTTAAGTGCCTAGAACAAAGGAAGGCCGACCTTTTCACTCTTCTCAAGTGCCTAGAAAGGTTGGAGGTGGTTTTGAACCTCTGACCTACTACCAAAAACATTAATTCCCTGACCACTTCAGCCATGAAGGTCGAAGTGTTATAAAAGGGGCTAATTTCTACTTGAAAAGACACAGGAAGCCGACTGTGTATTAGAGAATATAGACCCACTTATAGTATTTGGTCATTTTGGATCCCTTAGAGGCTGAATCAGAGCTCATAATAAACTAAAAAATTGTTTATAATTTTGATACACTCTACATAATATATTTGTTTACCCATTTTGGAGAATTGGTGATGCCATTATGAGCTATAGAAGTTGTCGATTTCGATTTTGGAGAAGCCTCTGCGTGTGATTCAGGAAGGTGAAGGACGTCCTGTGTCAGCCAAGGTCTTTCAAAGGTCTGATCACTATTTTTATAGATAGATATGATCTTTTGTTGTTTTTTAAGTATTATTTTGGCTTGCAAATTTAGCAACAATTAATGGATCAGTTCGATACGAACTTGGGGATGTAGGAATTCTGAACCCCGTAAATAATTTATGTGTTTTGAGCTTTGAATTCAGTTTTTCATTTCTTTTTTAGTTAATTTATAGATTATAATTTAGATTTTAATCAGAATGCAAAAATTACTCATGTGATCATTTACAAGAAATTGGATAAAATTAAGAATTTGAAAATTTTGACAGTTTCAATAGATATTTGATGTGATCTATTAACTCACCTTTATTTCAGTTTTGAAACTTGATTTAGATTAGATTTTAATCAGATTTAATTATTCCAACATCTTATAAGTTGAGAAATTCAGAATCCATCCTTTTAAAATTTCATTTAGAGTTTATCAGTGGAGTTTACGGATCATTATTCCACACGCGCGCGCGCGCGCGCGTGTGTGTGGAATAATGATCCATAAACTCCACTGATAAACTCACACACACACACATACATATACATACATACATACATATATACATATACATATACATATACATACATACGTATATATATATATATATATATATACATATATATATATATACATATATATATATATATATGTATATCTCTCTCTCTCTCTCTATATATATATATATATATATATATATATATATATATATTAAAATCCTTTTTAGGACACTGTTGATAATGTTGATCAAAAAACTAGTTGTTGGTTGATCATGCATTGAAGAAAGATCATTGACCTAAAAACTAGCAATGGTTGGTCAAGGACAAAAAAAAAGATAAAATCAGAAAACAACATAATTTGATTAGTTTTTTATCAATTCATTCCAAATAATAATTTCACTATTTTTCTCATTTGTATACATTTCCTAAGACTAACTCATGCATTTTTTTATCTGTTTAGAATTGGTGGCTGGAAAATAGCAAAAACTGAGTATGATTAGGTAAGTATTTTATTTTTCTATATTATATTAGTACAATTTCATTTTATTCATGATTATTCACCATATTGAGGAGGTAGTTTGAGTAAATTTAGGCTACAAATATTTTGAAGAACATCAAAATAAAGATCATGTCAGAAGTGATTAGTGATGTGGAAAAGTGATGAATAAAAAATGAAGGTGTCATGTTAGCTTTAATCCACATGCACCAACTGCCTTCCTACCTAGTCTATAAAACCCTAAATAATGATGAAATGGAAGTCACTACACATGACAATCACATGCTATGGGATCATTAATTATTTTTAAGGGGGTGTTACTGAGAAATTATAGAAGTGTTTTTCCTAATTTGATGTCCCATGTTCTTTGAAATTTTTTGCAATAGAAATTGCTCAAAAAATTAGGAGTATTTTACCCAAAAAATGTTTTTTAAAAATAAATAAATAAATATGATTGGATAAAAAAATATAGTTGGAAAATAAAAAAATAGGTGCAGCCATACAAATCTCTAGCTCCTTACTACTTCCCACCACTCAAAAGCTTCTTCCTAAATAGTAGTTTCTCCATATTTTAAGGTGTAAATATTTTGTACATAATTTTTTTTAATTTTGATGATGCATGAGACCACTCATCCCAAAATAATAGATTTAGTAGCCCCTAACATCGGAACCCTCTATTATACAGTCTAATATGTGCATGAGAAAATCAAAACTTTTCCCAGGCTAGTTTCACTAAATTCTCACATGTCATGTTATCATTACTATGGACTACATCAATAGATGCTAAGATACTGTTAATAAACATACCATTTTGAATCTTTCCATTTTTATTATGAGTTATTTTTCCTTTACCACTATTGTTCTCACCTACAAGACTAACCCTTGCCTCCAGAACATCGATATAACCACCATGGGACCAAAAAATGGTTTGAACTAGACTCTATATAAGGGTTAATCGAGGATGATATCTTCATATTTTTTTTTATAAATTTGGATGGATCCTTTTTTTTATAAATTCTAAGGATATGATTAATATTTGGTCAAGGAATTTATAGTACATCTAACATAAGACTCCACCATAGTTCAAGGCATCAAAATCCTAGTTTTTAGCAAAGTAATTATTGAAATCTCAGGAATCACTGAAGAAGGTAAGAGATTATTGATAAGAACAAATTTTAATGATTTTATTACACAATTTAATGTCAATAAAAAATTATATCTATCATGTATACAAGATTATCGAAGGAAGGCAAAAGGTATTATCAGGGAAACCCTACCAAAACCCTAAAGGTTTGTTTCCTTTTGGGTCATAAAATACTTTACTTGTGAAGGATAATGTAGTGTTATGGGTTGTGAATCCATGATGATCATCCTTTATCTTAAATATGGAAGACAATAGACCCAACATAGATTCAACCTAACATTGTACATGTATGGGGCCATTCATGTTTTGGTTACTAATAGGTCATCTCTAATTCACCATTATCGACTCATTCATTTGATCATACAACATCATTTTATACAACAAATCCAAGCAGAATGGGAGACCTTTTGGGAATATAGAACCAACTAACCTTCATCACATCCTATTGAATACTATAAAGAAATAATAATTCCAAAAATGAAATTAGAGGGTTCCTTTTCTATGGTTAGGGTTTCATCCATTAAAATGACATGGACCAAGTCATAGGGAACACTTGTGGTTGATTAGAGCTCTAAGATGACAGCTCAGGTCTAAAAGTAAACTCCAAATATGATAAAATTGAGAGCCATATATTCATAGTCTCACTTAACTCTTGAGGTTATAGACATCCTTTCATCAAGTGGAACACAGGCACTTGAAGCATCTGGTGATCCATAATCATAGGTTGTCATTCAAGGAAAGAAGGGTATTCCTTTCAAGGAACGCAGTTCTCCTATGAAGACTAAAAAGAGGTAAATAAATATCATAATAACATGTGATGATGAGGAAAAATATTTCACTACAACCCTTGATATCCTACATCAAAACCCTCCTTTTCCTTTACCATCAATAGTGGACATATCAACATTAAATGAAGACCCAATCCCTAAACCAGTACAAGAAATTCTTATTGAAAAAACCATTGAGGAAAAAAACATTTCAATAGAATTTATTCTAATGTAGGAAGTAACAACCTCTCCCTCCTCTCCAAATAGTGACATCAGTTGTATACCAGATAAAGGAAAGGCCCCTGTGGTCTCTTAGAAAGAACAACCTTCCCATTATATAGAAGAACTAGAACTATAAATTACTCTTGTACTATCCATAAATGATGCCATCATAAGATAAAAATCTATATATATTGATGACCTTTTGACCTAATTACAATGTAAGGATCTTCTTAATTCTTCCTCAATTCAAGGTTTAGATAGTTTTAAAGATATGTCTCTAGAATTGATGATCTTTTGACCTAATTACAATGTAAGGATCTTCTTAATTCTTCCTCAATTCAAGGTTTAGATAGTTTTAAAGATATGTCTTTAGACCATATAAATGAAATTGGTATGCTTGAATAAAAATACACTTAGTCTGATGAGGAGATAGTAGAATCTTGTATATACATAATCAATTTGAAATAATAAAATTTGTTACTTAAAGATAAACTTATAGACTCTCAAAAACAAACCTTGATCTTCCATCATCAACTTTTTGAGCAAGCCTCATCCTCCTCCAAACCTTTAGTTGACCAGGTTCACCAAGCCATTACATCTCATTCCCATTATTTAGATAAATGCAATCAAGTTTGTATAGATTTCAAGGGACTAAATCAATAAAATTAGACTCTATAAAAATAAAATCAAACATTAAGGGAGGACTTAGAGAAGTAAAATCAACAAAACCAAAAAAGTTAAAGTCAATTTCTAGGCTACCTATCAAATAGAGAACATCTTATGGATTATAGAGATCCTTCCCATTCCTACAATTTTATCTATATGAAAAATTCTATAGGTGGAAATTTATCATAATATTATGTGATTTACCCTATAATATAGAAGACCCCATATGTTTTTGCACATCTTTCAGGATTCTAACCCAAAATAGTAGGATCTATTATGTGAATTCTATTTGTGCAACATGATATAAGGGGACTATAATAAATTCATGATTATTTTATATGTGACAATTCTAGTTGAGAGCCATTATCTCCAACTATAAGAATAAATTGGCATGGAAATCTAGGCATGATGAATATGTAGATAAATTGAAGACCAGAAGGTTGTGCATCAAACCTATTTTTTATAGTGGCCAAAATGCTACTGGTTAACTTTAGAGATGCCTACAAGCTTCATCAGAATATCAAGGATCATTATCTATAAGATTTGTATAATTGAATTATTTATTTTGATTTGTTTATGAGATAAAATTTTGATGCAATATTTACAACTAGTTTAAGATATTGGGATACAATGAAAATCACACTAAAATGAATGGAAGTCATGTCCCCAACTAATCTAAGATGGATCCTATAGAGAGCACAATAAATAATGAACATGATTGTTTATGTCCTCAACATAGGAGGATAATAAATGTGGATAGGTATGAGATTCAAACCACAACTCCTCCTTATTCTCATTCCATCTTGTCAAAAATGGGTTCCTTAAGTAGATGATCAATTTTAGATTTAGAGATAGATGGTGCAAAACTATTATGGTTTCACCAGTGCACATGATAAATATTTGTCAAATGAGTTCAATCTTATGACCTCAATAAATGCCTAGAAAACAAAAATTATAGTTATGAAGAGATAATAAGATGAGTTTACAAAGGGACTTTCAAAAGGCAAAGTGTGGGGACAATGATGAGTCCAAAATAGGAATCATTTTTACCATTAGTTTCATTAATATTTCCTTAATTACCTCTCATCTTGACTTAACATTGAAATGATTTTAGGATTATATTTAATTTTAATGTAGTAAATAGATGTTATATCTTATTTAGTGCAACTAAAGTCTAAGTTACTATTTTTTTCACTTTATTCTAATGTTTTACATGTTTAGTTTCCTAATTTTGTGTATATATAAATAATACATCAGTATATATAGAATGAATACTTTTATATGATCTTATACTTGTAATAAGGCAACCAACATGGAGAATTTTGATATATCTGGTGAGATAAAAACTCATCTAGCAAACTACAGAATCACCTAGTTCATTTCAAACTGAGCTACGAACTCGACCAATAACTATGCACTCTCCCAATCTTGGCTAGGATTAGATTGATGAAGAATCTAGTGTTTTATGGATGAATCAAGTGTATATAGATTCACTATCACTTTGTATATGATTTGGTTGAAAATGGTGAAATAAATTTAGGATTCTACAAATCTAAAGATCAACTAACATATATCTTCACGAAGGTACTAGTGAAGGATGGCTTTAAGTGTTTAAGATATAATTTAGAAGTAATAGATAATGTAATAAACTAGGGGGAGTGTTAGAATTTGTAACTTATTTCACCCACATTAAATTGTTGTAAGGCATGATGCTTTTTCTAAGTGCAATCAAGCAATTGAAGTGTAATTGATATTGTATATCATAAATCAATCAAGCAATCAAAGTGTAATTGGTAAAAAGTATATTTGTGTTTTTTATGAGTGTTATAGCATCTCAATGTGTTGTCATGTTGTGTGTATTTTTTTTGTCACATTAAGCCATAAATTGGTCCTTGTGAGGTTATAAGCTGGTCCTTTTGGTTGGTCTGATTGATTATCTATAATTTTTTAGATATGAAACTATTAAATATATTGGTTACTAAGACTATTTGATTATAGTTATTAAAAAATATCAACTTTACCCTAACATTTGTCATTTGGGTCCCTATTGGTTTTCCATACATAAGGAAATAGATAATAATCAATAGTAGTAAGTGCTAAACAACCCTAATCTCTGTCTTTCATTATCTCAGCCATTTAAAAACAATAATCCAAGTAGACTATCTGAATATTAGTGATTTCATAACATAAAGAACTAAACAATGAATAAAAGGGTTGAGTCAACACAAACAAATCCCATATTTTAGATAAAGTTAAAAATTATATTAAATACTATTAAGGTTAAATACCTAAATATAAATATTGTATAAATGATAGTAATAAATATGGTCAATGCTTCAACCAATCTACAACTTATACTGTTCTGATTTGTCTACACCCTACAATGTATGTTAAAAAAAACTTGGAATATGTAATTTCTTAGACATGTTCAACAATTTTTTTATATTAAAAATGTGTTGTAATTATATGGACCCCATTTTGTAAAGTAAATTTGAATTTCAAATTCATTGGGACTCATGCCAATTTCAATTGAATGCAAATGCACCTCGAGAGTAGTCAAGTTGAATTAAAAGGAAAGTGATATATTAAATATTGATCAATGATATTTATATATATTATATATAAATATATATTAAATAATTTAATATTATATTATATATTATATAACATTATTAAATTTAAATATATTATACTGAAATATATAATATATAATATTGATTTATAAACTATATAATTTAACATATATATTAAATAATTAATGTTTAATATATAAAAATATTATGATATATATTATAAAATATTTATATAATAACTAAATTATACACACATAAATATATGTATGTGTGTATCATGTATGCATGCATTGGTAAGAGGGGTTATGTTAAGTGAAAGAGTGTAAACTGACAGTTAAACCTAGTTACTCCAAACACATAACAATGACAAAATAAGTTCATATAAAGTAATTGTGTACATAAACCTATGAGATAAAATAATTATACTAAAATATATAATATATAATATCGATTCATAAACTATATTAACATATAATATAATTCATATAAAGTAATTGTGGGTGTAAACCTATCAAGATCTGAATCACCATGTAATGCTTTAGTCTACAATGGCTCGCACTTTATGTGTAAAGATATTATATCCTCTTAGAAAATTAATATATCTATAAAAATTTCAACTCCCTTGGTTTCGATTAAGGGGATTATGTATTCGCTAGGTAAGGATCTCAAATGTGGCTGATTAGGGTTTATCTTGGTGATTGAAATGGAGAAATTGTTTTTTTCCAATGGCACTAAAAAAAATTAGAAGTAAAAAAGAGGAATTATGGGTTTTAAAATTGGATATAAATTTGAAGTGGACATATATGTTACAAAGAGACCATTTATTCCATGTATGCCTACTATGTCTAGTGATGACGCATTCTCAAGTATACTACCACCAGCTCTTGTTTCTCCTTCAAAGATACTATTTAATAATATTACATCTCCAAAAAATGTGGATGAAAATCCAATTATTATGTAAGAGCCTATTATGTCTAAATTATTACCATCAATTTCAAAGTTACAACTTCTATTTCTATATTAAATGAAATTTTATAATTTTGCATCTTCTAGTGGAATGCATGTGGACATGTTTCAAATCACAATATGCATTCTCATCATATCCTTGTGGAAGAAGATTACTCATATCAACCTCTATAATAGGTGTAGGGAATATATATTAAATAATATTATATTATAATATTATATATTATAAATTTGAAGTAATTATATTTAAATATATAATTTATAATATTGATTCATAAATTACTTTAACATATAATATAGTTCATATAAATTAATTATGGGTGAAAACCTATTGAAATGTCAATCACCGTGTAATAGGGTTCATTTTAGTGAGCCCTGTAAAAGAATATATGAAGTTCCCAAGGTGAATAGGATTCGTAATGGTGGAAAATCAGTTTGAAAGTTGTATCATTGTAGAGGGGAATCATGTGATGCCACAAAATAAATCACACAAGGCCTACAAACATGGATGAACACCAAAAAAACACAAGAGAATGATGTCATAGATATGATGTGGATGAATGCTGACACACTATAGATGAATGCTGACACAATTAAGACAAGTGCCAGAGTCACACATATGAACATCAGCGAGATGAAAATACATGTCTACAAATTCAATTTACAGATGTTTACCATTGCCTTGTAGATGAGTACCTACATAACACAGATGAATGTTACTATAATATGAATTAATTCCTAAGTAACATAGATAAATGATAGTATGGTGATGGCATATGTTAGTTCAATATAGGTATTCGATTGCATGATGTGGGTGACCATAAAAAATAGATGAATGCCTATGTAAACTAAGTGAACAATATTATGATGCAGATGATCATCAAAAAATTGCAAATAAAATGTCTAGGTGGCCCAAATAAACACCAACATAAGGTGTAACTATAGATGGATGCCAGAGGGGTGAAACTATAGATCAATGCCAACATATTATAGATGAGTACCTATGTGATGTGGGTGAGCATTAGTGTATTGTGGATGAATGCCTAGGTGCTCTAGATAAAAATTGTCATGGGGTGAAACTATAGATAGATGTTGGTGGGTACATATATAGATGAGCATCAGTGTGTTACAAATGTGCACCTATGTAATATGGCTGATCATCATTGTAGTGTGGATGATCACCCTCATTATTAAATTTTAGGTGGGCTATAGGGTAATGAAAAACTCCCACATGCATGGTAGATGCTGATGTGGACCTCTCAATCACATCATAGGCATCTCTGGTGAATGCTTACATTATATGGGTGATCACTGCTATTGAGCTAAATTCCCTTAAATGTGCAAAATACACCTCATTTTACACATTTTTCCATTTCATGTTTTCCACCCATATTTAAGTTTTTTTTATTATTTTACCCGACTTTAAAAACCCTATTTTCATCTACAGATTCCATTTCTCAGACCTTCTGATGTTGGCATAGAGGTAACCAGAAACCTAAAACTCACCTTCCAGAATTTGACATGCACCATCATCCAAAGGATTTTGTAGCAAAAAAGACACATACAATGATTGGGTGGAGCCTTGAAAGTTCAATGGCATTATCTAAATTCTCGAGTATGAGAAAGATATTTATTTTCTAAATGTTATCTTGTAAAGCTTTGATACTACTTCATCCACATTTCACATCACCTTGGGCTCCAAGAATGTTTAATTTGGAATTTGTCTAGAGGGTATTGATAGACTGACATGTCTACCTTACAAGGATGGGGACTTAGTCATCCTAAAGGCATTTTTTAATGATGAAGACACAAATTATTTAGATTCCCATTACTCACCACAGGTGGATGGTATGTATTGTAAAATTTATAATTGCTAATTTTTCAATAGTTTTACTTATATTAGTTTTAACTTGTTAATTTTTTTATAGATCCTCAATGCCATGGTAAAAGGGGACTATAAATTGAATGCATTAGAAACTTTTTTCTGATGGGAATTCTTGAATTTTTCCAAGCAATAATTATTTTACAAATTAGACAATTCCATATTCTATTTTGGCTTCGAGTTTATATTCTTCGTACTCTGGGTGCTCAACCATTAGACTAGTGCACTTTTATTTCTAACACAATCAAAGATGATTTGAAATTTTCTCTAAATAATGAACATACTTAGTTTTCTTGTTGTAATTATATCATTGTATTATACTATGAAGCAATTTTGGATTTATAAGCATCCTTTGTTCCTTCTACTCTCAATCCCACAATGTTTTTCAATGCACTCTCCCTTGAAGCATAGGAGGTTAGTTTGAGTTGTTTTTTGAGACTATTTGATATTTGTCCTATACTTATTTCAAATAATTACATAAATATTGATCTAGCTAATTTTAAATAAAACATCTTTTTATTTTATAAAAAAATATATGAAATGATTGCCAGAAGAAACACAATAAATAAGGGATGTCAACCTCTTGAGGCCACAACAAAAATAGACATGGAAGAAGATGTAGAATCGACTCTATATATACCCAAGTAGTAATTGCTAGGAAGAAAATTAATGTGGAGTTTGATTACACCTACATCACATCCCTCCACTCATATTATTGGTATACATTCATACACTAACTTTGCTTTGATTGAATACCCATTTATCATTGCAATATTTTAATTCTATTATATATAGCAGAGCCCATGTAATCTATATTATAAACACCAAGTGGGTTTGATAGAGCTTTGAAGTTCCCCAACAATAACAACAACAACAACAAAATCCATGGAAACAAAAATAGCAAGGTGAAATAAATAGATCTATTTTTTTAAATGCTAATATTATATTAGATTTTTTTAATAGGTCCTTTTTAGTGAATTTAATTACCATTTGTAGGTCATTCTTCTCAAAGGAAAAAATTCCCACCACCACCACCCCATCATGGACTTGTAACTAATAGTATTGGGAAACAATTATTTATCTTGGCTCAGAGTGGTGGCATGGTTTAGGTCCCAACATCTGAGTTTTCAAAATTTTCACTTGGTGGTCTGCTCAGTGCAATAGGGACCATAGTTCTTCATGATATTCATATAGATGAGGAGTATTTGGGCATTGAAAGTGGCACTCCCATGGTTTTTCAACCTAAATGATATCATACATGGATATCAGCCCACGGAGCCTTTATAGGAACCTCGTATACCTAATTCTCCACCTAGTAGCACCGAAGGTAGTCTTGTGTCAGAGATTCCCCAAATAGATGACTAGTGTACTTTTTTTCTATTTTTAATTTATTGGAAAAAAATACTAAAGCTTATGTGAATGATTTTATCTTCCAAACCTTGATGAATTGGTAATTTGGGAGCATCAGGTAAAATTATGAATCTAAGAAATAAATGACCATTAATAAATGACCATTTCCATAGCCATAGTCAATGCAATCAATTGTATGCAATGGTGGAGCATCAACCAACAAAAATTAATGTTTTATTTAACCAAGTAGTTTTAGGAAGTGTTGTCATGAATAATAGCTTTAATTATGATGTTATTGATATCATGTTAAATAGGGTTGAGAAATTGAATGTAGAGACCCAAGCATACTATAACAAATGGGCAAAAAAAATCCTAGTGGATCTTGTGAATGCAAAAAAAGAAAAATTTGTGGTAAGTTTATTAATGTTTTTTAAATTAAAATTTATCTTAAAACACTTAACTAATTAATTTTTTTAATCATTTGTAGTCAAAATATATAAATTTAAAGAACCAAGTTGTTTTCCCTGACATGCATCTAAATAATGTGTGCAAAAGTATTTGTATATCAATTTCTTTCAAGGAAAAACTTGTTTTATTGAATAAACAAAATAATACATTGAGGAAAATAATTTGATAAAATGGCTTGGATCTTGATGTTTTATTTAAAAATAAAGTTGAAGCAAACCCATAATTAGTTTCAATGGGAGATGTTGCTATAGAAAAATGGGAAAATCTTGCCAATATCCATTTTGTAGTGAAATATCTCTTCGATTATGGGATCTTGATCCTCATAGATAACACAACCACTACTACTACCGGTGAACAAGTAGTGGAAGGACAAATTGATCCATAGTGAGTATAAGACTATAATTTTAACATTGTTTTGTAATTTCTTCCATACTATTGTTGTTTAATTAATGAAAAATAAGGTTTGATCTCAAAGCCTCAAGTTGTTTTATGCTTATGTTTTTTAATTTATATGAATTAATGTTTTATAATATTAAAATATATTTTGTAATTATGGATTCCTTACTCATATTAGGCTATACAAAGTGTAATAATTTGATGCAATGTTCAAATACTTAAATTTATAATAAATTTTGTTTTAAATATATTAAAATATTGTTTACCATTTCATTTGATTAAATAATGTATATTTTATTCAAAAAATGTCAAACAATAAAATAAAATAGAATGTTAAATGTGTACTATTTTTTGCAACTCACAATGTAATAACATGATAAAGAATACTATTATAGAATACCAAAGATAGGATCATATCAATTAAGTATTTCATAAATATTGTTCAGTAGTTTGCATATACATATTAGAATGTTACAAACTAACACTCAGGTTTCTTAATCAACCCTTTGGTAACCTGTACTTCATCGCTAAAATTTGAATGGCATGTCTCACTAGCATTTATAGTTTCACTATCTTATTTGGTAGTTGTATTCATGAAACCTCTTCTTTCAATTAGATTACACCAAATTGAAATTTTTCTATCATATGGAAACATATCCACTTCATAACCTGAAACATATCACCTTAAACATGTCTCAAGATTTTTATCCAATTTATTTTGAAGCCTTGATTTAATAAAAGATAACACACTAAATACCCTTTCATCTTCCATGAACCCCAAAATCATTGTTTATCACAATTTATATATATATAATATTCATTTATTTCTTCCTGAAGAACACTGCTTTGATATAGTTTATTCCATAGCCTGGTAATAGAACCTATTTATGTTGGTTTAGTTAACAACCGATATTGTTCAACCATTGTAAGTCCAAAAAGCATTGGCTTGTTTTTTAGTAAATTATTTTGTAAAATACCATTAAATTCCTCTCCATTGATTTCCAAAATATTACTAAAATGTTGGATGAGAGTACCCATGTATTTGATAAATAAATTACTTGTTTTCTCTTGACCATCTACACCATTTCAAAATGTAGGATTCACCACACCCATGGATTCAAACAACTCATATCTTTGAAAATGATCTCAAATTTCAGAAGATAAGATTTTTGAAATATCTCTCAATTTTTTTCATGTGTCACATATGACATTATCAAATAGAACCCTTGTTATAGGTATTTATTCAAATTTTGATCCAACTACATTAGTTCATCTTTGGAGATTGCGTAATGGTATCTCCTTTCCATTAAAAAAATACAAAGATGATCATGGATATTGAATTTCAAATAGTTTTGAGGGTCTTTTAGAATTGTTAAAGTTTCCAAACTCTCAAATATCAGTCCCTCAAAAATTTTTCTCAAGTGGTATAATATATCAATTCAAAAAATATGTTTCCTCAACTTTATGAAGTCCACAATAGATATTGATCTCTCTTGTGCATGTTTCATCAAACAATGCATTTCCTTCAACATGGGAATAATACCTAATAATTTTATCTAAGTTTTGAAATCTATCAATCAATTTAATAAATCTTTTACCTTATCAACCTCCATTCTATACTTAAACATAAAACTAGCCAATGATTGATATTCTTCAAATATTCTGCATGCATACTCATATATTGAAATCCATCTAGTATATACATATTTTAATAGGTTTTTATATTATTCAATCCAATTAAAAATGTTTGAAAATCTAAAAACCTTTTTGAAATGTATGAAATGTACATGTGCAAATCACAAATTAGCTCTTCCACTTTTGCGACAATTTTGAATGTGCTTATAGTTTTGTAAGCACGATTCATTCTATGTGTCATTTAATAGATTGGAGTCATATATGAGGTAACTAATGTTTTTAGGTGAACACACAAAATTATTTTATTCCACTACATTAATGATTCACCATTTGCACTAACACACACAAACTTATTAACTATATCATAGTAACTCATCCCAATAATATCCATAAAATTAGAAATAACCAATTTTCAAAGGTTTTTAGCATTACAATTTTTAGTCATTTTATGTACAGATAAAAGGTAAGGTTGAATTCAATGATTCTAAAATGTATATACATGCATGTATACCCATGGTGTGTTGTCAACTATTGCTACCTCATTAGTGGACGGTGATATGAACCTTGTTGATTTTACTTTTTCTTTCAAATCCTCTTTTTTAATCATTGTGAGGCATTTTTCCATCTCCCTTGCACTGGTATTAGACCAATGTGAATGTGGAATGTTGTGAAATCCAATCTTCTAAAATAAAATCTTGTAATCTAAAAAATTAGAGATTGGACTTCCTCTTTTCAAAATGTGATATAAAGTTAAAAATGGTATATTTTTGTCAAGCACATTAGACTAAGCAACCTTTCTGAATTGAGCTTAAATTTTTCCTCCTTTGTCAATGAGGTGTCATTGATGTTTCTAATGATTATATGTTGTGTAACATTTATGCATGCACTCTTTTTCATTTTTATGTCTCACTATTTTTTTGATATTTCCATCGTTGTCTTTTACTGACTCGTATATTTTGCCACAATGTTCTTCAATTGTGTCTAACTTAATTTGAATTTTATGGCCATTACAAAATTTACAACTACATATTGTGATTTTACATTCTGTTAATGTGTCAGTACTATTTTATATCTCTATAATTTTAATAAATGGGTATTTAGATGCCCACTCATACTGAAATGACCTTCCAATTATCCATGTATTTTTCTTCTTATGCATAGTTTTTGTTGTGCCTTTTTCAACTAGAGATTGTTTTTTCTACATAGTAGTATCATATGAAGATTATGTTGGGTGATTAGAACCCTCATTTAGTGTCGGGAACTCATCATCAATACAACTACTTATGATGTGATATCTACATTTCTTTGAATTCAATGAGGCAGTGAGTATTTCTTTTTGAGTGACTTTTTGTCCCTTTTTCAACTAGAGATTGTTTTGGCTATGTAGTAGTCTCATCTAAAGATTTTATAGGGCGAGTAGATCTCTCATTTGGTGTTGAAAAATCATTATTGACATCACTAGTTATGATTTCATATCTCTGTTTGCTTGAATTTAGTGGGACAATGGGTATTTCTTTATGAGTGGCTTATTTCAAGGGAGGTATATATTCCAAAGCATTAGACAAGTCTTCAATACTTTTATCATTGAATTCTACATGTAAAAAATTAGTACAACATTAATTTTTAATAAACACCAATACTAAAGTACAAAAAAACATTAAATAAAATAATATTTATAATATAGTACCTATGTTTGGAATTTCATTCCCAAATCTGTCTTCCAATTCAAGGATATCTTTGATACCTTTATCAATGGGTTTTTCATGAAATATTGTTGTAGAGCTTGTCATTATTATTGAATCTTAAAAATAATATTTAGTTAATTAAAAAATGGTATTCTATGAGTTAGTACCTCTATTTTGCATTTTAAATTTATGTCCATGTATGTCTTCATGCAGAGACAATTCTTCAAAAGAGGTACAATGGGTTCTACAAGTAAAACATTTTAAGAAATTTTAATTATTATTTAACTTTAACATAAGCCAATGAATAAAAAACACTAGTTAATTTAAAATACAATACTTATGTTTGGTATTTGGCTAAAATAAGATAATAGGTTATTTTGTTTATTAAATTTCTTAGAGGCCTTAACATTTTTAGTAGATGCCATACTATCTAACCTATGGAGCCATGGATGAAAGATGATTAATAACAAAATAAATATGATTGACAACAAATGAATATGATTAACCTATAAATAATAAATCATGACAATAATCAAACATGATAGTGGCCACCTGTAGAATGAATTTATTTTCATGTAGTTTGGTGGGGTCCACCTATAGGTTGTTGGCATATGCCTATAACCTACTAGTGTCTACCTACAGTCTATGGGTAGATTCTAATATACTACCAATGTCTACCTGTAGACTACATGTAGACATCGATAGGTTGTAGGAGGATTATAAAAATCTATGGGTAGACCCTGATAGACTATTGATATATACATATAGACTACTTATATCCATCTATAATCTATTAGCATCCACCCATAGACTATTGGCATCTAGATATAGATTATCAATTTTCACCTCTAGATTGCTAATATTTTCCTATAGTCTACTAGTGTTCATTCATATATTATGGGAATCCGCCCATAGTATATTGATGTCTATTTGAAATTTAATATCATCTACCCATAGTCTACCATCATTTGTCCATAGTCTTCCAACATTTGTCTATAGTTAGGATATAGGCAAATGGTAGCAAATAGTAGATGGATGATATCAAGTTGCCTCTTCCCTTAGGTGAATGGTCACATGCTACTAAATGATGATGGTGAGATAAAGGATGAATTATATTAGGCTACAGGTGGATTTTCACATGATGACATACTATGATCAAGCACCCATAGCCTACCATTGGGTGCCTACACTTGTAGGATGCAGTCGAACACTCACAAACTGCCCTCATGTTTATTTTTCATGATGGAACTTAAAGAGTAGTAAATAGAATTATAGTTAAAAATACTAAAAATTATATTTCAAAAAAATGTTTCCTGCCTTGTTGAAAATTGTTGATTTTTGAAGCCCTATTAGGGCTTGAAATACAAACCACCAAAAAAATTCTTAAAGTCTCATGACAATATGTGGTGAAATCCTTTAGATTGGATTTCAATGTACCAACAAATTACATTTATATTAGTAAATTTATATTCAAAAATAGATGAACTTGTCCTAAAAATTAACTTTAACCTTGAAAATTTAGGTGAAGCCACCTTGTTGACTACTCCATGAAAATTGCCAAATGCTAACTTCAAAAAATGGAATATCTATAGATTAACAAAGATTAACCACTAAAAAAACCCTACCATGCTATGATTTAGTCTATGATGTCTTGCATTCTTTGTGTAAATATATTAATATATCCTCTTAGCACATTATATCTATGTTAAAACTATAACTCCATCAGTTTCAATTAGGTGGCTTCTATATTCATTGGATAAGGAGCTCAAATGTGGTCGATAGGGTTTATATTTGTGATTAACATATTTAACATATAATTAATGTTTAATGTATATAAATATTATTATATATATTATAAAAAATATATACATACATATAATAACTAATAAATATATACACATAGACACACATGATACACATATAGACACACACACGTGTGTGTATAGATATATGTATCATGTATGTATGTATGTATATATGTATGTATGTATGTGTATATTAGTAAGAGGGGTTGTGTAAAGTGAATGTATCATATCCCCATGGAAGGGGTTAATTTAATATACTATTAATGTTACATCTCAGAAAAATGTGGATGAAACTCCACTTATTGTGCAAGAGCCTATTATTTGTAAATCATTACCATCAATTCCAAAGTTATAACTTATATTTATATATTAAATGAGATTCTATAATTTTTAATATATTTTTGGAATGCCTATGGCCATGTTTCAAATCACAATATTCATTCTCATCATATCCCTATGGAAGAAGTTTACTTATATCAACCTCTGTAATAATTGTGGGGAATATATATTAAATAATGTCATATAATATTATAATACTATATATTATAAATTTAAAATAATTATAATGATATATTTAATATATAATATTGATTCATAATATATATATATTAATATATACTATAGTTCATATAAAGTAATTATGGTTGAAAACCTATCGGGATCTAAATCATCATGCAATGTTTTAATCTATGATGGCCTACATTATGTGTTTAAAGAAATTAATATAACCTCCTAGCACATTATCTATACATCAAAACTGTAACTCAATTGGTTTTGATTAGGGGGCTTATGTATTCACTAGATAAGGAACTAAATTATGGCTGATCAAGGAATATCTTGGTGATTACAATGGATAAACTATTTTTTTTACTAAGGTGCTACAAAATTTAGAAGTGAAAAAGTGGAATTTTGGGTTTAAAAATTGGATATAGATTTGAAGTGGACATATATGTTGCAAAGACACCATTTATTATATATATGCCTACTATGCCCTGTGATGATGCATTATCAAGTATACCACCACCAACTCTTGTTTCTCCTTAAAAGATACTCTTTAAAATTGTTATATATCCAAAACATGTGGATCAAACTCCACTTTTTATGCTAGAGCCTAATATTTCTAAATCATTACCATCGGTTCCAAAGTTATAACTTATTTTTCTATATTAAATAAACTTTTAAAATTGTGCATCTATTAGTGGAATGCCTATGGCCATGTTTCAAATCATAATATGCATTCTCATCATATCCTTGTGGAAGAGGATTACTCATATCAACCTCTATAATAGGTGTGGGGAGTATATATTAAATAATTTAATATTATATTATATGTTATATATTATAAATTTAAATTAATTATAGTGAAATATATAATATATAATATTGATTTATAAACTATATTAACATATGATATAGTTCATATAAGGTAATTATGGGCACAAACCTATCAGGATTTGAATCACCATGGAATGCTTTAGTCTATGATGGCTTGCATTCTTTGTATAAATATATTATAGCCTCTTAACACATTATACCTATGTCAAAATTGTAACTCTCTTAGTTTCGATCAAGGGGCTTATGTATTCACTTGATAAGGAACTTAATTGTGGCTAATCAAGGTTTATCTTGGTGATTACAATGGAGAAAATGATTTTGTTACAATGGTGCTAAAAAAATAGAAGTGACAAAGAGGAATTTTGGGTTTATAAATTAGATATAAATTTGAATTAGACATATATGTTGCAAAGAAACCGTCTATTCTATGTATGCCTACTATGCCTAGTGATGATGAATTATCAAGTATACCACCACTAGATCTTGATTCTCCTTCAAAAATACTAATTAATAATGTTACATCTCTAAAACATGTGGATGAAACTCCACTTATCATACAATATCCTATTATTTCTAAATCATTATCATCAGTTCTAAAGTTACAACTTCTATTTATATATTAAATTAACTTCTATAATTTTGCATATGTTAGTGGAATGCCTATGGCCATGTTTCAAATCACAATATGCATTCTCATCATATCCCCATGGAAGCGGATTACTCATATCAACCTCTATAACAAGTGTGGGGAGTATATATTAAATAAATTTTAATATAATATTATAATATTATATATTATAAATTTAAAGTAAGTATACTATAATATATAATATATAACAATGATTCATAAACTATATTAACAAATAATATATTTCATATAAAGTAATTTTGGGTGAAAACCTATCAAAATCTGAATCACCATGTGATACTTTAGTCTATGATGGATTGCATTCTTCATATAAAAACATTAATATAGCCTCTTATCACATTATCTCTACATCAAAAATGCAACTCCCTTGCTTTTGATCAAGGGGCTTTTGTATTTCTTGGATAAGGAGCTTAATTGTGGATGATCAAGATTTTGTCTTGGTGATTACAATGAAAAAATTAATTTTCTTAGGATGGCACTAAAAAATTAGAAGAAACAAAGATAAATTTTGAGTTTAGAAATTGGATATAAAATTGAAGTGGACATATATGTTGCAAAGACACCATCTATTCCATGTATGCCTACTATGCCTAGTGATGATGCATTCTTAAGTAAACCACCATCAACTCTTATTTATCCTTAAATGATACTATTTAATAATTTTAAACCACAAAAACATGTTGATGAAACTCCACTTATTATGCAAGAGCCTATTATTTCTAAATCATTACCATCAGTTCCAAAGTTCCAACTTATATTTCTATATCAAATGAACTTCTGTAATTTTGCATCTCTTAATGGAATGCCTATGGCCATATTTCAAATCATAATATGCATTCTAATCATATCCCCATAGAATAAGTTTACTCATATCAACCTTTATAATAAGTGTGGGGAATATATATTAAATAATGTAATATAATATTATAATATTAATATATATATTATATATTATAAATTTAAAGTAATTATATTGAAATATATAATATATAATATTGATTCATAAAATATATTAACATATATATTATATAATTCATTTATAATATATAAAAATATTATGATAATATATATTATATAATATATATTTAATAATTAATATTATATATATACATATACACACATACATACCTACAAGATACATATATATACACGTGTGTGTGTGTGTCATGTATGAATGTATGTATATACTGGTAAGGGGGGTTATTTAAATAAAATGTATCATATCCCAGTAGAAGAGGTTTACTCATATCAACCTCTATAGGTGTATTGAGCATATATTAAATAATGTAATATAATACTATAATATTACGTATAATATAAATTTAAATATATTATACTTAATAGCATATTTATTATAATATAAATTTAAATATTTTATACTTAATATTATATATTATGTGATATAAATTTAAATATATTATACTAAAAAAATACTTTTGCATTTAAATTAGGGTTGAGTTTAAATATTTTATTTTTCCATTATTTTCTCTTGCTATTATTTTCTAGCCCAATAGAAAGCCAAAAATAATTATTGTATGAATTGTCAGGTGTACTGTGGCAGTAGTGGTGGAAGCATTGAACCTATTTTATAAAATAATTTTTGTAGATCCTTCTTGTCAGGTATTTAATCTATATTATGTATTTTTTATTGTATCTGAATTGTGTTATTTGTTTGTCTTGACATGGCATTTTTATTCATTGTTTACTACTTTATGGTATGAAATTGCTAAGATTTGGATAGACATGGATTATTGTTAGGAAATGGTTGAGATAATGAAATCACAGAGATTAGGATTGTTTAGTACTCAGTGATATTGATTATTATTTATTTCCTTATGTGTGGAAAACTAATAAGGACCCAAATGGTGAATGTTAGGGTAAAGCTAACATTTTTTAATAACTATAATAAAATAATATTAGTAACCAATATATTGAATAATTTCAGATCTAAAAAATTATAGATAATCACCCAGAGCAACCAAAAGGACCAAATTATAACCTCACAAGGACCCATTAATGTCTAAATGCTTGTTCTTTTTGGAATATGGTGAGATTAAGTACCACATAATTTAAATAGAATAATTATAGCATTGATTCATAACTATATTAATTATCCTAAAGTATTAATTTCCATGAAAATGTAAATGATGTCAAGTGAATCTCACCAAATCCAATTTAATATCATGCATTATATATATATATATATATATATATATATATATATATATATATATATATATATATATATATATAATGCATGATATTAAATTGGATTTGGTGAGATTCACTTGGCATCATTTACATTTTCATGGAAATTAATACTTTAGGATAATTAATATAGTTTAATTTCTTGTTGGATGTCAAAATCCTATTCAAGTAGCCTCACCAACCAATACATATGAGGGAAGTCTTTATTTTTTGAGATAACTATGGCGGTTTAATGGGTCTCCTACCTAGAGAATATATTTAGAAAGTATACAAAAAATAAACTATCAACTTTGAGATTTACAAAATACTTTTTAAAAATCTCAAACAGAATTGACACAAAGTTAACAAGCTGGAAAGCCAAAAAACATCTCACTACCAAAAACTTAGATACCAAAATGGCCAACAAGTCCATGAGCTATAGTGTCAAGGAAAATAGATAAACCAAAAAGGTAATCACTAAATACTATAACCTAAAAACCCACAAGATTCAAATATTTTATTCTTTATCATCATCTATAGCCACTATAACAAGGGAGAAACCACCATTTGAATAGTCTTCACCATATTGGTAGAAAGTAGAGATAATGTATAGGCCCAGGTGGGCAACAACCAACAACATATAAATTTTCACTTACAACAATCTAAAATAGAGAAGAACAAAGGAGGGTAGAGATAGTCTAAAATACAAAATACATATATATTAACTTATTCTAAAATATTATTACATTAGTTGGTTATGTCAACAAAAAACTACAACTACAACTGTTAATAGAATTCTTAAAAAAAATTATTGTTATATATTTCATCCTTCTTCCTTATATTTTGATGAATGGTCTGATAACTATCAGCTTCTATTATTCTTTCTCTTTTTATTATTCACCTTTTGCTTCTTGTTTTACTTGCATAGTGTGATGTTGTGTTTATCTTCTCCTTGCTACTCTATTCCTTAGGCTATTTTGTTTTACCTTTGACTACTACTGCTACATCAAAAACTATTGGTTTCTACCCTATTTTCTACCACTTCTACCTTTTATTGCTATTGTGATAAGTTTTATATGCTATTGATCTATGTTTATTTTATCTTATTACATTCTATTTTCCTATTGATATTTTTGTTGATAGTTTCACCTACTACTAGATTTTCCCCCAAACATAAATGGTTCTCAAAATTTCAAATTTGAAATGTTGAATTTAATTGATTTGGTATCTATTGTTGTAATAGTATATAGCACAAGATAGGTGAAAATAGGGATAGGGATATAATATTTTAACACTCCCCCTTATCCTTAACCTTATTAAAATGATATGATGAATCACTTTTAACCACTAAAAAATTTGGTTGCTTGTCATCTTAACTAATATAATCTACCTATTGTAGCCACTCATATCAAAGATGATGCATTCTCCTTTCTAAAATCTAACCTTGTTCCCCTTTTAGACAAGTTTCCAAATGCTAATAAAGTTGTGCTTCAACCTACGCACATATTAAACATCTTGAATTTGCCTTTTTGCACCTTGTTTGGTGTGGATAGATATGCTACCTTTGTCCATGATGGAAACCTTCTCATTATTTCACATCTTTACATTTGATTTGATTGAATCATCAATGTGGTTTAACATCTCTTTGTTTCCACTCATGTGGTTGCTACAACCACTATCCAAGTACCATGTCTCTTTACCACTTTTATCGACAATATTTCATGTTATGAACAAGTTTCCACATTTTTCATTCCTAGTAGGTTTAGCCTCTTATGCATGGAAGAAATTTTAATTATGCCTATTCATGTCATACTCATTTATACATTTACTAGCATAGTGTCCATACTTATTGCAATAATAAAATTGATCATTGGATTTGTTATACCTTTGTGTAGATCCACCTCTAGAAGTGTTGTTCCTTCTTTCTCTTCCTCTTCCATGTGACTCTTGATGGCTATGCCTTACATATTCTTCAATGCTATAATTTTTTTCTCTTCCTTTAATGTTTGATCCTCACCCCCTTCATCTCACATTCACATCGGTCTTAAATTCTTGCTCATGGGATAAGGTAGCTAATCTATTCATCCTTTATTCATGGGTTTGTAAGGAACTCATTAGCTCATCTATTGTCATTTGAATCAAATATTTTGAATATTCAATTAAAACCACTATAGGGTCAAATATAATTTAAAGGATCCTCAACACCTTCTCTATGATGTTATGATCTTCAAGGGTATCACCATATATATTCATTTGATTAAAAATACTCATTGTCCTTGTGAATAAGGCATTGACAGGCTCATTCTCATTAATTTTTAGGGTCTCAAATTCCCTTGTTAATATATGCATCTTGACAAGATTCACGTTCTTACTCCCTTAATAGGCATTTTGCAAAATGTCGCATGCTTGTTTGGAATGGATAACTATAGTTATCCTAGGAAAGATTGAATCAATCAATACCATTTGTATGTAGCTGATTGCCTTGAAATACTTCCTCATATTTTTGTTCAACACATATCTTTGTGTTTGTTATAATGCATTAAAGGTTTCTAATCCTGAAACCTCATTATATCCACCTTCAACCAACTCCCATAGCTCTTAAGAGTTAAATATGGTCTTCATTTTGATGCTCCATACATCATAGTTCTTTCCATAAAATGTAGAGGATATTTCCATGAACCATAACTACCTAATACCATGTCTAAATGGGTTTATAACCTAGGGTATTTGATACTAGTTATTGTTATAAAATAGAGAGAATGTGTAGGCCCAGGTGGGCAACAACCAACAATAATTTTTTTTACACTTATAACAATATAAAATAGAAAAAAAACAAAGGGGGGTAGAGATAGTATAAAACAAAAAATGTATATAAATTAACCGATTCTAAAATTTGATTACATTAGTTGGTTATGTAAACAAAAAACTATAGTTAAAACTATTAACATAATTCTTAAAAAAACTATTATTGTCTATTTTATACTTCTTCCTTATATTTTGTTGAATGGTTTGACTATTGTCAACTTCTATTCTTCTTACTCTTTTTATTCTCCCCCTTTGATATTATTTTAATTTCATAGTCTGTTGTTGTGTTTATATTCTCCCCGATTTTTTATTTTCCATGCCACTTTGCTCTACCTTTGATTGTTGTTGTTGTGTCAAAAACTACTAGCTATTGTCCTATTTTATGCCACTTCTACCTTCTATTCCTACTGCACTAAATTCTATATGTTGCTAATATATATTTCTTATATTTTCTTACATTATATTTGTCTCTTTATATTTCTATCTCTTTACTAATAGTTTTACTTACCACTAGATTTCCCCCCAAATAGAAATGGTTCTCAAAATTTTTAATTTGAATTGCTACATTTAATTTGGTTGGTGGCCACTATTATGGAAGTGTGTAACATAGGGTAGGTTAAAATAGGGGAAGGGATATAATATTTTAACACAACACACATATCCCTATCCACCTCACCTTAGATCTTAAGTTTTATGGCACCAACAGAGACTGCAACTCTATTGCTATCAAGCCTCCCCTGTATCATCAAGTTCACCACCTGCCTAAAATCCCAAACCACTCAAGGAGGTGTTGCACCCTTGCCTCAAACCACCAACTTAGATAAAAAATTAACAACATCCACCTACTATTTTCTTCCCTAAAGCAATGTTTGCAATCCTAAAACAAAAATCTATCTTGGATTTACCAAGCTTTAACCAAAATGTTCTCCAATTTTCAAGTTGTTACTGACTTCTTTTTTAGATTAGAAATCAAGATTTGAGAATATACTTCAATCATAATCTTATCAAACTCACGTGACATTGCCAACTCAATCCTTGTTACAAGAGCATATACTTAAACTTCATTATTTATGCCATTCAAGAGCTTCCTAGAGACAACTCTAATGAGAGAGATACTACCATCCCTTATTATACAACCTACTCTAGAAGCACTCGTATTGCCTCTCAAGGTTCCGTAAAAATTAATTTTAAACCACCTCAGAGGAGGGGTGAGCCAAGAATAATTATCCTTTCTTGTAATTTTAATTGAATTTATAATTGACCCATTAATGGGTGGATAAACAATGATCCTCCATTTGGCACACATTCTCCTTACTCACATCAAAAGATAAACATTTCTATGTTTAATCTTAGAAGAAATGACCTCTGAGATAGAAAAATATAGATATTATAAAATTTAAGCAAGAGATCTCACTTTTCCTTCAAAAATATGATGATTTCTCTCCTTCCAAAATTTCCATATCAAAATAGCTAGACTGAATCTCTAAAGTCCAATAATTGATTTTGTACATTCCTTAATTGGCCAAAAGGAAAATTCATTGAATAATGAGGAGGTCAAATCCCAAGATAATTAATACTTATAACACAACCATGCCCATCAAAAATTAGTAAAAGGGCAAGAATAAATTAGGTGATTGGTAGATTATTCATTAGATTTGTAAATACTATAAGGGGAAGGGCCCATAAAACTAATGTTAGCCAATAGATCCTGAGTGAGGATATGATTTTGAACTTATAACCAAGAAAAATCCCTTGATTTACAAAGACCTATCTTATTTAAACACAAGAATCTTTCCCAGATCAATGCATCATCTGTTACCTCAACCATCTGATAACCAAGGCTTACTTTAATAAATATAATCTAAGAATTTATGAATCCATTTGATTTATGATTTCAATGAAATGAAATGATCTATTTCTAAACATATTTTTTAGGTTAGGAAAGTAGTATATACTAAATTAGAGCCATAATGTTTTAAAATTCAATGTTGTTAAGGTCAAAATTGTCTAAAGTTTTATGGCATGTCCATAATCCAACTAACTAGCTTATTTTTAGGCATGCTCACCATGTTTACCAGGTTGTATAAATTGATCATCACATTGTATTAATTTAATAAACATTTCCTTTCATATCTTTATGAGGGCAAGTGCACAAAGTCCTTTGATCAGACCTATTGATTCATATGGTAATTAGATCAATTGATATGGCTCAACTAGTAACATTGTTCCATTTAAAATAGGAAATGCCTTTTGATGCCAGACCTTACATATTTTTATTGATATCAGGGTCGGAGGGACCACTTCCCAATAAAACACTCCAAATGAAAAAGATAATCCTAGATTAATAATAAAAGTCCATAAGGCATATGACCAAAAAACCTACAAAAACCATATTACTAGCTATATTATATTAATATAATAAAAATTTATAGAGATATCATAATAACAATGCAAATTCTCTTACAAAAAACATATGAGAAAATAGACTACCTAACACATTAACAATTAACTAATGGATATTGTTCTAAAATTATAAGGGCTTTGCCTCCCCAACTTGCACATAAATTTTCACTATCGAAAATTTGATTTACTAGTGACAATAGAAGTACCTAAGTTTGATATGGTATTATAGTTAAAGTCTTGCGTAATTTATAAAGGAGGTGAATAATTAATATGGTGATACTTTAAAAAAATATAAACATCTCAGGGTTGATCCTCAAATTGTAATAAAGTATGTAATCCTACCTAATTTATATCAACATAGAAATAAGGTAGTTTTAAAAGGTTGTATAATTCTAATAACCATAATTCCAAAGATTTTCCATAAGGTTGCTTCCCTGAGCTCACTCAACATTTGATTGCAACTCAATTATACCATTCAACTACATGATCAAGTCACTAACACTCAAATTCATCATCAGTATGGTTAGTCTAATCAATAAATTAAAATTTTAAAATTTATAATTCTAGTCAAAGTATCTCATAGGAGATACTTTGAAAGTACCCTTAAAGGTATTACAAGGCCTTTCAAAGTATCTATCGAACAAATTTGACTTTTAGGTCAAATTTGGACCCATATAGGTAAAAAACTTGGTTTTTTAGATGTTTTTTGGTCAAATAATTTGTCATAGTCTATGTTATACTTCATTTGATGTTATCTAATTCATTTTTATCCTTAATCATGGTTTAATAGGTTGATTTGTCATTTTGAGTCATTTAGTGGGATTTAAGGGTCATAAATGCAAGTGTCATGGTTACCAAGGTGCCCAAGTGTCATTTTTTCCATTAAATGTCAAGGAGATTAAATTACATATCAGGGATGTCAGTTACATCAAAATATTGTAGGTTGTTTAATTAAAACTCAAGAAACCAACTGAAAAAGGGAGCATTTAGCACTTTTATGGCCCATGGCATAAGGTGTCACATGAGATAAGGTGATGGAATGTCTCTTCATCTTATTAAAACCCATCTCAATTCTTTAATTTCTTTGGAAGTACCATTTATTAATTCAAAACCATTGTGCTCTTTCTTTGCATTTCTAGACATATAGAAGTGACCATCAGGTTTATGTTTGGTACATATAGTCTAAGAGGTTTTAGAGTAAATTATTTTGAGAGGTGATATTGCACTAAGATATATTCATTTAAATATAAATAATACAAGGATTTATCAACTATTCTTTATGAACCATCCTTTACAAGTTGACTATTTTTTTCTGCTTGTTATTTCATGCACCCTATAGGTTTTGCTCCATTTTGATCAAGTTCATACGAACCAGTTGGTGATTTTATATCCAGGGGATGTTTGATACCTTATGAGATGGTATCCACACTTATTTTCATGTTTTATGGCATTTTATGGGCAAGTTAGTCCATGTTGAAAGGAAAGTGCCACCATGTGTTGTCTCAGTCAAAGTTCTTCTTGCTTGCAAAATGTTGGTTTATTTTAAAGGTATCATGTAGTTAGAAGATGGTGTCTCACAAGTCTTAAGGATATATATTTCACCTACTTCCATGTTTTCTTTCACCATATCACACTTTGGAGTAACTTTTAAACTTATCATTCTTCATTGTCAAATTTTCACTCTTTCCTACTTGCAATCACATGCATGAGCTTGTATATATTATTTATGGAATGGTAATTAGAGTATATCAGTTTTAAAATCCATCATGAGTTTAATATAGTTCATTTATATGTTTGGAAAAGTGCAAGATTGGTTACAATCTCATTCACCATGCTAAACCAGTCATTAAACATCCTGCCTACTCTGTTCTATATGTATGCAAGTGGTTTTCACATTGAAAGGGATGTTTTGGAAATTTTATTAAGATTTCCTTGGTGTAAATAATGTACTTGAAGGTTGAAAATGAGTTTGAGTTTTCTTGAGAATCATTCATCCATTTTCTACTCCATTCTAAACACCTTGCCTACATATAACCTATATGCATCGATAGGATCCTTTTGCTAACATCATACTGAAGAGGTGAGAAGGTTGATGTCTATTTAAATCTCTTAGGATTGTTAAAAGTTGAATTTTTATTCTTAATGAGAGAATAAAAAGTTCATAAGAATGGATATCTTACATATTTCTCAAAATCTCATACAAATTGCCTGTGTATGCTAATACCCACCTACAGGTGGTACCTCAAGATCCATGAAGGCACTTATACGGAGGGTGGAATGTGAATCATATTGAAAAATGATGGTTGTAGCTTTAGGGAAGCTTTCCCTAAAATGTAAAAATAGAGGTCCAAGGGGTTTTTATAGGTACCCTATGACATGTTTTCAAATAGTTATAAAGCATATAATTATGTGATTTTGATATATTATATTATAGATAAGACCTTTGCCAAATATGGGAGTTAGAAATCAAGTGGAAAGAGGTTATTTGGGGCCTCAAATATGCCTCCAAAAACATTGAAACTTTGCACTAATTTCTTCATGATTTTGATTTTTAAGTGATAGTTGATATCCCAAAAAAAATGCATTCACTCATGAATAAGATGATTTTATTGATGGAATGGTGTACTATATGTCATGAAGGTCATCAAAAGGCTATTGATGTATAGTCTTCTTAGCTCATGGACACCTACAGGGGTCCCTTTAATGGAAAATAGGCACCTATAGCAGGAAAAATAGATAGTGACCCAAGAAATGTGTTTTGATGGTGTTTTGGCCCATCCAAGGTGAATGTAGGTGCTAGGTGACTACCAGGATTCATATAATGTATTTATATATCATGAACAAGGTTCAAAGAGGCATAAATACCTAATGAATCATCAGACAGGGGTTTCGCAGTCATGGTAGGAAAAAACTTAGTTTATGAATCCAAAGAGAATATAAGGTGAATAAAATGTATGAGAAGTTACCAAATGTTTCTCATGATTAATATAGAGTCTTTACATATCATGACCAAGTTCAAATGAGCTAACGCACACCTACAGGGGTGAAATAGGCAGGGTGTCTTAGTCAGAACAGGGAAGGACTCAGTTGAAGAGATCAAAGTGAATATGAAGGGTCAAAGGGATATTAGAATGATAATACAAGAATGTGATCACATATATGGATTTCATGATAAAATTAATAAGCTACAAAAAATGTAAAATAAGCCTATACAGACCTCCTAAAAGCCTTATATACACCTACAACTAAAGGTGTAATCTTAAGCATGAATTGAGGGTAAAGAGGTGATCTTTTCTAGTGAAAAGAAATAAGGTTTGATATTAAACTCAAATTGGTTATGAATTATCAATAAAGTGTTTAAAAAATATCTATGACCCCTTCAATATGATCACCCACTCTCCCTATTGCCCAAAAGTTATAGTCTGTACAGGTGAGATAGGAAACCCATGTTGCTTAATGGGTAGAAATGAAGAATCTACGAGAAAAGAGATGTTTTAGGTGATGTCAAGAATAATTATCATGAATTGGAGATGAGTAACATGTTTAAAAATCCTAATATTCTTGAATTTGGTAATGACGAATCATTCTTAGGTGGAGGTAAAAAATGCAAGGAAATAGGATTTTTAGAGGCCTTTTTTGGGCATTTTGAGCTGATTAGGTGCCTAAATGAGTGAATACAGATAAAAAAATTGGTAAATATTCTCATTATTACTAAAAAAAACTCATAAAATATTCACTTTTCCTTGGGTAAGAGGGATATATCTCACTATTTTGTCTCAGAGGTAAGCCAATCATAAAAAATTATAGTTTGGCAAAACAAGCTAATGAGGTCAAAATGGGCAAAGGAACTTGATGGAAGGTTTGGGAAACATCAAGAAACATATTTTCAGGTTTATTTAATGCAAATATGTGATACAGAACACTAATTTAGGTTCAAACCTCTCAAAATGACTAAAATACCCTTGCACACAGTCCAATTAGACAAACTTCCTTTAGGCCTAGTTGGTGAATGAAAGGAAATGGTGAAAAAGAGTGCTTGAGAGGTTATGTAATGAATTATTAAGCTTGAATGATATGTTAAATGAATAATAAATAATCCAACCCATGAAATATCATTCCAAGTAGCCCAAACTAGCAAGGCACATGCTAAGCCTATTAGTCCTTAAAGGGAGCTAGAGACAATTGGGGGTCCAACTTCACTTCTAGATTTAGGTGAATATTATATATACTAGGATAATTTTTATGATATGTAATTAGACATGTTTTAACTTGTATTATTTAGATAAAATTACATGAAATCGAATTCTAGCTTAGAGAGAATCCAAACATGAAAGAAAGGTGGAAACAAGCTTGATAGAGTGTTTTCAAGTGCTCATATCTCCTATGAAACTATGCATGGATATAAAATGAATCTATAGGGGTTAATAGGGTTCCTTAACATCATTTTTATTTATTTATTTTATCAATTCCAATGTCAGATATTTATGAACATAGCTTAAGACTAAAAATTGCCTAAAACCCTACTAAACCCTCATTCAAGACCTGATAGAGAAACAAGCTTGGAGAGATATCTAGATGACATATTTTGACCATGAAAGTTATTTTAAATTTTAATGTACTCACTAAGGATTCCTTTCATAATTTTATGTTATACAGAATTGTATGGATAGGGTGCAAAACAGGGTATTTTTGACCATTTTTTGTGTTTTATAGGTTTTAAAAGAGGTCTAACTATGAAATAACATTTGGGATGAATATATGGACTCAATATATCTCCCTATTTTCATATTATTCTTTTAAAAAACTTATACGTGTTCAAATAATAGCTCTCATCTTAGCCAGTCAAAACTGGCATAGTGAACACAATAGTGAGAAGGGTGAAAACTTCAAGTGTGAACCTTTTTAAGGTGTAATTGAGTATTCTAAGGCCATTTAAATTATTTAAAAGTTTCATACACTCCCTCCCAAGTATTTTAATGTAAAAATTAATCCAATTTTGAGGCAAAGTGTGAGGGGTGATTGAAAAGAAAAGTTTTTTAGACTACAGACAGTGATGTCTTACTTCTAGGAGATTCAAAATGATTAAGACTACAACCAATGCATGGAGAGTAATTTTTTAAATATTTAACTCTAATTTTAATCATCCTACCTATCCCTAGTTAGGTTTGGAATTTTCAAATAGTTCCAAATCATAAAGGTAGTTTTTTGGGCCAAGACAAGGAGTTTCATGCCACTTTTCATAAATTTCACGACTTGTATAAACACTTGGACTTCATAAAATTAAATGGTTAATTTAAAATATGTTTATAATGAAAATTTAACCTATTTTACCAGATTTAAAGGTGTTCAAGTGACCTTTCAAATTACCTTGTCTCACCCCTCTTCCAAATGTTATAAATAGTGACTATTTTGGCTCTTTTGAGTAGCTTCCATCGGTTAATGGTGAAACCTTGGCCAATTTTATAATTGAATGTATCCTTAATAAATTTTTAAAAAAAAAATTCCTACTTACATGATGTACTTTTTATTTTTGTTACAATCTTATTGGTCTTGCCTAGTAGAAGATGATATTTTATAGCATGTTATCCTTGATTACTCACCAAGTGTATAGAAGAGTAATTATTAAAAGCCTTTATTAGTGTTCTCTTTTAAGTGTATAGGTGTTTTGGAAGTGGTTAATAAATTTATTATACCAAGGAATCATTCATTACCCTCCTAATTATCAAAATACCATTTGAACCTAGCATACAAAATATTGATCTAACAATCTGTCTTGTGTTGTGAGTTTTATGTGAAAAAAAAATTGTTTTGATCTAAGTATTATAATTTCAGTCAATAGGAATAAAATATTTTTGCATCAAATTTTATCTTTTTATTTTTTCCTATTAACCCTTTTAATGCAAAGTTGGTTTATAATAAAGTGTTTCAAGGAGTGCATCAAGGGAGCTAGCCCTTCTAGAGATTCATCTTACAAAATTGTTTACCCATAAAAAGTGGGATGTTTTCATTATGCCACTTATATGAGGAGATCTAGGATTCTCCTCAAGGGGTGAAATAAAAGTGACAATAGTATCACCTAGTACTACCTTCAAGGTGAAGTAAAATTATACTCATGTGCATGCTAAAAGTATTTCCTATGAGATACCTTCAATACCCACTTAAATGCATGATAATTCCCTTCAAGGTATATCCTATGAGATGCCTTAAAGGGCCTTGTAATACCTTAGTGGGTAACTTGAAGGTATATCCTAAGATATATATTGAAGGATAAATCCACTCTAGTATATATTTTAAAGGTATCTCCTAGGAGATACATTGATGATATTACAATGCCTTTCAAGTTATCACCTAATAGTGTTTTTAAGGTGAAGGCAAATTAAATTCATATGATATGCCTTCAAGGGACTTGTAATACCTTAGTGGGTAAGCTGAAGGTATCTCATAAGAGATACCTTGAAGGAAAAATCCACTCTGATGCATATTTTAAAGGTATCTCCTAGGAGATACCTTGAAGATATTGAAAGGCCTTTCAAATCATCACCCAACAGTGCTTTAAAGGTGAAGAAAAATTCCACTAATATGAGATGCATTAATGAGCCTTGTAATACCTTAGTGGGTAAGTTGAAGGTATATCCTAGGATATACTTTTAAGGATAAATCCACTCTGATGCATGTTTGAAATGTATCTCCTAAGAGATACTTTGAAGATATTACAAGGCCTTTTATGTTATCAACCATTGTTGGCATAAAAATAGAATGTGCGAGCCCAAATGGATAAGGGAATAAAAAATAAACTAAATTTTGGACTAATCCCAAAACATGACACAAGTGTTGAAAATGCACCAAATTATCATGCAAGAAAGATAGAACAGGGGCGGGTAGAGTATCAACATAAAAACCACTAAAAATGCATATATTAATTTGTTATTAGAACTTTAATACAAAATAATTTGATGCATAAACTTACACAAATACTTATTTTTGTATTTTAGTAACTATCCTTCCACCTATCACTTTGTTTTCCTTCCAAACACCAAATGGATCCAAAGCATTCAAATTCAAACCACTGTAATAAATATGGTTACTAAGGGGTCTCTAGAGATGGGACAAAGGGAGGTGAGAGAAAGAATAATTTATATTAACAATCCCCATTATTCTTGAGCTTCCTACTATGGTATAAAAGACTTTTATAAGTTTTCAAAACATCCTTATAAATACTCTTTATCTATGTATATCCTTTTGGACTCCTTACATGCTTGTCTTAAGCTGTATTGTCAAAATCTATAGCTAGACTACCAAAGTCCACAGTTATACTATCAAAGTCCTTAGCTAACCTAATGAAGTCTATAGCTTGACTGTTGAAGTCCATAGATACCCTACTAAAATATATAGTTGGAATATTGAATTCCATAACCACCATATTAAATTTTATAGATAGACTATTGAAGTTTGTAGTTGTATATCAAAGTGTATAACTACCCTATTGGAGTCCTTATCTAGAATGTCAAAATCTATAGCTACATTTTTGTATTTCATAGTTGGATTGTCAAAAATTCATGATCCTTGAAAAAATTAATGAACTCATTATAGATATACACTACCCCTCTAACCATCCTTAAAATCATGATGTGGTGGCCACTTTGTTTCTCCACCATGGTCTTTAATTGTTTACATGTATCAAATGTAGATGATTTATTCTTAAAAAAACACACCTACATATTTTAACATAAATTATCTACGAATATTATGAATTAGACATTATTGGATAGGAAGGTGGTTTTCATTTGACTACATAAGTCTAAATGAATTAGCTCTAAAAGGAAATTGGGTGCATGGCAATATACACATAGTATGTAGAATCTAGATGATGATATGAAATGATGTGTCATAATATACACACAATAACATATAAGAAGGAAAATGAACATACTAGGGAGTTACAAAAGATCACGCTTATTGAGGTTAACATCAACAATGGCTCGGCCTATGAAGGTGTTGTCCAAAACCATTCTCATAAAATAATGTGTGATGAGATCTTCATTAGTGGGATGAAATCTACATTTAGGATGGGACTGTGTGTCACCATTATCCTAACAATAACTAAAATTAAATATCTCCATTGCTGAATTAACTTCACTTTCCCCACAAAACCCAATATTAATGGATTGTTGTTTCAAATTTATTGCAACATATATATAGATAATATATGCAGATAATAAAAAATGACAAATGCCCACTTACTCTATGAAAAAAATAAATATGCAGGTTCTGAAGGAATGGGCTATGGTGTTTACTTCATATATGGGTGTTAAGAGGGGTGGGATAATGAAATAGGTTGGGAAGTATGGGCAGGTAGATCAATATGAATGAATCCTATTTCTAGACTAAAATGGATTTCCTCAGCCTAGTTTTTACATGTGTAAGAAAAGCATCACCATAGATAGGCATACTTGGTGTCGAAAGAGTGTGTTTATATATATATATATATATATATATATATATATATATATCATCATTATTAAATATGGGGTTCTAGGGCCATATTCTTAAGCTATTATCTCAAAATTCTAAAAGTATGCATGTGTGTGTGAATATATATGTTTTCATTAGGGGTAGAAAGTAAGTGAATGAAAAATTAGGCTAGAGGGGAGCACAAAAGAGTTTGTGGGTAAAAAGCTAAGATCTATGAAGGACTATTTGGATTTGGATTGCATGTTTCATGATCATATCATGGATGGGTTGCATTATTATATTATGGGAAGTATTCATAGGTAGATCAATATGAAAGAATCTTATTTCTAGACAAAAATTGATTCCCTCAACTAGGTTTGTACATGTGTAAAAAAAACATCACCATAGAGAGGATTGATTATTGCTGAAAGAGTGTGTATATATATTATATATAATTATTATTAAAGATGGGGTCTTGGGGCCCTATTCCTAAGATTCTATCTCTGAAGGATCCATGAATATATGTGTTGTCAATAGGGGTAGAAATCAAGTGAATGGAAAATTAGGCCAAAGGGAAATAGAAAGGAGTTTTTAGGGTTATAACTAAGATTGATGAAGGATTATTTGGATTTGGATTGTATGTTGCATGCTCATATCATGGATGGGTTATGCTAGGCCTATTAATTATGATCATAGTTTGGACTCTACCTTCTACAACTATAGATATGCATACATGAAGATAAACACAATTAGGTGAGTGCACATCAAAGTAGGCAGGCCCTATAGGAATACATTGCACACATGTATTTCAAATTTAGATACAACCAAATCCCCTATCTTTACCATGTTTTAATATTTAATTTGTTAACAATAAAAAAGTTATAAATTTGTCAAAATGTCATTGGAGAGATGAGAACCTAGGTTGGACCTAGGAAATAGTACTTGTTATTATTGAAGTACATATGGTTGTGTGCATCTGTGCCCTCAAACATGCTCAGGGGTGGTTTTTAGATGGATGTGCATAGCATATGAGATGCCTTCAAGGGCATTGAAATATATTAATGGGTAACTTAAAGGTATCTCCTAGGAGATAAATCAAAGGAGTAATCCACTCTTGTGCATGTTTGAAAGGTATCTCCTAAGAGATACCTTAAAGGTATTATGATTCCATTTAAATTATCACCCAGTAGTGCCTTTAAGGTGAAGTAAAATTTCTTGATGCACAAATGAAAAATTACCAGTTTTGATTACCAAAGTGCATAATGTGAATACAAAAAAGCCAAAGTGTCAAAGTTACTATAACATACCAACAATCAAATACAATGTACTCAAACATGCAAAGTCAAAGGTTACCCAATTCTTAGACAATTATCACATATATTCAATAAGGATTATAATTAGCATGCAAAAGATATTCAAATTATCTATAAATTAAAATGAAATTTTGTATTTAAAATGGATAACTCATACACAAATCCAAGCACTGAGTTACTAGAGTAATAGAACCTCTCAATTAATCTACATAATTAGTGAAGAATCAAGATTTGTGCATAAAGACAAAGTCAAGCAGAATTCCTTCAAATTTTATATTAGTCAAAACAAGAAAAATTCTGCACTCTTTAGGACTACGATGTTACATGTATTTATAAGCTTGGGATGGGAAAGCTTCATATCTTCAAGCTTCATCAAAAATTATAAGTCCAAAAGTAGATCCAAAATCTCAAGATCATGTAAAATATGCATGCACAATAAAAGTTTATAAACTTAGACTCTCCAATATAAATATAATATGTATAATAAATCTATTAGGATTTATAGTTCCACATTAAATATACATGCACACATATAATCATTTCAAATCATGGTGATGATGTGGCATCACTAACTAGAAGAGTTGAAGAAGAAATTGAAGTTTTTTATAAAAGTAACGATGGGTGAAATGAACACCAGACATGTTAGGGTTTGCATTATTATAAAATTAGAAGAATAAGCTCTGAACTATTTTAATAACAATTCCATCTTGTTCAGTAACCAAAACTAAAGATGAAGATTTATTTTTTCTTTAAGTTGCTTTAACAATATGCCCCCTGCCTCAAATTCCTTGTTTACAATATCAAAATTGAGAAAGAAAGGATTAATAATTATATGTGCTTCAACCATTAACCTACCTTAATCTTCCTTTAGAATCTTAAAGCTATATACTGAGGCTTCAATTTGAGTTACTCTATTATTATCAAAACTAACCAGGTGTAGAACCTCCTTATTGGTTTTGTTGATGGTTTCCTCTAATTCCTTGTTAAAATTGTATGATAATACATTCCAGAGGATCAAAAAATTAAGCATGTTGACCGAATTTCCATTAGGATAAATCACCTGGGTGGCCCCCATATTTTCTAAAATTTCTAAGCCTTAATCTCATATCAGGTAAAAAGTCCCAATAATGCCCTCAAGTAATTAAGCCAACCAAGAGAGGCATCACTTTTCATAATGACATAATTCAATCACCACACCATGTGCATATTAGAAATTAAATTAAAATGGTTTAAAGAGTTATTCCTTAAATAAAAATTTAATAAGTTTAACTTTTTTTCCAATTATTTCATTTGGTGCCACAGCTTGGTGATGTTACTCATTTAGGAGGGGTAGCTACTCTGGAGGTCCAAACACTATACAAAATATCATACAACTTATTGTCTGTACTATGAACAACATTAATAAATTTTGGAAGGGTCTGGTTGATTTATATTTGTTTCCACCTTATCAAATCCTCCTCAGTATTGTGTTACATTTACTTCAAGGCTTCCCCTATGGAATCAATGAAATGATTAAAGTTTTCAATATATTCTATATGGTTCCTTAGGTTATTCTTCAGTTTCTTTGCAAGAATAAAAACATTGTCTCTCTGTTCAAACTCTATCTCTTCACCTGCACCAAGGTGCACTGCTTTCCTCTTTCTTACCCTCTATATTATCCCACTCTTCTTATCAAACCTGGTGGAGACTATGGGTAATTCATTTACAAATATATTTTATCTTTCATCCCTATCTTCTTGAATCTATTTCACCCATTGGGGAAATATGAGAAACCATATTTCTTTAAATGGAATTAGGCATTGAGATGAAGAAGGTGGAGTCATAAGAGGTGTAATTAATGGAGGAATTTTTGAAGTATTAATCTGAGTGAGAAATAGAAGAGACTGGTGGACAATTATCTCCACTAGAGAAGGCTCTCTTCTTGGCGAGAACTCAACTATATACCTAACCAAAATAAAGTTTCTCTCCATGGTCATTATGGCTAAGGATACTAGTGAGCACTATGAAATAGGCACTTCTATTTGTACCAACTTTATTTTTTAGATGGGTGGGCTCTAAGGATAAAATATAGACACGATTACCTAGTCTTCAAAATAGACCCTCTTCTCTAGGATCTTAATTGACCAAGGGGAAAGAATTGATGATTCTTTAGGAGGAATAAATACAAAACCTTGAGAAATAAAAAATGTAGACTTATAAATGGGATTTAAACATTGATATATGAATAACTAGTAGAAGAAACTACCTCAAAAATATTTTGGATTGGTTATTCTATGAGGACTTATTTCTATCCCAAACTCAAGGTTTTGGCTTTCTCAAACTTTGCATCTTCATCATCTAGGTGAGTCTCTCCAATCTTTCCTTTCTCTACTTATTTTGTTTCATTAGAAGCATATTACTCATCTTCATCATCTGAGCATTAACTAATGATACTAGATCTATTTATTCTTACACAAGTAACCCTGCCTAAGTTTCTCCATTTTATTTCTCACCATCCACTAATTTTCCCTCTTAGGAGACTCCTCAATAGTAGATAGAGTAATAGATGATGTTTCTTTCAAAGAGATGCTCTCGATAAGAGTAAGAGAATCCTTTGTCTTCCTCTATTAGGGGATGATGAGGGGAGTGGAAGGTGTAATAAAAGGTGACACAATGGAAGGAACAATAGTTTAAGGAGGCATCATAGGTGATGATGGTAAAGTCATGATAATAGTTTTTTTGGAGGTGTGATGAAAGGTGTTTAGAGGTGAAAGGGTAGATGTACCATGAGTAAATGTATCCTCACCAACAGATGTAAGTGATGAAGGGAAAGTGATAGTATATGTGGTAAAATTAGGAAAATTTGGAATGGAAGAGAAATAAGATTGAAAGAAATGTATAAGACTCACTTGGGTCACATTTGTTAAGGGGGAAAAAGAGCCATCACAAAATTTCTCTTCCTTTCTTTGCCTAGAGAAGTTCCGACCATATCTCTTATAGTTTTTGTGACCAAAATATTGGGTGTCATGAGATGTTGTTGAGTAAGGAACCTAGGGACTTGGAATACCCCTCATAATATCACTTCTATGATGAGGATTAAATTCTTTTTAGACACCAAATTTAGTTGGCTGATCATCTATATGCTTTTGTAGAGGATAAGGAGGATGATCCTATGGCTGAGAGACATGAGCCTAGGATAGTTTCCACTAGTTATTAAATGCAATCTTAGATTCTTCCTTAGTGTCCTAACGATTATACTTTAATTATTGATCCTAAAAAATAGACATTGACTTATCTTTCATGTTCTTCCATATGGTCAAATCATTAGGTGCATTCTAGAAGATGGGATCATGGTCATACTCCACATGCCCTAATAAATATGCACATTCTTATTTTACTAAATTTTTGAAGGTGTCCTCTAACCCTTTTCCTTGGATCCCATTCTCTAAGTGTGCCAATTTTAGATTTTAATTGGTCTTTTTTTTGGCTTGGTTGAAATGTGATCTAAACCCATAATGCATTTGGTTGATGCTCATAAGAGTCTTAAAATAATAACCCATATGCCTCAGACCTAATTCCTCATCAATACTATTATAGAATTTAAAATATATTTCTTATTCAATAATCTTATCCAGAACATGGTATGGTAGCAATAAGGGAGAAGTCCTCATCCCTTCAATATGAATGATGGTAACATCTAGATAGAACCAATAGTCTCCCCATTTGTGGAGTGTCCTCAGAATGTTTTCAGATAACCTAAGCATAGATTTCCTATGGATTCATGATATATTTGAGGGTAAATTTCATTGCAATATTTTTGAATTTCATACATGTATCTATAAATGAAAATAAATGAATGGTCTTCACTAATTCTATCAGCCACATATTCTTTTGAGGTCTACCATAACTCACCATAACTTTTGTAAATAGTTCCCATAATAGCATCCAAAAAATAAGACATCATGCAAAAACTAACATTTGATGGCTTTTAGTCTAGAGATAACATTTTGGACTTTAGTCTACCACAAATAATTTCTCCTAGTGTAACCAATTGATCAAAGATCAACAAAATGTTCAACAATAGAACCCACTCAACCAAAACATATACAATACTTAGAAAGTCATATAGTCTATTCACTAGAGCCGTTTGTATCCTAGCCCTAGGGCTAAGTTTAAGGATTCAATTACATGTAAAACCCCATTTTCAATTCAATTTCTAGTCCTTGATAAGCCACTCTTTCAATTTTCCTCTATACTGTTTTGTTCAAGCCAGACATTAGCCAAGTTTTGATTGTATACTATTTCATGGGAAGGTAACCTAAGATACCTATCAAAAGGCCTACCCAAAATGTATGTAGACATTTTTTATTTTTCCTATTAAATAAGTAATCACCAAAAAAATTTCCATTGAAAAAAAATCTCTAAGAATGTTTATGCATGGCATTACCTTTGGTTTTACAACTTCTCGATGAAGACCTTACACCTTGATGGGAAAAAAATCATCAATGTACTAATTTTGGGTTGGTGAAATTTTGTCTTAAGCCAAGTATGGAATTACTAATTATACCTTGTCCCATAGTGAAAAATAATGGTGGAATTTGAAATCTAAAGCAATTTTCTTGAACATTATATCAGTGAACTCAGTCACACCAAAAAATTTCATACAGAGAAGGGATATTTGATTATTTTTAATTTAATGGCATTATTAATATGGATGTATGTATTTAGTTCTATAAAAAACATTGATTCAAATTCATGAACACCAGTGATGAATTAGGGCTTCTAAATGTATGAGAGCTCAAATACATAGTGTTTGCTTGAGAAAAATGGTTAAGTGAATTTCTCTTTGCTGTATATTTTGCATATATAATTTACATGCCTCAAAAATTGAATGTATTTGTGTGCCATTAATGGAGATATAAACTTTTGGTTTAAATGTCTATTTCATTATGAAAATGCCAATCATATTTAGTGGGTTTAATTACCTTCCATATGGAAAACCTTCATTTACTATAAATGTTAAGTCATTGAATTTGAGATAGATGTCAATGATGATTACCAAATACTTGGGGTTGGTTCCTCCAGATTATATTAAGTGTCAAATCATCATTAATCCATAGTTTCATAACATTCAATGTGCTTGAACATTTCATGGTCTTAAGTTGATAATATCATCCCATATGTTGAGATCTTGGAGGTCAATAGATAAGGAAAGTTAAGGGCATTATACCATAAACCAAAGAAATGTTTAATCTTTTGCAAGCCCATTTTAATGAAAGGATGCTAAGTGTCATATGTTTGAGGATTCGAGAGTACCAAAATATGAGGTACAAATCCTTTTAACTTTAAACCTTGTTGATTAACTAATAAATTTTTGTGTCTCTAATTTACACATGTTTGTAAGGTATATCCTAGGAGACACCTTGAAGGTACACTTGGATGTATTGCAAGGCACTTGAAGGTATCACCAATTAGTTCCTTCAAAGTGAAGGAAAATTCCACTCCTGTGCATGTTGAAGGTATTTCCTAGGATATACCTTAAATGTCCCCTGTAATGTATAAAAATGCCCTTTGAGGTATATTTCATAATCATATTTTAATGAAGGGATGCCAAGTTTCATAATTTTGGGTATCAAGGAGCATCAAAATATGGGGTACAAAGCCTTTTAACTTAATTGAATAATTTTTTAAGCCTCTATAATATATTCATGGGTAACCTAAAAGTATATCCTAGGATATACCTTGAAGGCACCTATTGTCACCAAATCTTTCACTTGATGAGAGGGTGTTCAAGCCTCTTCTATATTTGGGCAACATGGCAACACTCCCAAGTATGTGGGTGTACGTATAGTGGAAGTGAGCCTTTATATTTAAGGGCTAACTCCTTGAATGTATCTTTAAATGCTCACACCTACTTAATGCTTGGTTGTGGGGAAAATAGTTAGAGTTTTCATGAAATGAACCTAATCTAAGGGGGTGATACACTAAGAAGTTTTCCATATGACCATTATACTTCCTTCACTAAGAGACAAGACATACGAGATAACTTCCAAGTCCTAAGAGATTCTAATATGAGTATTTTAATGTGGAGGTGAGATGCATGAAATCTATCCAAGGTAAGTGAACCATAGGATAATTATATATACTAAGGCTCATTTTACACTTAAGAGATAGACCCATACACTTTACAACACTTCACATGACCTTCTAGAATAAGAATTCTTGCATAAACAGGAGAGGATAAGGGAAGAAAGGATAGCAAATTATCACTTTGCATCACCATACATCACTTTGAAAACTTAGACAAATGTTCATGAACTTGAATCAAACTTGAGTTATTTTTTCAAAGGAAAAATATAATGTCATTCTAGCAAGGCTTCATCATACATGGAGTGGAATTAGAATACAAAATCCAAAATGGTAGTTACTTATAACATTTGAGAGAGAAGTGGGAAAAGAGAAGTCTAAAGGTCACTTAAACACATGTCATGCTGAGAGGAAGAGTTAAATTTATATTAGAATGGAGTAGGAGATATACCATTCAAAGTCTAATAGGACAAGTCACCCTCCAAGTTATGCAACTCATGAAACATGGAATAAGAGTTCTCATTCCACACAAGAAAATTTTGTTCATAATTTACCTCTTTTTTAACATCCCAGAACTAACTAAGAATAGGTATCATGATTGAACTGAGATGGAGGGGTTGTAGACATGCTTCTCCATGCATTGAATGATTCATAATCATCCGTATTCCTCTAAAAGTGAGCCATCACTATTTGTAGTCAAATAAAATCTTTTTTCAGTCACCCCTCAAACTTGGCCTCAAAATTAGCTTTAGTTTTCCATGAAAATATGTGAAATGGAGTGGATAACACTTTTAAAGACCCTTCATGGCCTTAGATTTCTCAGGTACACCTTAAATAGACTCCCACTTAAATTTTTCACACTTCTCATCATATTGATAACTTTGCCAACTTTGACTGGCTGAGATGAAGGCACTTGTAGGAACACCTAGTAGATTTGATGAAGCATGAAATGGTCATAGTGACCTAGAATAAGTCTCAAGATCTTTCCTTAATTTGATTTCTCCCTTTGAAATTCCTTAGAGTTTTCAAAATTAAAAAAACATTCAAAGATTGAAACTTTGTACCTTATTCGTACAGATAGGGAATTCGTCAATTAAGTGGAAAGGGTATCTAGAGAGTACTCTATAGGATCAAATCATTTCCCAAGCCATTTTGGTCTATTTAGATATCTTTCCATCTTCATTTCCTTCATCAGTTTTAGAACCAAGGTTTGTGAGGGTTTTCAGTCATTTTCACCCTTAAGGATTATTCATGAAGATTTGACATTGGATAGAGAAAGTAATGCCATTTTTTTAATGACATTATCCAACTCATCATATCCCCTTGAGTCTCTATTCAAATAATCAAAGGAGATGTGAGCATCCCAAATTGCCCACTCAAGTTTTTTTCTCCATTCCCTACAAGCTTTAATTGGTTCTTAGCCAAAATTAGCTTTCTTTGTGACTTATATGCATTCAAAAAGCTTAGACACATATAAAGTGTCCCTATAAACATGTTCCAATCCATTTTAGTGATTACCTAGGGTTGGAAGTGACACTGACTTCCCATTTGGGCTTTAGGCTTAAACCTCACCTAACAGGCCTATATGTATTCTTGATGGCATAGACCACTTTGTTGAGTTTTTCCATTATATTAAAGTTTTATCATGTTTTAATAGGTGTTATTAAAATTTATACACCTCTTTTCAATTCCTGATTAGCTCCTCACTCCTCTAATCATCTTTTCCCTCAAGACTTCTAGGGTTTGTGCTCTAGGAAAGTACCCTCTATCTAAGAAAAAATAGAGGGTAATTAGCCTATTTATTCAAAAATTTATTATTAGAAGATATTTTAAAAGTCAAAGAGACATTATTCACCAATTTTTATCCCTTTTTCTTATCGTTAGACCCTCTAACTCTCTCAAAATCCCAGATAGATCATTAGAGAGGCAGACTGTGTGCATGGTTTAGGATGTAGATTGTATAATGCATCATTAGAATTATATTTATAATTTATATCCCAAATTATAGTGTCATAATCATATTTTTATCATTATGAATATGTTTCAATCTCCATTCATCATAAAAACATCTCACATACTCTTCATACTCCTTGCTTAATCAAGACTGAGTGTAAGTTTCTAACTGTGTTTTGCTCTAGGATACTATACTTGTAGGTTGATTTGCATGTTTAATCTTGAGACAATGTTTAAAAACTTATTTATAGACCCTTAAGGTAATAATATATTGTTTTTTACCTATTTTTCTCATTCTCATGCTATACTAACACTCAAACATCACTCCTCAACCCATTGTTACATACAGTCAACTATAATTGACTATATTAGAATAAGTAGGAGTCTATGAGTGAATACTCATTTTGAATATGTAACACATCACATTTGGATCATATGATCCATTTGGAAGTATCATTAATAAACAATTTTTTTTTCTATGATTGAGTCCTCATTTTGGATGGTATAGAAGATTGTACCTAGTTGTAGGTGAATAGTTCTGGAATTAAGAACACTTGTAGGTGTAGATAGGATCAAAACGTTGTATATCAGCCTATTTTTATGATAATTTAGATCATAAATGCTTATTTAAATTAATTAATTAAAATAATTAAATCATGGAAACATGGTTTGGTATTTCAACCTTGGGTGAAGAGTCTAGTTGAGGCTCAAATTTTGTAGACCTCACTGTCTGAGTTTAATACATAAAAGTACAACTTTGGGCCTTCCAAAAATAACCTTTCATTAATAATATTCCCTCCATGTTTTGTATATCTCTTATCCTATGTTGAGGATACAAGTATTATTCATTAAGATGAATCAAATTCATCAGTAACCTTATCATATGACATCCACAAAATGGCAAGGTGCTCTATTTTGTGTTTTTAGAGACTTGATTCCTGAACATAGTCATTTTCCTTCGAAGGATCCCTCACTCCTTTATTTAAAAATAAATGTATTCATAATGGGTATTCCATTATATAATAAATCATACTATTATTTTATAAAGGTTTCCTCATGTTCCAAATTCTCTGTATAAGTACCTTTATACCTCTGTGGTACCACCTATAGGTGGACATTTTCACATACAGGCAGTGAGGATGAGTAAGTTGGCATAATATATGGTTTGTGAGATTTAAATGATTTTTTAACCTCCTAAAAGATTAAAAATAAACTCATTTTATTATAAATAACCTTATTCAACTTAGACACTCCCATTAAATATGAATGGTCTTCATGAGATATCTATAGGTGTGTGCTAATGAGAGGAGACTATGTAGAAATAAAATGTTTCTCTCATGATAACACACATTATTTTATGGAATAAAATTGAGAAATCCTATGATAATGATGTGACCATAAAAATATTACTCTATTTCACTCTCTCATGAATGTGCTCAAGCTTTAACACAACTCATTTAGATGACTGTGTATGTTAGTCATGAAGCAATTGACCGCATGGTACTTATGATTGCAAACTCATGAAATATTGATTTGATAATGGGATTTAAAAGTGAGAAAAATAATATAACATTTAAAAAATTATAATTAACCTATCACAACCCTCTAAAGTCACTACCAAATCATGAATATTCTCAAAATGATGGAAACCTATTTGCAACACAAAATGGTGCCTTCTCTTGAAACATGAGATACTTGGCCTATAAAAACACTTTTAAACATGAAACAAAGCATGGGTATAATTATTTGAAGATTTTAATTTCCTTTGAAGTCAATTATAATAGCTATATTGTATAAAATCATCCAAACAAGAGCAAAACCTTTAGGGTATGGGAAACTGTGAGTAGAAAACATAGTAAACTTATTATAGATGATTCATAAAGCATAGTTAACCAATCCTTGAAATATTGTTATTAAAATTAATATACTTGAGTTTAATATCACCCTTCAATCTGAAACTCCTCCAATTGGACGTACCAATCATAAACCTGTTGATGGGTTCTATGTGTCTAGAAGGGTGAAGAAGGAACATAACATTTTTGGACCTTTTTTAGCACTTTCAAAGCATGTAAAGTACTGATATGAGTCTAAGGAAGATGAAGAGACATTAAATGACTTTATCCCACGTGTCACTCTCTCTCATGGGATTTATAAGTGCTAAACTCTTCCCTTTTTAGTTGATTTCTTAATTTTTAGTTAGAGAACCTAAAATTTTTAGATGGTACTGACATTCCTGATAGGTAATTTGACATCTTGGACATTTGAAGGAAAATTAGGACACTTGTACACCTTAAAAACTATGCCACTTGTATATATGACCCCTAAATGGCTACTAAATGATTCAAAATTACATATAAACTTATTAGACCATGACCAAGGCTAAAATGGCATTAAATTACATAAAATAGACTATAACACACCCTATGACAAAATATTAGACCCATATATAAGTTTTTTTACTATAGGGGGTTGACCCATTTTGAATTGTGGTCAAAATGGTCAAAAATACCCTTGAAGGTATTAAAAATCCATTCAAATACTACCTTTAAGGTGAAGGACAATTCCACTTTCTCTTGATATGGGTCTTATGCACCAGCCAACATTTAAATGAGGAAACCTCACACCACATGTTGAGATCTCCACCAAGATTTGACATTTTTAATAGTTTTAGGAGACTATCATATCTGACTCTGAATGGCATGGCTAGTCTATTCAAATTCAATTCATTTCATGAAAACCCTTTTTTATAGAATTAAACACCAATAAATAAGTATTAACTAAATTTATCACTTTGTAATCGATCACATAAATAAAAAAATATGCCATCACATATGTTATAAATGTCATCATACATGTTTCAATAACATAACTTAATATATGAATAATATTTCTAATGCATTAACAAATATTATAATCGACTAATCAATAGGTATTCTTAGTGATAATCATAATTATGCTTCACTAAAAAGATTAGGCATTGATATTGGCAATAAATTTCATTTTTATCTTTCTTTGACTCTACCACCACCATATTTTGGCTATGGTTGGTTCATGTTTATTTATTTCATTCTGAACATGTTTTTTTCATAACCTAGCTTTGAACTCTTTGCTCTAGTCATCTAGTTCTACTCAAAGTTCAATGGAACCTCCTATGCAAGAAGATTTAACTCATCCTTTAGTTTTTTACTCCTACCAAAAATTAGAAATGTATTTCATTGGTAGAGTATTGCCTTATCATCTATACAACATCTTCTATATTCCTTTTGAATAATTTTTCAATGCTATTATTTCTATCATTGGGGAAGAATTCCTTTCCACTACTAGCATGATCAAATTTAGTTCAATGGTTGCCTCTGTCTTTACTACCAAAATAATGTTCCTTATCTCCAACAAGGATAAGGTAAAATCTTTAGTTAAATTCTTCATTAATCTATATTTTAGGGTCAACCTAGATGAATCTATAACAACCCTTGATGGTGATTAGGGATAATCTTTACCCTTCTCTGGGAAAGACAAGTTTAGGTCCATGCCAATGGCCATGTTTAGGAACTTAGAAAGGAGATTCTATCTTCTCCATGATTGCATTTAGTCCCCTATTTATGACTTGAAGTCAAATAGATTGTTTGGTTCATTATTCCCCCACCACCTTTAAATAATGCTTTGTTGGTTTTGCCTAATCTAGCACACATGCACATTATTCACCATTCTCTCCCAAGGATTGAATTAGTTAAATTATTGGCCAGGATGGTGTTTCCTGGAATTTCCCCTTCTCCTCCATGGTTGGTCAAATAAACTTTGGTAATAATTTACATGTCTGTAGACAAAAAATTGGCTATAGACAAATGCAAGTCCAAGCAGTTGGACACTTTGTCTACTTCAATGGTTCTTAGTTATAATGTGATGGCTACTAACTCAACTTCTAGTGAGCATAATTTTATACTTGGTGATTTTTATAAACATGTGTTTACTTTAAATTTTATCAATATCATATAAATTGACTAGATTTATGAATGTTTTTATGCTTTTTTTACACCTTGCTAATACATTTTGAGTTTTTTATAAGTCGACCTATGTTATGCAAAGGAAATGAAAATATTTTGATTATTAATTTTTTTGTAAATGTTATTTTTTTATTAGGCACGGGTTTTATAAACCCATTATCTATCAAAAAATAACAAAATAAAACATAACTTTATTGGTTATTCCAAATCTAGTAACTGGGGAAATACAAACATCAAGACTACTATAATAATATAACAATGTACAGTTTAATTAATTACATGGCCAATTCTTTTTCTCTACTTTTTTTCTAGGATTGGGTAGTAATACCATCAATAATTTTTATATAGAGAGAGCTTTGAGAATATTTTTAATTACAAAAGAAAATAAAAAGGCTTATGAAATAATCATTAGATATGAAAAAGAAATCTACATGAAATACTCATACACACCTTAGCTTATTAAATCTACACTAACTACCTAAACCAATGAAATTTACAAACCCTCAATAGTTGTAGCACATCTAAGATCAATATTAATGAATTGAAACAACTAGATGATGAATAAACCTTGGATTTTATTTTTAAAAATGGCTCCCCTCTTATAAGGTGGGATGTGTTGGATATGACACTATTCACATTGAAGGTATATCCTAGGAGATACCTTCAATGCACCTTGGAATGTATGATGACACCATTTGAAATATCTATTGTGAACCTATTTTAATGAAGGCATGTCAAGTGTCATACTTTTGGGGATCTAGGAAAATCAAAATATAGGGTGCAAAGAATTTAAAATTTAATGAAGAATGTTTGAAATTGTTGGAAGCACAATCACTAAGAGGGGGTGAATTAGTGTACCAGAAAAAATTCAATTACATCCAATCATTCATAAAATATGAAAACAACATTAAGATCTAGAAATGCATAAAAATCATTCACATGAGCATAACACAAGAAAACCACACATATGAGTGGGAAAATCTCAAGGGGAATAAAACCCACTATGATCCCTATAAATGGATTAAAATACTATAAAACAAAAGATCAAATTCTATTGAGCACCAAATCAACTTGGAGCAACAACCCCAATATAGTTAAGCACCCACTTGACTAGGCTTAAACAAGTACCTACTTACAAGGAAACACCAAATACCTAAGTGACTTAGCACCAAATCATCCACCTCATAAATTTTGGTCACCGAATCTCTACTCTACTATTATGGTCTCATTTCAAGACATCTTTTTTGCTCTGCCAAGCAATATTTTATTTGCTTCTATTACTTACATACAAATATGCCTAAACTACCTTGTATATATAATATACTCATGGTTACACTCCAATTAGTAGTCTATACACATTTAACCTCTTAGGTAGACCAAATAATAGGTCTCAAAACATTTTATGAACATAGTTAAAATGAAATTTGAACCCATTTTGGTCTGCAACATCTCAATTATTCTGCATTTCTCTTTTGTGAATGGCTAACTTGGATGACTAATTAGCATGCTTTAAGGATGAAACCTATATTAAAACCATAATGGTAATGTATTATGAGTCTATATATACTTATACCATCCATTTGATTTTCTTGACCAATTCAACTTTTGAGAGCTACAACTTCTTGACAATTAAGCTTGTATTTGTGCATTTTCTCTCTCATTGACTAACCACCACCATTTGGACGTACCTGGGAGAGTTTAATACATTATACAATAGTTTTTATAGGTATTTGAGACCATTATGTTCTATTTTGAACAATTTATTTCACATTGGGTTCTTATTAGGGTTTTAGGGAGGTTTAACATAGGTTTTGGTGTTAACAATTATTCATAAAGTATTGGCTCTTAAATCCAAAACCAATGCTTATATCTCTTATATTGGACCCTTCTCCATCTATCCTTAATATCTCAAGTTCTTTTTAAAATTTTACACATGCCAACTAATGTCTTAAATTACTTCTTGGGTCTTGAGACCTTTTTTATGAACTTGAGAAGGCCTAAAATAGTGTTTTATGCAATTTATTTCAAACCATAACCTCCAATTTTGTGAACATGCCTAAAAACCTTAACTTACCTCTATGCATGATCACATATGAAAACTTGCCTTAAAATATGATATTCACACCTCAATAGGCTAGGTAGGGTTTAAAAGAGGTCTAGGTGTATGCTTAGTTTGAAGGTCCTACCCCTATAGGCTCACCCTAAAACTCTCATGAATGGTTCAATGCCTCTCTTACATTCTCAAACAATGCCATATATTATTTATATGCCTTTTTTCATCCATTTTCATGTACTTAACTCTTCATTTCATGACTAGGATTCTTACACACTTTGTCATCAATGACTTGTACCTTCATGCAAACATAAGACATAATTAGCCTTCAAATTATCTCTTAGTTTCATTAAAATTATCTATTTCTCTTTATAATATGACATCATTCTCTCAAGATAACACTCTCTTATGCATCTTATCACATCACACACTTCCAGACTAGGCTTAGTCACATTTGACATTATCCTTCATAAGATGCACCTTTGTCATCAATGATAATGCTTAATATAAACCTACATAATACCTTATTTGGTAACTTGAAGGTAACTCCTATGAGATACCTTGAAGGGACCCTTAAAGGTATTATAAAGCCATTGAAATAGTGACTTCAAGGTGAAGAAAAATTCCACTCAGGTAACTATTGGGAGATGCATTAAACATCCCCTTGAAATTATGACCATTGACAATGCCTTTCGAGGTATCTCATAGGATATTCCTCCAAGGGAATTAAAATGCCCTTATAGTAACTTCACATATAACTTTAAGGTATCTCCTAGGAGATACTTTGATAGAAAAATTCACCCTTTGTGAATGTTTGAAAGGTATCTCTTAAGAGGTACCTTAAAGGTACATGTTGATGTGAATTTAGAACAACAATAAACTATAGGCTAGGCCTGGTAATTTTAGTCCATTACAAACCTCTCCTGAAATAAATATCTCTGAGCCACCCCTACTAAGAATGGGTGAAGGCACTTCCCCAATTCTTATTTCACTTAATCTAGGTACATAAGACCTCACTCAGGGGCTCACTGAGACCATTTTATCTAAAATTGTGATACTAACTAATTAAACCAATTAAATTTACCAACCCTTAATAGTTTTAGCACATATAAGATCAATATTCATTAATTGAAACAACTAGACTCATTTATAACATTATCACACTTTAGACTTATTTAATTACTACAAATAGATAAACTAAAATATCAAAAACATAGATAATGAAGAAGAAAGATAAAACACATTTGCACGATGATAGAGAAACTAAAATTTCAATAACATAGATGAGGAAGAATAAAGAATAAACACATTTACATGACAGTCAATCACTCGATTTCTTCCTATATGTTGATTAAAATTTAAATCCTTTGAAAGAGGGTTTTACACATAATTAAAGGACTTAGGGAAGGGGTTACCTCATCCTCCAAGTATAATTTTTTTTTATTACATCCAAATAACTTTAACATAATTTCTAGTTCTATATAAAATTACATGTTATAATTTAGAGATTACATCAGTCATGCAACATGTCCATGTTGGAAAAGTATTTTGTTTCTTTTTTTTAAAGATGTAATAAGAGTAAAATAGCTTGAATAATCATTACATGAAAAATTATACAAAATAAGCCTTTGACTAAGGTTAAATTAGATCATGTTTGAAAATTCTTATGTTTATAATTGGAACTGATATGGTAACTAGAGCTAGGCTAGTGACTAGAATTATACTAGTAGTTACAGTATATGTGGTAACTAAAGTTATAACTAGAGATGAAATGGTAGATTGAATTGAAGTTATGATTGGATCTATATTGAGAGGTGGATTTGAAGCACTTGTTGATTTTGGAGGGACTAAAATTATTGGTGGTGTTGTAATTAGCACATTAGGTGGATTCTAAACTACAAAACTAGTAAGTGGTGTTGAAGCTCCCTTTTTCTTGGCCTCTTGATAATATTTGTATCCTTAAGTATTTTGTGCATGTATTAAGATCATACTAAGAAGAGGAGGTATGATCACCTTATTTTTTTTTCTACTAGCCTTTAATGCTCAATCTTGGTAGCTTAGAAGCTTACTCAAAATAAATCCACTTAACTTATCTCCTTCCTTACTGAACTCAACTTCACTTCAATATCCTCTAAAGTCAATCATTGTAAACTTTGATTGAAATTATTTGAATCTTATTGTATCATTTAATTAAAAACAACTCAAGCTAATAACTTCCCAATGTTATCTTGTACTCATATCAATTTTAACTCACCCAAAATTTGTACTCAATGCTTCTCTTTTTCAATGATATTTGTAACTAGAGCATCAATAATATTGACCCATTCTCAGGCATATTGAGTTATTATGACTCCTAGATTCATTACATTGGCTACCTTCAAGGGGGTCATCAAATTTAAATGGATTAATGACTTATTAGGATTATGAAAAACTAATAAATTCAATCTTTTTCCATCATCATTGAAAATTTTAAATGATTTTTTCATTGTGGTTACATGTGGAGCCAATTGTGCTCTCAAATAATAAATGGTATCCAAATTATCATATAATCTTGATGTTACTTTTTGTATATCTTGCTTATCCTAGAGGGAACATAGATTGATTTGTTCTGTTATCTAAGAGATTCTAACCCTTCTTCTAATTCTTTTATCATTTACTATGTTCCATCATGAATGGATGAATGGCTAGTATTGCTTCAGTGTGAGTCTCCATGTAGGACTTAAGGTCCTCAATGTAGGGTGACTGAACCTTGTTTCTATCTTGTTTTTTGGAAAGGGAGTAAATCTCTTCTCTTTTTTCCATAATTAGGCCTTTCCCACTACTAACTTATATATTCCTCTTTCTTACCCTTTACATTGACCTAGTTGATTTGTCAAAGAGTGAGTTCACAGTGGGAAGCTTGGCGATCTTCAAGTTTGGCCTCTTAGAAGTTGTCTCTCCTAAATCCTTGGACTAATTTGGAAGAGTTATATTTAATAGATTTAGTGAATTTGCCTCTATTTGTGTGTCCTTTTAAGTCTTAGACTCATTGGTTGGCCTAGGCATTTAAGGCCAAATTATCTTAGAAGAATCTACATTCCCTAGGTGTAAAATGGGATGCATAATGTAGACTAGCCTCTTCTTGAGAGCTCTCTTTGTTGCCACCACTATTGTGGTCTAGACTACTCCTGATGAGGGTATTGGTAAACTTAGATGAGTAGAATAAGCTAATAACTTGGTGATGGGTTAGCTAGTGGATGTGGAAATAGAGGTGGAGACTAAAGTAGGAATGATTGTAGAAGTGGTTGGCATAATAAAAATAGGCCCAATAGGGAATGATAACACATGAGAAAATTTAAAAATAACTGGAAATGATAAAGAAGAAACAAATGATATTGACATAATAGGAGAAATGCCTAGGAAAGTAGTAAATAGAGCACCCTTATCTGATTGGTCATCATTAAGGGTGTCATTGATTTCAATCATTGCAACCTTAGTACTTTAGCTTGTTGTATCTCCTCTTCATCCACATCATGGATTGGTTCACCTTTAATTGAAGGTGGTGCTTGTATAATTTTCATCTCTATGGATGGAGTCTAAGGCCTCTCTTCCCAAGTTTTTATCTTGTAACAAATTGTTTTCCTCTCACCCTAAGGATTAGTTACTTGTTGGGTAGGAGAGGGAATAGTTATACTGGAGGTTGTGGATGCTAAATTTGTTGTAGTTGTTGACCAAATTTGACTTTAAGTCAAATTAGCTCAACCTATACATTTATAAACTTTTTATAGGTTTTCACATGTCCTATAGGGGTTTCTTATTGGTCTAAATACCTTACCTATCCCTACTCCAGCCTTGGTTTAAGCCTATCTTCCTTATGTTAGTCTAGTCAACTAAAGTCAACCCTAATCAAATATGGTCAAAGGATATTTTTTTTGAGAATGTCCTAATTTGGTCATTTAGGTGTTTTAAATTGTTCCTAATTCATAAAATTTGTCCTTCACCAAGTTTCATATGTAAAAGGAGTATTTTAGTCATATTTCTAGCTCATTTAATGACTTGTATAGCTTGTCAAGGAAGAAAATTTACCACCAAAGGAGTTTTCAATGTGGAGGAGGTTAGAATATGTTAGGAGGTAGTTAGTGTCAGTCTAAGAAGTAGTTTCATGTATAAAGAGGACATTTCTCCTTGATTTTAGGTCCTTAATGGCACTTGTATAGACTTGGGAAGTTCATCTTCAACAAAAAACATGGTATAGTGTATCTTCAACTCCCTAAATTAATTTCCATGCTTGGTGTGCTAAAAAAAAGTCAAAAAAGTTCAATTTTTGTTTTTTTCTTCATCTTTGCCTTCACAACCCAAGAAGGGTCAACTTTGCATGCTTGGTATGAGCCATACAGGGGGAGTTGGGAGAAATGCTCTTGGGGGTTGAAATTAATCTAAGTCAAATTCATTTTCCTAGAAATAATTTTCACTTTAATGCCCCCATATTTATGAACCATCACTTAGACTCCAGGTAGTTTTTTATGCACTCACATCCATGAGGGGTCTCCTTTTGAGCTAGTTTTTAATTTTTTTTCTTTAATTTTATAAGATGGACTATTTTCATGTGTTTTTCAATCCCTCTCCATAGGATGTTTTTACATGGATAAAATAAGATGAATGACTAAAAATTGATCCAATACATGTGATGGATTATTTGTAGTCCATACCACTCAGATCCATCATTATACTTGACCCTATATAGTGATAAGGTAGTTTTATGATGGTAAATGATGAAGGTTGTTTCTTATGCAATCAAAAGGGAATCTATGCCACATGTGGAGGAGTTAAACAAATTTGAGGGACATTTGTCCTTAATTATCTTTAAATACATATCTCATACTAGATTCCATGTTGATGTAACTCCTTTTTTCTTGACAAGTGTCTTAATGACTCGTGAGATTCCCCTTCTCTCTTGCTTCTCACAATTTCTATAGATTATACCCTTTTAGGCTATGGTAGGAATCTCTCCACCTAGTTATGGTGAATCCTTACCAAATTTTTGTCTTGAGATAATAAATATAGTTGTTTTTACCTCATTCAAGATTTAACTAAGTGCATGTAATGGTTTTTTTTCTTGTGCAAGTGTAGCTTTCCTTACCTTCACATGTTATCCTTCTTAGTGCCTTGTGTAGTTTGAGATCTCTCTTTTGCAGGTCAACAAGAAGTGTCTAATGTGGATTGTAGTTGTAGTGAGTAGTTTATTAAATAGTGTTTCTAGAAGGCCTATTGTATAAGTCTTCCTATCTTAGGCTCTCTTCAAGACCCCATGCTTGAAACATTGATGTGGAAGAGAAAATTGTCATTGAATGAAGTGTATGTATAGGGTTCTTTTGGTTCCAAGTGCATGTTAAATGGTGTGAGTAGACAAAATAATTGGTGTATCACCTCCCCTAGAGTATATTTAATTTTATTTAATTTTAGTTTGATCAAAGTGGTACATCAAGGGGAACTAGTGCCAAATCTAGAGATCCACCTCAAAGTTGGGTCATCCAAAGCCTTAAGGTGGTTATGTTGTGACACTTGAATTAGGAAAGAATTGTCATCTCCTCAATGGGTGAAAGTTCAAGTTATAATAGTTTTTGGCACACCTAGTGGGACTATATAGTCCATTCTTTGAGGAGTTTTGGTGTTCTCAAGATATTGATGGGTGTCATCAATACCCTTCATTTAATTATGTCAATACAGGTTGGTGTTTAAAGGTTGTATGCAAAAGGAGAAAGAGATATTTGTAAAACAGTTCCTTCTAACACACTCCACACTTTGTAAAAATTGAAAATCACACTTATAGAAAGTAAATCACACTTGCATAATTTAAAGCATACATGAAATTAAATTGCTAAATTAAAAATAAATAACAAACACATAAAACACCTGTAGGTTTACAAAAAACTATATAAAAAAATATTTAATGTAATAAGGAAATAAAATAAGAATTTATGTCAGAATGATAATTATAGAATAAAATAAAATAAAATAAAAATACATTAATCCATCTTCTTTGGAATGAGTGGCTAGCTCATTCCTTAGAAGAGGATTTATTCAGAACACAAGTTTCAGATAGACTACTCTTATTAATGGAAAGAAAAATGTATTGATTGATTGATTAAATGAATGAATATACACTCAGGTGTGGAAGGTTGTATTTATAATTTCATGCTTCCAACCAACACCTTATTTAAGCGCAACAACCTAGATACTCTATCTTATCTCAATCTTCATAAAATATCGAGAGATATTTATTCCAATAATAAAATATATTACAACATAATCTCGATCTCCACCAAATATGAAGAAAGATATTTATTAGAATAAAATTACATAAACATATATTCAAATACAATCTATTATAGAAAATCTATATATATATATACATATATATATATATATATATATATATATAGAAGGATTATAAATGGAAAGCATTATTCATGATGTTGGAGCATTAGAATTTTTTTAAAAAACTTCCCAAACAAGTATGTAGCAATTTTGTTGAAGTTTGTAGCAATTTTATTGAAATCCATAGCAATTTACTGAAATCCATAGCCAGTTTGATGAAATTTATAGTAATCATGGTGAAATCTATAGTTGGTATGTTGTAATTGTAGATGTTATCATAAGCCTATTGTAAGCTAGAGTTGTGTAATTTTGTAGCAAGCTCGTAGGAGTCCATATCTTGACCAAAATATTAGATCTTGCTTCAAAATTATGATTGAATGGTTACTTCTTCATACTTTGAATAATTTTCAGCTTAGTATGAACTATATATGCACTTATTGACATTTTTTTTCCAATAATTATTAGAAATATCTAACCAATAGATAACAAGGAATTCTAAAGACATAACCATGATATATACTTACTATCTCATTCTAAATAAACTATAATTTTAGAAACTACATTTAGATCCACTTCTAATGCAAGAAAAGGGATGTTATTTTATGAATATAATGAGCCATTTTATGGACTCATAATCTCCCCCACACCCAATCTCATGCATGTCCTCATGCATGCTACTGTTTAAAACATCATGGCACATATGCATGGGTTAGACTTAGCTCCATAATTCAAATGGCTTTGCCAAATTGATTTCATTTTTACAAGTATAATGAAATTTATTTAGATAAAAGTGGCCAATGGACATTTAAAGATATATTCTTATGTGGAGGGTTTCCTACTATCCCTATATTTTCTTTGATCCTTTTGAAATAGATTCTTGTGTGAAATTCTCATGTTGTTCTCTTTGTTGGGTGAATATTTTGTCGCCAACTAACTGATGACAAAATGGGTATATCAACCACAGCATAGGGAGATTTACACCACAAAAAGTATGGGTTTACCAGATCTAGACGAAGTAAATATCTCCTCTCATCAAGGGGAGGTTCCCTATAGATACTCACGTGCTATATACATATATATAATTAAGTAGAAAATAACACATGGGGGTGGTATAATAGCATCTACCTCTCTTTTTTCAGAGGGAAGTCCTGATCTATTGCTAACAACACTCCTCTTCTTTAAAGAATGATATTAAACAGAGAGCAAGAGATCACCTGAAGTAACAAAGTCCACAAGAATGCTCACGTAAGCATAAAGTATTTCATAGCTTCTTTCACCGATTCAGAACAAGTACAACCGTAGAGTAAAGTGAAGCACAAAGTCTTCACCTGAAACTACAAAAGATAACTGAATCTTAAAGATAAAAGCAGCACAAAGTCTATCTTCTACCTTTCAAAAATGCCCTTAGATAATACTAACACACCCACTTTGCTTATTAAATTAGATAAACAAGATATTATCAGGAAAAAGGACTTAAGAACTGTTTCCTAAACAACACAGATAATCTCAACACAAAGTTTGAAATGAACCTGCTTCTCATTCATTTAATGAAATATGAGTTACAAAAATGAGCACAAAGTCTCAAAGATTGCTTCAATTTCAGCAGAGTATTTTCTATTAAGTTTTTTCCAAGATCACTTACAAATGAGGTCTCCACTATATATAGGGAGAAAATCATCAAAAAGAGAAAATAATAAAATATACAAAATATCTGGGTCAAAGATGACTCATCTTTGACTTTTAGATATTTTCCAAACTTTTTACATGTAATTACATTTTTCAAAACTACATGCACTTTGCATAAAATAGAAGTGCATAAATATAGAAGAAGAAAGAAGGAGAGAGAGATTCAGTTCAGGCCACCAGGTTTCTTCAGATGAGCATCATACATTGCGATAGATGCCTAAATTCCTATGTTGTCTGGCACAACTACGTTCTTAGAGACAATTCTCGCTCTAATCAATGTGTCCTTCAATGTTGTGATGGCTTTAGCATGGCCAGTTAACCTAGATTTTATATTCTCCAAAGTTAATTGAGCATCTAGAATGCTGTCCACCGAAGACATTGAGAATGATTTTTCTTCAAAATATTTCTGAATCATCTCCTTGAAACTTTGAATCATCTCTTCTATAGGAAGGAACTAATGGTCCTTAGAGGTCAAGTCGCATGGTAGCTCTTCTAATTTATTTAGCAGGCTCAGGTCACTCTTCTCACTAGCTTCCTTGAAAGCTTTAAGATCATCAATTAAGTCCTTGAGTACCTAGATTCTAAAGACCAGTGATTCCTTGATCTCAACATACGAGTCCTTGTTGGAGATGACACCGATAGACATCAGGGTGCTCTTCTTGAGATTTTTAATTTCATTCCATCTGTTGAGATCTTTCTCCAAGCTGTCAATTTCTTGAGAGATAAGGGAGACAAAATCATCTACCTGTGATTTCACTTTCTTCATTTTACCTATCTTTTCTGCAACCTCTGACAACAAAGAAACTCCCTGAGTATGCATCCTTTCGATATAGTCCTCCAGGACTTTTCCCTTTAAATAAGTCTTTTCTGCCTTTTGAATGACTGAGTCATCCACTGAGAAGGCCTCTAGAGTTGCTGCTTTAGGAGGAAGAGTGAACCTTTTGATCACTGCCATCAACTGCTCTGCTTTGGCCTTGTAATAATCCTTCATCTCCTTTTCTCTATCAAATTTTTGGACCATAATGTCCATGGCAACTTGAAGATCGCTTTTCATACCTTCATGAGTAACTTTTCCAAGTTCAACATGAGAGATGGAATAGCTATTCATCTCGCAACCCTCAAGGGTTGCATCTTGTGGGGGCCTGGCCATTTCCAAAAAAATTTGCCCTTTTTTTTAAAACTAATTTGGAGAGGATTCTTGGCCTCTTCGGAGCCTTTGCTTTCACCGACACTATCTTGCCAAAGTCAAACTCATCTGGGGAGATGGCCATCTTCTTTCTTTTTAACGTGAAAGTAGACATCCAAGGTGGGAGAGAAGTACCTATTGTGGCAATGGTTGTCTCTGCTGGTGTTACCATAGCAACTTCCACACTGCTAGTGGTGACAGTAGTTGTAGTTGGAGTAACTGATGAGACTGCACCAACTACTGATTCTGGCTCGGGTGTAGGGCTTGCTGGTGAGTTGAAGGAGATGATAGACTTGGAATGGATCCAAAAGAGCGAGGGGAACTTCTAGAAGGACCCTGAGGATCGCCAAATACAACTCTAGAAGGAGAAGCAACTCCAAAAGAGGGAATACTGATAGGAGAGATGGGAGAAGAGGGAACCATAAGAGACTGAGGGGGAGAAGGAGATAGGCTCTTGCTCAGCAGCGCTTGTTCCTGTGAGAGTGGAGACCCAACACTTGGTTGCCCTGACAACTGATTCTCTATTTCCATGGGCTGAGCTGCCTATGCCTGAGGGCTCTGTTCTTTGGTTCCTTTTGTCACCACTGCAGGCTCTTTAGTGGCCTTAGGTTTCTTGGATACAAAGACAATCCTCAATTGTGAGACCCAGGAGAAGAAAGGATGTCACCTTTGTTTTTAGTCTTGTTCTCTACTTTCTTCTTCAATTCTGCCTGGTATTCAACCTCTGATCCTATAATAAATTCCTTTAGGGTGATCCCTTTGGCTGCTAACCAATCATTGGTGTTAGCCAATATTGGTTCAAATATTTTCCTCATAGAAGTCAGCTCTTTTTTAGACCACTGAATTGGAGGGAGAGGGGAACTAGCAACTTTTTCTGCCAGATACCTACCATTTATGATGTTCCCATCATCAACTAGACCAGATGGGATCTCTACAAGCCCAAGATATTCTATATGCTCCAGTGTTAAATGGCAATAGTCTATTTTCCTTATCTCTTCGACTATCCTCAGGGCCACCCAGATATCCTAAATTATGAGTTTGTGGGACTGAGTTTTCCTTTTGATCTTCTCCTTGACTCTCCTGTAGTCAAATTTCTCCCGTCTCTTGAATGGCTTGATAGTAACCATCTGCATTTTTGTTTCCATGACCTTGGCTTTGGTTGATGTAGCAACTAAAACCTGCCAATCTGGATTAGAAACTTGAAACTGGGTCTCTTAAGTTCCATCTGTTTAGTATACATGATAGCCAGTTGTCAGCAAAGTTCTATTAGAACTAATTTGTTTGAAGGGAACCTAGGGAGCATATAGAGGTAGCCTTGGTAAAAACCAACCCAAAGATAGCATAAAGTGGGGAACTAGAGGAACATGCAGCCATAATCATTTACCACTGCCCAGGCCTCGTCTGATATTCTCTTTTGCTCAAACTGAGGATCGAAGAGACATAAGAACACGGCAAAGAACACATCATTTACTCATTTGAAATGACGTGTTGACCCCTAAAGCTTCAGCTAAGGATAATATGAGTAGACTGGGGTGGTCTTTCTATTTCCTACTGTAGTTAATCTTGGGAAAGACCACATGGTAGTAGCTATGTAAATCAGGTATGAAGTCATGTAGAACTTGAAGGAAGTCTGTACCCTAGTTAACTATTCATGGAGAGCATTGCTGATTTTCTCTCCCAAAAAGATGGTTTGCTTGCCCTGGAGAATGATCTTAATGAATGGATACATCCATTCATGGAATTGTGAAGAAGATGGGAGACCCCGTACTATGCTGAGAAGGGTGATCAAGTCACCAACTTCCTTGACAAAATCACTCCTCAGAAAGTTCTTTGGCCATCTGGAGAGGCTGGTCCTGGGGGTATTCAGCCACTTATAGTTTATAACTTTCTTTGCCCTCTCAGGGTCTTTATCATACTCCTTATGCGCATTCTCGAAGTTGATTTGGGTTACTTCAGTGGCTGGAGGGCACAAGAAAACTTTGTCAATGAAATTAGGGTCTAATCGAATTATCATGTTGCCGCTGACATCTAAAATTGATTTGGTCTCTTTGTTGTAAAAATACGTGCATTGAAGGACAAACTCAGCATGATGTGTTACTACCGAGAAGGTGGCCACCAGGTGGATGTTGCTCTCAATGATCCTCTTTATTCCAGTGTTGGGATTTGTCACCTTTATTTGCAGTAAGAACTTAGCCATGTCCACGTGGCCGATCTCAGTGTCTCAAATGTCATCAACATTTGAGGAGACTGATGTAGGCGGGAAGATGCCCTGGTATTTATATTTCATGCTTTTTGCCTTCTTAAGAGACGCTTTCATCATAGAGAATAAGCCTGACTGGATGGGGGCAGATGTGTAGGAGTTCACTGAAGGTGCTGTATTCATGATCACAGATGAGAGGAAAGTGAATGAGAGAGGGAAAGCACAATTTAAGTGATATTGGTTACTGAAGGTCACTTAAAAAGGCTAGGATGGAAGAAAGAACAGAAAATGAGGAGAAAGGGAAAGAAATGGACAACTCAAAATATTCTTGAGAGTTGAGAAAAATCGGAGGAAAAAAATGTAGGGGTGGCAAAAATCGTCGCCCATGCAGAAAGTTGGAAAAAGGGGGTAAGGGCGGTGAAAATTGCCGCCCTTGCAATTGGAAAGAAAACATGCAAGGGCGGAGATTTTTACCGCCCTTGCAAAAAGTTGGAAAAAGTAGGGGCAGCAAAAATTGCCGCCCTTGATCGAAAGGTGAAAGACAAGTGCAGGGGTGGCAAAAATTGCCGCCCTTGCACGGAGCGTGGAAGATGCGGGGAAAGACGCGGGCAAGGACACGGGTAGCAAAATTTGCCACTCGCGTGAGGTTCTAATGGAAGCCCACGGGCTGGAGAGAGGGAGGAGGAAAAATAAACAAAACAATATTTAACTAATGCTAAGCAAAAATAAAAAGAAAACAAGAAATAAAAGCCAAAAACAAATCCTACCTGAGAAACCGCACGTGCCACAAGTTGAATCCACCAAAACGCACTTTAGCTCATCAATTGGGTCACTTAGGAGCAAGAGGCAAGAGGAGAGGAGGAAGCAATGAAGAGAAAGGGGCTCAAATCAAATTATATGGGGTGAAAAACCCACCCCAACAACCCGCCATGTGTGGCCATAAATGCTATGCATAAAAATTGAAACATGCAAGAGCAACAAAATTTGCCGCCCTTGCATGTTTTGGTTCATCCTTGCAGGGGCAGCAAAATTCACCGCCCTTGCATGCCAAAGAGTAGGGGAATAAAATTTTGTTGCCCTTATTGGAAAAAGTGTAGGGGTGGCAAAATTTGCTGCCCTTGCATAAAAAACAAGGGAAATGCAGAGGTGGCAAAAATTACCGCCCCTACAGGGAAAATGAAAGAAAAGACTAACTCTGGAAGGAGAGTCTGGGGGAGGGAAAACTTGGCTGGGATGAGATTGTAACCACTTTCACATTTCGAGGCCAAGATGATAACAAATTTTAAATCCATCTCGAAAAACAAACTTAGAGAGACAAAAAATAAAACGGACAAGTTTCGTAGGGGGTTGTTCTAAAAAATAATCTAAGCTAATTTTGGAAACAATAGCTGGCTCCTGTTGGGGAACTTTTGCTAATCAAATTGATTAGCAAGAGTAGAAACCAGTCTCTATGTGCCTTCATCCAAGCCATTAGGCTACAGAGTCAAGTGAAAAAATGAAAGAAAAATAGACAACATAAAAACTGTACATATATACAAACAGACTTATCTGAGCTTCAAGGATTGAACAGCTTGAGATGCTGTCTGCTGTGAGGTAGTGCAAATGGTGTTCCATCTTTGTACTCCAGCAATAAGCTGGCCTCACCATAGAGCTATTGAATGGTGAACGGGCCCCTCCATAGGGAATCAAATTTGCCGTGCATCCCTTTTGGTTCTCGCCTCTTGTCCCATAACAAGACTTGATCTCTTACTTAGAATTCACACATTCTAACTCTCTTATCAAAAAGTGCTTTCACCTGATCCTGATGTTTCTTGATCTGATCCACTACCATAACTCGTTGTTCATTTAGCTCGATCAGACACATGATTCATTTGTCAATTGAGCTTTCAAAGGTTGAGTCTTTGATTGCTTTGGTTAATCTGAGTGTTGGTAGTTCAAGGGTGATGGGAATTTCAGCATTCAATCCATACAAAAGCTGAAAAGGGGACATACCTATAGCCCTTTTGGGTGTTATTCTATCTACCCACAAGGCGTCATACAATGCTTTGTGCCACATTCTCTGATTGTTATCCACAAACTTCTTGATAATTGTGACTAGGTTCTTGTTACTCGATTTTGCTTGGTCATTCCTTTGAGAAAAATAGTCTGAAGTGTGGGATAAGGTAATCCCATAATGGAAACAAAATTGAGTAATTTTGTGCGATGAAAAATAGGCCACATTATCTGTTACGATCTTTAGTGGAACCCCAAACCTAGAGATAATATTTTCTTTGAGAAAGCTGCATACCACTTCAGACGTAGCATGCTTGGTTGGGATGGCCTCCACCCACTTGGTAAAGTAATCTATTGCAGTGAGGACATAATCATGTCTAGCACTTGAAGATGGGTTAACTACTTCAATGAAGTCAATACCCCACAACTGAAATGGTTCCTCGATCACAACTGGCTTGAGGAACAGAGCAGGCAGCTTAGGCTTTCCAACAAATTGCTGACATAATTCACACCTATGCACCCATTTGTAGGCATCCTGAAAAAGCGTAGGCCAATAGTACCTTGCTCATAGAATTTTGTGTGACATCACCAGTGCAGAGAAATGTCTTCCACAAGCCAAATTGTGGAAAGATTCTAAGAGTCTTTCTTATTGAGCTTTGTCAACACAACGAAGAAATGCCCCATCTAGGTTTCTCTTGTAAAGACCATTATCCCATAGAACATAACCAACTGCTTTCAATTTAACATTCCATTTCTCTTTAAAAGAAAGATGAGCGGGACACTCACCATATGTTAGAAAATGAGCAATGTCAGAATACCACTCATCAGTAGTGGCGATAAAGGGAACCATAGGCACACCTTTAATCTCTATTTCTTCACTTTCTACTTCGTGTGGAATGTTGTTAGCGATCAACTGGCAGAGACCCCTTCCTCATACGAGCTTGGTTGGTTTGATGTTTAGATCAAACTCTTGAGTTTTGGCAATCCAGTTACCTCTCTTTGTACCAGACTCTTGTTGAGTCAAAATGGATTTTATTGTTGTATCTGGTACGAGAACTTCAGTGTGAGAATTCAGGATTTAAAACCTGAAATGCTTGACAGCTTTGACCACGGCATATGCATGCTTCTCCATAAGGGAATATTTTAGCTCGTGATCTTTGAGTGGACAACTCATGAATGAGATAGGAGATTTTGCACCTTCAAGATTTTTCTGGACCAAAATAGCCGATAGTGTATGCTCAGAGGCATAACTATATACTTTAAAACCTTTAGTATAATCTGGACAAACCAAGACTGGTGCATAGGCGATCGCTTCCTTAATCTCTTTGAATGCTGACTTACCCTCAGCAGTCCACCTGAACGTAGCATTGCCCTTCATCATGTTGACAATATGACGGGTTTTCTCAACAAACTTAGGAATAAACCTTCTGAGGAAATTCACCTTGCCAAAGAAAGAGTGAACTGCAGTCTTGCTGGTGGGTAGAGTAAGTTCCTGGATGGAATTGACTCTTTCTGAATCAATTCTAATACCTTCTTAGGACACATTGTGTCTGAGAAGTTTCCCTTCAGTTACTTCGAAGATGGATTTCTTTGGGTTTAAAGAGATACCATTTTGATGAAAGCATTCTAGTACTTTTTGCAAATGGTGAACATGCTCAGAACGATGTTTTGAAAATACCATCAGATCGGCCAGGTATACTACAATGAATTTTCCCATCTCATCTTTGAAAGCAAGATCCATCGCCCTTTAAAAAGTGGCACCTGTGTTTATCAGACCAAAAGACATCCTTTGGTAAGCGAATGTGCCCCAAGGCATGGTGAACGTTGTCTTATGCTGATTTACTTTCCCAACTTCAACTTGATTATACCCGAAAAAACCGTCTAGCATTGATAACATTTTTGAACCTGTTACTATCTGCAGAACTTGATCCATGATGGGGAGAGGGTAATTGTCTTTTAAAGACAACTGATTTAAGTTCTTAAAATTCACACAGATTCAAATTTCATCATTTTTCTTCTGACAGGTACTATGTTGGCAATCCATGTTGAGTGATGGATTGGAAAAATTATCCAAGCATCTAGCATCTTTTGTATCTTAGCTAAAATAGTACCTGAAATTTTTAGATTATATTTCCTAGATTTCTGCTTGTAAGGTACAGAGTTGGGTTTCAGGGGAATGTTGTGACGGATGTCATGTGGCCTGAGTGATTTCAGAACATCGTAGGAATAGGCCAATACATCCATATACTGACGGAGTAGACTAGCAAGCTCAAACATTTCCTCAAGAGTGTAGCATTTCCCAATGTTTACCATCTTAGGATCATGCTTGCTTCCTAACTTTATCTGATCAAAGTCTTGAGAGGATTTTGAATTTGCTCACTGTTGTTTGAAAAACCTATCATGGTTATCAAACAACTTCTCTAAGAAAACTAGACCTTTAGGACTCTTATTCCCTTTAAGCTGTAGAAAGTCCTCACCTATATTCGTATTGGCCTCGAGAGCTACTCCATACTCTTAGAGTTTACTACCTTCAAAACATAGTTATTCAAAACTTTCTTTTTGCTCCAAGAAGGCAATAATTTGATCATCATTATTGAATACCTGCCAATGATCAGTGTTATCAGGTACACTTAGTTGAAAGACTAGCTCGATACTATAATTATCTCCCTTAAAATTTGGGTGAGGAACTAGAAGGGTGGCAGAGACAGCCAATGCATCTGCTCAGCCATTGAATTCTCTTAGAATGGTAGAGATGTTGAAGGGATCAAAAATTTTAATCTGATCCCAGACCAAGTTGCGATAATGGCGTAACTTTTCATTTTTCATCTGATAGAGGTTCCTCACCTAGCAGACTATCAACTTAGCATCTCCTTTAGCATGGAGTTCTCTAATGCCACTTTCTCTGGCAGCCTGTAGTCCAAGCAATAGAGATTCGTATTCTGCCATCATGTTGGTATTATTGAACTACAATTTATAAGACAAAGGAATAATGTCTCCTCATAGAGACACCAACACAACCCCAGCTCCCAAACCAGTAGAGGAGCAGCTGCCATCAAACTCTAAGGTCCATACCTCATTAGACGTTGTTTTTTTCACAAAAGCTTTTTTGTTTCGAGGAAGGGGTTCTTCCACGTGTTAATTTTGCTTTGGCACTTTACCTGTTGCATTAGCTGAACTCAAATCTAAGTTATCACCCGTAGGAGTTTCATTAGATGTCTCATGGATCTCGTCTATAGACAAAAAATAGTTGCCCATGCCTGAAGACTCAAACAAAATTTGAGCTTTCAGTGCCGATGATCTGGTAACTACATACCTTGCTTCTTTTTTAGGAACTTCTTCATGACACCTTGAACTAGAATCCTTGCTTTTGATAGGTCCATACTTAGCTCACCTCTGACATCTTTGCAGAAATTTTGGTCAAGTAGGATGCCATAAGATGTGAGAACATCAGCCACTAAAATAGTCATTTTTATCCTCTTTTTTGGAAAATCCGTGAAGGCATATTGAGCATTTTTTATTTGACCAAGGAGAGGAATTTGCTTATTTTCCATGGAAAAATACCTCCCAAAAATTTTAGTCAAAGTCAGGCTGAGAGAATCTGCCACCTTTGAGGGCATGACATTATTTGAGGCTCCAGAGTCTATAATACAATTACTTAGTTTATAACCATTTATAAGTAGGGAAACATAGAAAGGTTCTATTTTCCCAGGAGTGACAAGAGGAGTCACAACAAGATTGTTTTGGGTCGATTTATCTTTAGGGAGATTAGAAAAGACTTTCACAACGTCTTGTCCTACAGGGACGACTTTGTTTTTCACATATTCTGCCAATCTATCAAACTGTTCTGGGTTAGCTCTCTAATATTCAACCTCTGTCATTTAAATTTTAGTCTTTCTAACATGATCAATTATATCAAATAATTGAAAAGAACTTGCAATAGAGGAAGAGAATCCATCGTCAGGGGCTTTAAGAGGTGCGGCACTAGTCTAAGTAGCAGAAGTAGAAGATATCGGGTAATTGAGAGTACTCATTTTTTTATGGGTTACCTGATCTTTTGATTGTGGAGGAAATGGAGTCCCACATTTGGCAATGGTAACTACTGGTCAGGGTTCTTCATCTGCCTTTCCTTTGTCAGTATGTGAAGCTAACTAATTTTAGGATCTGGTGAAAATAGCGTAAGCTCCATCCAAATCATCCCCTTTACTTTCAGCTTCATCCTGGTAATCCAAGAAGCTGATATTGGAGTCGCCAGCTAATTCATCTTCCTGCTCATCGAAGAGATTAGTATTTTATTGTTGATCTAACTAAAGTTGAAAAGATTTTTCATGCTCAGCTTCCAGGTAACTGACCGCTCAATTGGTAGGTGATGCTTCAATGGCTAATCTCCCTAAAGGGGGAGGTAGGCGATTGGATTGCCCTTGGTTCTGGGAAGTATTACCCTAATATTGTTGATTCTAGAATGTTCTCCTGGGTGTGTCTCGATAGGTAAGAGCAGACATACCTTGGGCTATTTGCCTCTTCAAAGCTATCAGTTCATTCATTAATTTTTCCACCATAGGGTCTGTAGTACTTGTGGAAGAGCTTTCAGCAGATGAAGGGAATTTATTTTTACTAGGATCTTTTCTAATCTTACTTACTAGGATAAGATCATCTTCAATCTTGGTAGCCAAAATTTGAGCCAAGGTTAGGTCCATAGGACTAGCTCACCTCAACAGGAAACTTACTTCAGGGAGCTGCGAGTTGATGAACAAACACTTGAGATTTTCCAGCGTGGGCTGAGCCACAGTTAGAATTCGATTCCTCAACTTGTTGAATTTAGCTATGAAAACCCTCTTGGGTTCCTAGGATTCTTTCTTCAACTGTGTTAGTTGAGCCAATAAAGAGTGTTGATCTTCAACAGGTTTAAACCTAGCTTTGAATTTGGACTTGAGCATATCCCAGTCTGTTACTGACCTGGCTTACAGGTGATAGAACCAATCTATAGCAACACCTTTCAAAGTCTCTATAAAAAGTCTCACTGATACATCTTCAAATTTGACACCAATTATGCCACATGCTATGGAGAAAGTGGCAATATGCTCGTCAGGATGAACCTTTCCATCACCAAAAAACATAGAATTTTTTTTTCTAAAACTACGAGGTAGTTCATGCAGAGATGGGGTCAAGTTAAGAGGGCCGAAGGAATTACCCCACGGGCCTTGGGCCATTATGACAGAAGGATTAAATGGTAGGATAACAAACTTTGGTGGAGTGTTTATAGGTAGGTGGTGATTAATAACGAGAAAAGAAGTTCTACCTTGTGTTGGTGACTTGACAAAGCTAGAAAGAAAACTCCTAAACCATTGAAGAGAAGCTAATGGAGGAAATAGATCAAAATTACTCTGTTGTGCCAACTCAAACACAGGGTCAACAACACCCTTAAATCTCTGGCTTCTTGTGTAGCGTGGAGTTGCCAAATTTTAAAATGAAAAAGGGACCAAAACTGCTTCAAATTGAAGCTTGGGGCTTTAAAATGCACGTTTGTATTCCAGCAGTTCTAGTTTTGCAAACCAGATGATGTAATGGAGGTAAATGGTAAGGCTATAATGATAATGGATAAGACATGGAACGGAGTAACTAGACTAAGCAATGGATAAGGGTAGGGACTACTTTAATCTGAAACATGAGGTTTTAGACTACATATTCTTAGTCCCCAGTGGAGTCGCCAAAAAATTGTTGGGTGAATATTTTGTCGCCAACTAACTGATGACAAAATGGAGATATCAGCCACATCATAGGGAGATTTACACCACAAAAAATATGGGTTTACCAGATCTGGATGAAGTAAATCTCTCCTCTCATCAAGGGGAGGTTCCCTATAGATACTCACACGCTATATACATATATATAATTAAGCAAAAAATAACACATGGGGGTGGTATAACAACATATACCTCTCTTTTTTTAGAGGTAATGTACAAGAAACAAAAGGGGGAAGTCTTGACCTATCGCTAAAAACACTCCTCTTCTTTTAGGAATGATATTAAATAGAGAGCAAGAGATCACCTGAAGTAACAAAGTCCACAAGAACGCTCACGTAAGCACAAAGTCTTCCGTAGCTTCTTTCACCGATTCAAAATAAGTACAATCGTAGAGTAAAGTGAAGCAAAAAGTCTTCACCTGAAACTACAAAAGATAACTAAATCTTAAAGATAAGAGCAGCACAAAGTCTATCTTCTACCTTCTAAAAATGCCCTTAGATAATACTAACACACCCAATTTGCTTATTAAATTAGATAAAAAAGATATTATCAGGAAAAAAGACTTAAAAACTGTTTCCTAAACAACACAGATAATCTCAACACAAAGTTTGAAATGAACCTGCTTCTCATTCATTTAATGAAATATGAGTTACAAAAATGAGCACAAAGTCTCGAAGATTGCTTTAATTTCAGCAGAGTATTTTCTATTAAGTTTTTTCCAAGATCACTTACAAATGAGATCTCCACTATATATAGGGAGAAAATCCTCAAAAAGAAAAAATAATAAAACATACAAAATATCGTGATCAAAGATGACTCATCTTTGACTTTTAGATATTTTTCTAAACTTTTTACATGTAATTACATTTTTCAAAACTGCATGCACTTTGCACAAAATAGAAGTGCATAAGGATAGAAGAAGAAAGAAGGAGAGAGAGATTCAGTTCGAGCCACCAGGTTTCTTTAGATGAGCATCATACATTGTGATAGATGCTTGAATTCCTATGCTATCTAGCGCAACTGCATTCTTGGAGATGATTCTCACTCTGATCAATGCATCCTTCAATATTGTGATGGCTTTAGCATGGCCAGTTGACCTAGATTTTAGATTCTCCAAAGTTAACTGAGCATCTAAAATGTTGTCCACCGAAGACATTGAGAATGATTTTTTTTCAAAATCTTTTCGAATCATCTCCTTGAAATTATGAATCATCTCTTCTACTGAAAATAACTAATGGTCCTTAGAGGTCAAGTCGCATGGCAGCTCTTCTAATTTATTTAGCAGGTTCAGGTCACTCTTCTCACTAGCTTCCTTGAAAGCTTTAAGATCATCAATTAAGTCCTTGAGTACCTGGATTTTGAAGACCAGTGATTCTTTGATCTCAACATAAGAGTCTTTGTTGGAGATGACACCAATAGACATCAGGGTGCTCTTCTTGAGATTTTTCATTTCCTTCCATCTGTCGAGATCTTTCTCCAAGCTGTCAATTTCCTGAGAGATAAGGGAGACAAAATCATCTCCCTGTACTTTCACTTTCTTCATTTTACCCATCTTTTCTGCAACCTCTGACAGCAAAGAAACTCCCTGAGTATGCATCCTTTCAATATAGTCCTCCAAGACTTTTCCCTTTAAATAAGTCTTTTCTACCTTTTGAATGACTGAGTCATCCACTAAGAAGGCCTCTGGAGTTGCTACTTCAGGAGGAAGAGTGAAATTTTTGATCACTGCCATCAGTTACTTTGCTTTAGCCTTATAATAATCCTTCATCTCCTTTTCTCTGTCAAATTTTTGGACCATAATGTTCACGGCAACCTGAAGATCACTTTTCACACCTTCGTGAGTAACTTTGCCAAGTTCAACATGAGAGATGGAATAGCTGCTCATCTCAAAACCCTCAAAGGTTGCATCTTTTGGGGGCTTGGCCATTTCTAGAAATTTTTACCTTTTTTATTTGACTAATTTGGAGAGGATTCTTGGCCTCTTTGGAGCCTTTGCTTTCACCTGCACTATCTTGCCAAAGTCAAAATCATCTAGGGAGATGGCCATCTTCTTTCTTTTTGCAATAAAAGCAGACATCCAAGGCAGGAGAAAAGTACCTATTGTGGCAATGGTTGTCTCTGTTGGTGTTATCGTAGCAGCTTCCACACTGCTAGTGGTGACAGTTGTTGCAATTAGAGTAACTGGCAAGACTGCACCAACTACTGATTCTGGCTCGGGTGCAGGGCTTACTAGCAAGTTGAAGGAAAGAGATGATAGAATTGGAATGGATCTAGAAGAGCAAGGGGAACTTCCAGAAAGACCCTGAGGATCACCAAATACAACTCTAGAAGGAGAAGTGGCTCCAAAGGAGGGAATACTAATAGGAGAGATGGGAGAAGAGGGAACCATAGGAGACTGAGGGGGAGAAGGAGATAGGCTCTTGCTTAGCTGTGCTTGTTTCTGTGAGAGTGGAGACCCAACACTTGGTTGCCCTGACAGCTGATTCTCTATTTCCATGGGCTGAGCTGCCTATGCCTGAGGGCTCTATTCTTTAGTTCTTTTTGTCACTACTGCAGGCTCTTCAGTGGCCTTAGGTTTTTTTGATACAAAGACAATCCTCAGTTTGTGAGGCCCAGGAGAAGAAGGGACATCACCTTTGTTTGTAGTCCTGTTCTCTGCTTTCCTCTTCAATTTTGCCTAGTATTCAGCCTCTGATCCTGTAATAAATTCTTTTAAGGTGATCTCTTTGGCTGCTAACCAATCATTGGTGTTAGCCAATATTGGTTTGAATCTTTTTCTTAGAGAAGTGAGCTCCTTCTGAGACCATTGAATTGGAAGGAGAGGGGAACCAGCAACCTTTTCTGCTAGATACCTACCATTTATGATGTTTCCATCATCAACTAGATCAGATGGGATCTTTGCAAGCTCGAGATATTCTATCTACTCCAGTCTTAGATGGCAATAGTCCATTTTCCTTATCTCTTTGGCCGTCCTCAGGTCCACCCATATATCCTCAATCATGGGTTTGTGGGACTGATTTTTCCTTCTGATTTTCTCCTTGACTCCCCTGTAGTCAAATTTCTCTCATCTCTTGAATGGCTTGATAGTAACCATCTGCATTTTTGTTTCCATGACCTTGGCTTTGGTTGATGTAGCAACTAAAAACCTGCCAATCTGGATTGGAAACTTGAAACTAGGTCTCTTAAGTTCCATCTGTTTAGTATGTACGACAGCCAGTTGTCGGAAAAATTTGATTAGAACTAATTTGTCTGAAGGGAACCTAGGGAGCATATAGGGGTAGCCTTGGTAAAAACCAACTCAAAGATATTAGAAGGTGGGGAACTGGAGGAACATGCAGCCATAATCATTTACCACTACCCAAGTCTCATCTGATATTCTCTTTTGCTCAAGCTGAGGATCAAAGAGACACAAGAACACTGCAAATAACGTGTCATTTACTCATTTGAAATGATGTGATGACCCCTGAAGCATCAGTTAAAGATAATATGAGTAGACCAAGGTGGTCTTTCTATCTCCTGCTATAGTTAATCTTGAGAAAGATCGCATGGCAGTAGCTATGTAAACCAGGTACGAAGTCATGTAGAACTTGAAGGAAGTCTATACCCTAGTTAACTATTCATAGAGAGCATTACTAATTTGTTCTCTCTAAAAGATGGTTTGCTTGCCCTGGAGAATGATCTTGATGAATGGATACATCCATTCATGGAATTGTGAAGAAGATGGGAGACCCTGTACTCTACTGAGAAGGGTGATCAAGTCACCAACTTCCTCGACAAAATCACTCCTTGGAATGTTCTTTGGCCATCTCGAGAGGCTGGTCCTGGGGGTCTTCAGCCACTTGTAGTTTATAACTTTCTTTTCCCTCTTAAGGTCTTTAACATACTCTTTTTGCTCATTCTCAAAGTCGATTTGGGTTACTTTGGTGGCTGAAGGGCACAAGAAAACTTTGTCAATGAAATCAGGGTCCAACCAAATTATCATGTTGCTGTTGGCATCTAAAATCAATTTGGTCTCTTTATTGTAAAAATGTGTGCATTGGAGGATGAACTTAGCATGATTCGCTGCTATCGAAAAGGTGGCCACCAGGTGGATGTTGCTCTCAACGATCCTCTTTATTCTAGTGCTGAGATTTGTCACCTTTATTCGTGTCAGGAACTCAGCCATGTCCACATGGCTGATCTCAGTGTCTCAAATGTCGTCAACATTTGAGGAGACTAATGTAGGTGGAAAGATGCCCTAGTATTTATATTTCATGCTTTTTTCCTTTTTGAGAGATGCTTTCATCATGGAGAATAAGCCTGACTGGATGGGGGCAAATGTGTGGGAGTTCACTAAAGGTGCTACAGTCATAATCACAGATGAGAGGAAAGTGGATGAGAGAGGGAAAGCATAATTTAAGTGATATTGGATACTGGAGGTCACTTAAAAAGGCTAAGATAGAAGAAGAAATGGAAAACGAGGAGAAAGGGAAAGAAAGGGACAACTCAAAAAAATCCTGGGAGTTGAGAAAAATTGGAGGAAAAAAATGTAGGGGCGACGAAAATCACAGCCCATGCAAAAATTTGGAAAAAGGGGGTAAGGGTGGTGAAAATTTCTGCCCTTACAGTTGGAAATAAAACATGCACAGGCAGCGATTTTTGCCGCCCTTGCAAAAAGTTAGAAAAAGCAGGGGCGACAAAAATCACCGCCCTTGATCGAAATGTGAAAGACAAGTGCAGGGGTAGTGAAAATCACTGCCCTTGCATGGAGAATGGAAGACACGGGGAAGGATGTGGGCAAGGACACGAGGAAGGATGCGGGCGGGACGTGGGGAAGGATGCGGGCAAGGACACGGGTGGCAAAATTCATCGCCCACCTGAGGTTCTAATGGATGCCCGTGGGCTAGAGAGAGGGAGGAAGAAAAATAAACAAAATAATATTTAACTAATGCTAAGCAAAAATAGAAAGAAAACAAGAAATAAAAGCCAAAAACAAACCCTACCTAAGAAACCGTGTGCGCCACGAGTTGAATCCACCAAAATGCACTTTAGCTCATCAGCTAGGTCGCTCAGACGCAAGAGGCAAGAGGAGAGGAGGAAGCAATGAAGAGAAAGGGGCTCAAATCAGATTATATGGGGTGAAAAAGCCACCCCAACAACCTGTCGTGCATGGCCATAAATGTCGCACACAGAAATTGAGACGTGCAAGGGCGGCAAAATTTGTCGCCCTTGCATGTTTCAGTTCATTTGTAGGGGCAGCAAAATTTGCTGCCCTTGCATGCCAAAGAGCAGGGGCAGCAAATTTTTCCACCCTTGTAGGAAAAAGTGTAGGGGCAACAAAATTTGCCACCCTTGCATAAAAAACAAGGGAAATGCAGAGGTAGCAAAAATTACCGCCCCTACAGGGAAAATGAAAGAAAAGACTAACTCTGAAAGGAGAGTCTGGGGGAGGAAAAACTTGGCCAAGATGAGATTGTAACCACTTTCATGTTCCGAGGCCAAGATGAGAATGAATTTGAAATCCATCTTGAAAAATGAACTTAGAGAGATGAAAAAAAAATGGATAAGTTTCATAGGGGGTTGTTCTCAAAAATGAGCTAAGCTGATTTTGAAAATAATAGCTGGCTCCTGTTGAGAAACTTGCACTAATCAAATTGATTAGTGGGAGTAGAAACCAGTCTCTAAGTGCCTTCATCCAAGCCATTGGGCTATAGAGTCAAGCAAAAAAATGAAAGAAAAATAGACAACATAAAAACTGTACATATATACAAATGGACTTATCTGAGCTTCAAAGATTGAACAGCTTGAGATGCTGTTTGCTGTGAGGTAGTGCAAATGGTGTTCTATCTTTGTACTCCAGCAAGAAGCTAGCCTCACCACAGAGCTGTCGAATGGTGAATGGGCCCCTCTACAGGAAGTCAAATTTGCCATGCATCCCTTTTGGTTCTCACCTCTTGTCCCATAACAAGACTTGATCTCTGACTTGGAATTCACACATTCTAGCTCTCTTATCAAAAAGTGCTTTCACCCAGTCCTAATGTTCCTTGATCTGATCCACTACCATAACTCGTTATTCATTCAGCTCAGTCAGACACATGATTCATTTGTCAACTGAGCTTTCAAAGGTTGAATCTTTGATTGCTTTAGTTTATCTAAGCGCTGGTAGTTCAAGGGTGATGGGAATTTTGGCATTTAATCCATATAAAAGCTAAAAAAGGGACATACCTATAGCCTTTTTGGGTGTTATTCTATCTGCCCACAAGGCATCATACAATGCTTTGTGCCATGTTCTCTTATTGTCGTCCACCAACTTCTTGATAATCATGACTAGGTTCTTGTTACTTGATTCTGCTTGGCCATTCTCTTGAGGAAAATAGTCTGAAGTGTGGGATAAGGTAATCTCATAATGAAAACAAAATTGAGTAATTTTGTGCGACAAAAAATAGGCCGCATTATCTATTACGATCTTTAATGGAACCCCAAACTTGGAGATAATATTTTCTTTGAGAAAGCTGCATACCACTTCAGACGTAGCATGCTTGGTTGGGATGGCCTCCACCCACTTGGTAAAGTAATCTATTGCAGTGAGGATGTAATCATGTCCAGCACTTGAAGATGGGTTGACTACTCTAATGAAGTCAATACCCCACTGCTGAAATGGTTCCTCGATCACGACTGGCTTGAGGGGCAGAGCAGACAGCTTAGGCTTTCCAACAAATTGCTGACATAATTCACACCTACGCACCCATTTGTAGGCATCTTGAAAAAGTGTGGGCCAATAGTACCTTACTTGCAGAATTTTGTGTGACGTCATTGGTGTAGAGAAATGTCTTCCATAGGCCAAATTATGAAAAGATTCTAAGAGTCTTTCTTGTTGAGCTTTGTCAATGCAATGAAGAAATGCCCGTCCAAGTTTCTCTTGTAAAGACCATTATCCCACAAAACATAACCAACTGATTTCAATTTAACATTCCATTTTTCTTTAAAAGAAAGATGAGTGAGACACTCACCATATGTCAGAAAATGAACAATGTCAGAATACCACTCATCAATAGTGGTGACAAAGAGAACCGTAGGCATGCCTTTGATCTCTATTTCTTCACTTTTTACTTCGTGTGGAATGTTGTTAGAGATCAACTGGCAGAGACCCCTTCCTCATACGAGCTTGGTTGGTTTGATGTTCAGATCAAACTCCTAAGTTTTGGCAATCCAGTTACCTCTCTTTGTACCGAACTCTTGTTGAGTCAAAATAGATTTTATTGTTGTATCTGGTACGAGAACTTCAGTGTGAGAATTTAGGATATAAAACCTGAAATGCTTGACAACTTTGACCACGACGTATGCATGCTTCTCTATAAGGGAATATTTTAGCTCGTGATCTTTGAGTGGACAACTCATGAATGAGATAGGAGATTTTGCACTTTTTATATTTTACTGGACCAGAATAGTCGATAGTGTATGCTCAGAGGCATAACTATATACTTTGAAACCTTTAGTATAATCTGGACAGACCAAGACTGGTGCACGGGCGATCGCTTCCTTAATCTCTTTGAATGCTGACTTACCCTCAGCAATCCACCTGAACGTAGCATTGCCCTTCATCATGTTGACAATATGTCGGGTTTTCTCAGCAAACTCAGGAATGAACCTTCTGAGGAAATTCACCTTTCCAAAGAGAGAGTGAACTGCAGTTTTACTGGTGGGCAGAGTAAGTTCCTGGATGGACTTGACTCTTTTTGAATCAATTCTAATACCTTCTCAGGACATAATGTGTCTGAGAAGTTTCCCTTCAGTTACTCTGAAGATAGATTTCTTTGGGTTTAAAGAGATACCATTTTGATGACAACGTTCCAGTACTTTTTGCAAATGGTGAACATGCTCAGAATGATGTTTTGAAAATGCTATCAGATCATCCAGGTATACTACAATGAATTTTCTCATCTCATCTTTGAAAGCAAGATCCATCACCTTTTGAAAAGTGGCACCTGCGTTTATCAGACTAAAAGGCATCCTTTGGTAAGTGAATGTGCTCCATGGTGTGGTGAACGTTGTCTTATGCTGATCTGCTTTCCCAACTTCAACCTGATTGTACTCTAAAAAACCATCTAGCATTGATAACATTTTTGAACCTATTACCATCTACAGAACTTAATCCATGATGGGGAGAGGGTAATTGTCTTTTAAAGACAACTGATTTAATTTCTTGAAATCCACACAGATTCAAATTTCACCATTTTTCTTTCTAACAGGTACTATGTTGGCAATCCATGTTGAGTGATGAATTGAAAAAATAATCTGGGCATTTAGCATCTTTTGTATCTCAGCTAAAATAGTACCTAAGATTTTTAGATTATATTGCCTGGATTTTTGCTTGTAAGGTACAAAGTTGAGTTTCAGGGAAATGTCGTGATGGATGTCATGTAGCCTGAATGATTTTAGATCATCGTAGGAATATGCCAATACATCCATATACTAACGAAGTAGACTAGCAAGCTCAAACTTTTCCTTAGGAGTGTAGCATTTCTTAATATTTACCATCTTAGGATCATGCTTGCTTCCTAAGTTTATCTGATCAAAGTCTTGAGAGGATTTTAAATCTGCTCGTTGTTGTTTGACAAACTTGTCATGGTCATCAAACAACTTCTCTAGGGAAACCAGACCTTTGGGAATCTTATTCCCTTTAAGCTGTAGAAAGTCCTCACCTGTATTCGTATTGGCCTCAGGAGCTGCTCCATATTCTCAGGGTTTATTGCCTTCAAAACGTAGTTGTTCAAAACTATCTTTTTACTCCAAGAAGGTGATGATTTGATCATCGTTATTGAATACTTGTCAATGATCAGTGTTATCAGATACACTTGGTTGAAAGACCAACTCGATAGTATACTTATCTCCCTTAAAATTTGGGTGAGGAACTAGAAGGGTGGCAGAGACAACCAATGCATCTGCTCGACCATTAAATTCTCTTAGAATGGCAGAGATGTTGAAGGCATCAAAATTTTCAATCTGATCCCAAACCAAGTTGCGATAATGGCACAACTTTTCATTTTTCATTTGATAGAAGTTCCTCACCTGGCAGACTATTAACTCAGCATCTCCTTTAGCATGGAGTTCTCTAATGCCCCTTTCTCTAGCAGCCTGTAGTCCAAGCAATAGAGATTCATATTCCACCATGTTATTGGTATTATTAAACTAAAATTTATAAGACAAAGGAATAATGTCTCCTTGCGGAGACACCAACACAACTTCAGCTCCTGAACCGGTAGAGGAGTAGCTGCCATCAAACTCTAAGGTTCATACCTCATTAGACGCTATTTTTTTCACAAAAGTTTTTTGTTTTGAGGAAGGGGCTCTTTCACATGTTCATTTTGCTTTGGAACTTTACCCTTTGCGTCAGCTGAACTCAAATCTAATTTATCACCTATAGGAGTTTCATTAGATGTCTCATGGATCTCGTCTATAGACAAAAAATAGTTGCCCATGTCTGAAGACTCAAACAAAATTTGAGCTTTCGGTGCTGATGATCTGGTAACTACATACCTTGCTTCTTTTTTAGGAAGTAACTTTTTCATGACACCTTAAACTAGAATCCTTACTTTTGATAGGTCCATACTTAGCTCACCTCTAACATCTTTGCAAAAATTTTGCCCAAGTAAGATGCCATAAGATGCGGGAACATTGGCCACTAAAACAGTTATTTTTATCCTCTTTTCTAGAAAAGCCGCAAAGGCATATTGATCATCTTTTATTTGACCAAGGAGAGGAACTTGCTTATTTTCCATAGAAAAACACCTCCCAAAAGTTTTGGTCAAAGTCAGGCCAAGAGAATCTACCAACTTTGCAGGCATGACATTATCTGAGGCTCCAGAGTCTATAATACAATTACTTAGTTTATAACCATTTATAAGTAGGGAAACATAGAAAGGTTCTATTTTCTTGGGAGCGACAGGAGGAGTCACAACAAGATTGTTTTGGATCAGTTTATCTTTAGGGGATCAGAAAAAACTTTCAAAGAGTCTTGTCTTATAGGGATGGCTTTGTTTTTCACATATTCTGCCAATCTATCAAACTGTTCTTGGTTAGCTCTCAAATATTCAACCTCTGTCATTTGAATTTTAGTCTTTCTAGCATGATCAATTATATCAAATAATTAAAAAAAAATTACAATAAAGGAAGAGAATCCATCATTAGGGGCTTTAACAGGTGCAGCACTGGTATGAGTAGCAAAAGTGGAAGATATCAAGTAATTGGGAGTACTCACTTTTTTATGGGTTACCTGATTTTCTGATTGCAGAGGCAATGGAGTCCCACGTTTGGCAATGGTAACTGCTGGTCAGGGTTCTTCATCTACCTTTCTTTTGTCAGTCTATGAAGTTGACTGATTTTGGGATCTGGTGAAAATAATGTAAGCTCCATCTAAATCATTCCCTTTACTTCCAGCTTTGTCTTGGTAATCTAGGAAGCCAATATTGGAGTTACCAGCTAATTCCTCTTCCTGCTCATTGAAGATATTAGCATTTTCTTGTTGATCTAACTAAGGTTGAAAAGAGTTGTTGTGCTCAGCTTCCAGGTAACTGACCACTGAATTGGTAGGTGATGCTTCAATGGCTAATCTCCATGAAGGGGGAGGTAGGTGATTGGATTGCCCTTGATTTTGGGCAGCATTACCCTGATATTGTTGATTCTAGAACGTTCTCTTAGGTGTGTCTCGATAGGTAGGAGCAGACGTACCTTGGGCTATTTGCCTCTTCAAAGCTATCAGTTCATTCGTTAATTTTTGCACCATAGGGTCTGTAGTGCCTGTGGAAGAGCTTTTAGCAGATGAAGGAAATTTATTTTTACTAGGATCTTTTCTAATCTTACCTGCCATGATAAGATCATCTTCAATCTCGGTAGCCAAACTTTTAGCCAAGGCTAGGTCCATAAGACTAGCTCACCTCAACAAGAAACTTACTTCAAGGAGCTGCGAGTTGATGAAGAAACATTTGATATTTTTTGGCGTGGGCTGAGCCATAGTTGGAATTTGATTCCTCAACTTGTTGAATTTAGCTATAAAATTCCTCATGGGTTCCTGGGGTTCTTTCTTCAACTATGTTAGCTGAGCCAACAAAACGTGTGCATCTTCAGCAAGTTTAAACCTAGCTTCGAATTTGGACTTGAGCCTATCCCAGTCCGTTACTAACTCAACCTACAGGTGATAGAACCAATCCATAGTAGCACCTTGCAAAGTCTCTACAAAAAGTCTCACTGCTACATCTTCAAATTTGACACCAATTATGCCACATGCTATGGAGAAAGTGGCAATATGCTCGTCAAGATGAACCTTTCCATCACCAAAAAACTTAGAAATTTTTTTCCTAGAACTACGAGGTAGTTCATGCAGAGGTGGGGTCAAGATAAGAGGGCCGAAAGAATTGCCCCATGGGCCTTGGGCCATTATGATAGGAGGATTAAATGGCGGGATAATAAACCTTGGTGGAGTGTTTATAGGCAGGCGGTGATTAATAATAGGAAAATAAGTTCTACCTTATGTTGGTGACCTAACAAGGCTAGAAGGAAAACTCCTAGACCGTTGAAGAGAAGCTGATGGAGGAAACAAATCAAAATTACTCTATTGTGCCAACTCAAACATAGGGTCAACAACACCCTTAGATCTCTGGCTACTTGTGTAGCATGGAGTTGCCAGATTTTAAAATGAAAAAGGGACCAAAACTGCTTCAAGTTGAAGCTTGGGGCTTCAAAATGCATGTTCATATTCCAGCGGTTCTGGTTTTGCAGACCAAATGATGTAATGGAGGTAAATGGTAAGGCTATAATGATAATGGGTAAGACATGGAACGGAGTCGCCAGAGTAAGCAATGGATAAGAGTAGAGACTGCTTTAATCTAAAAATTAAGGTTTTAGACTACACATTCTTAGTCCCCAACAGAGTCAACAAAAAACTATTGGGTGAATATTTTGTCGCCAACTAACTGATGACAAAATAGAGATATCAGCCATAGCATAGGGAGATTTACATCACGAAAAGTATGGGTTTACCAGATCTGGACAAAGTAAATCTCTCCTCTCATCAAGGGGAGGTTCCCTATAGATAATCATGTGCTATATACATATATATAATTAAGCAAAAAATAACACATGGGGGTGGTATAATAGCATCTACCTCTCTTTTTTTAGAGGTAATGTACAAGGTATAAAAAAAAGTCCTGACCTATCGCTAACAACACTCCTCTTCTTTCAGGAATGATATTAAATAGAGAGCAAGAGATCACCTGAAGTAACAAAGTCTACAAGAATTCTCACGTAAGCACAAAGTCTTCTGTAGCTTCTTTCACCGATTCAGAACAAGTACAACCATAGAGTAATTGAGAGTACAGAGGAAGAGAATCCATCGTCAGGGGCTTTAAGAGGTGCGGCACTAGTCTAAGTAGCAGAAGTAGAAGATATCGGGTAATTGAGAGTACTCATTTTTTTATGGGTTACCTGATCTTTTGATTGTGGAGGAAATGGAGTCCCACATTTGGCAATGGTAACTACTGGTCAGGGTTCTTCATCTGCCTTTCCTTTGTCAGTATGTGAAGCTAACTAATTTTAGGATCTGGTGAAAATAGCGTAAGCTCCATCCAAATCATCCCCTTTACTTTCAGCTTCATCCTGGTAATCCAAGAAGCTGATATTGGAGTCGCCAGCTAATTCATCTTCCTGCTCATCGAAGAGATTAGTATTTTATTGTTGATCTAACTAAAGTTGAAAAGATTTTTCATGCTCAGCTTCCAGGTAACTGACCGCTCAATTGGTAGGTGATGCTTCAATGGCTAATCTCCCTAAAGGGGGAGGTAGGCGATTGGATTGCCCTTGGTTCTGGGAAGTATTACCCTAATATTGTTGATTCTAGAATGTTCTCCTGGGTGTGTCTCGATAGGTAAGAGCAGACATACCTTGGGCTATTTGCCTCTTCAAAGCTATCAGTTCATTCATTAATTTTTCCACCATAGGGTCTGTAGTACTTGTGGAAGAGCTTTCAGCAGATGAAGGGAATTTATTTTTACTAGGATCTTTTCTAATCTTACTTACTAGGATAAGATCATCTTCAATCTTGGTAGCCAAAATTTGAGCCAAGGTTAGGTCCATAGGACTAGCTCACCTCAACAGGAAACTTACTTCAGGGAGCTGCGAGTTGATGAACAAACACTTGAGATTTTCCAGCGTGGGCTGAGCCACAGTTAGAATTCGATTCCTCAACTTGTTGAATTTAGCTATGAAAACCCTCTTGGGTTCCTAGGATTCTTTCTTCAACTGTGTTAGTTGAGCCAATAAAGAGTGTTGATCTTCAACAGGTTTAAACCTAGCTTTGAATTTGGACTTGAGCATATCCCAGTCTGTTACTGACCTGGCTTACAGGTGATAGAACCAATCTATAGCAACACCTTTCAAAGTCTCTATAAAAAGTCTCACTGATACATCTTCAAATTTGACACCAATTATGCCACATGCTATGGAGAAAGTGGCAATATGCTCGTCAGGATGAACCTTTCCATCACCAAAAAACATAGAATTTTTTTTTCTAAAACTACGAGGTAGTTCATGCAGAGATGGGGTCAAGTTAAGAGGGCCGAAGGAATTACCCCACGGGCCTTGGGCCATTATGACAGAAGGATTAAATGGTAGGATAACAAACTTTGGTGGAGTGTTTATAGGTAGGTGGTGATTAATAACGAGAAAAGAAGTTCTACCTTGTGTTGGTGACTTGACAAAGCTAGAAAGAAAACTCCTAAACCATTGAAGAGAAGCTAATGGAGGAAATAGATCAAAATTACTCTGTTGTGCCAACTCAAACACAGGGTCAACAACACCCTTAGATCTCTGGCTACTTGTGTAGCATGGAGTTGCCAGATTTTAAAATGAAAAAGGGACCAAAACTGCTTCAAGTTGAAGCTTGGGGCTTCAAAATGCATGTTCATATTCCAGCGGTTCTGGTTTTGCAGACCAAATGATGTAATGGAGGTAAATGGTAAGGCTATAATGATAATGGGTAAGACATGGAACGGAGTCGCCAGAGTAAGCAATGGATAAGAGTAGAGACTGCTTTAATCTAAAAATTAAGGTTTTAGACTACACATTCTTAGTCCCCAACAGAGTCAACAAAAAACTATTGGGTGAATATTTTGTCGCCAACTAACTGATGACAAAATAGAGATATCAGCCATAGCATAGGGAGATTTACATCACGAAAAGTATGGGTTTACCAGATCTGGACAAAGTAAATCTCTCCTCTCATCAAGGGGAGGTTCCCTATAGATAATCATGTGCTATATACATATATATAATTAAGCAAAAAATAACACATGGGGGTGGTATAATAGCATCTACCTCTCTTTTTTTAGAGGTAATGTACAAGGTATAAAAAAAAGTCCTGACCTATCGCTAACAACACTCCTCTTCTTTCAGGAATGATATTAAATAGAGAGCAAGAGATCACCTGAAGTAACAAAGTCTACAAGAATTCTCACGTAAGCACAAAGTCTTCTGTAGCTTCTTTCACCGATTCAGAACAAGTACAACCATAGAGTAAAGTGAAGCACAAAGCCTTCACCTGAAACTATAAAAGATAACTAAATCTTAAAGATAAAAGCAACACAAAGTCAATCTTTTACCTTCCAAAAATGCCCTTAGATAATACTAACACACCCACTTTGCTTGTTAAATTAGATAAACAAGATATTATCAGGAAAAAGGACTTAAGAACTGTTTCCTAAACAACATAAATAATCTCAACACAAAGTTTGAAATGAACCTGCTTCTCATTCATTTAATGAAATATGAGTTACAAAAATGAGCACAAAGTCTCGAAGATTGCTTCAATTTCAGCAGAGTATTTGTTATTAAGTTTTTTCTAAGATCACTTACAAATGAGGTCTCTACTATATATAGGGAGAAAATCCTCAAAAAGAGAAAATAATAAAATATACAAAATATCTCGGTCAAAGATGACTCATCTTTGACTTTTAGATATTTTTTCAAACTTTTTACATGTAATTACATTTTTCAAAACTGCATGCACTTTGCACAAAATAGAAGTGCATAAAGATAAAAGAAGAAAGAAGGAGAGAGAGATTCAGTTTGGGCCGCCAGGTGTCTTCAGATGAGCATCGTACATTGTGATAGATGCCTAAATTCCTATGCTATCTGGTGCAACTACATTCTTGGAGATGATTCTCACTCTGATCAATGCATCTTTCAATGTTGTGATGGCTTTAGCGTGGCCAGTTAACCTGAATTTTAGATTCTCCAAAGTTAACTGAGCATCTAGAATGTTGTCCAACGAAGACATTGAGAATGATTTTTCTTCAAAATCTTTCTAAATCATCTCCTTGAAATTTTGAATCATCTCTTCTGTTGAAAGGAACTGATGGTCCTTAGAGGTCAAGTCGCATGACAGCTCTTCTAATTTATTTAGCAGGCTTAGGTCACTCTTCTCACTAGCTTCCTTGAAAGTTTTAAGATCATCAATTAAGTCCTTGAGTACCTGGATTCTGAAGACCAGTGATTCCTTGATCTCAACATAGGAATCCTTGTTGGAGATGACACCGATAGACATTAGGGTGATCTTCTTGAGATTTTTTATTTCCTTCCATCTACCGAGATCTTTCTCTAAGCTGTCAATTTTTTGAGAGATAAGGGAGACAAAATCATCTACCTGTGCTTTCACTTTCTTCATTTTACCTGTATTTTCTACAACCTCTGACAGCAAAGAAACTCCCTGAGTATGCATCCTTTCTATATAGTCCTCCAGGACTTTTCCCTTTAAATAAGTCTTTTCTACCTTTTGAATGACTGAGTCATCCACTAAGAAGGCCTCTAGAGTTGTTGCTTCAGGAGGAAGAGTGAACCTTTTGATCACTGTCGTCAGCTGCTCTACTTTGGCCTTGTAATAATCCTTCATCTCCTTTTCTCTATCAAATTTTTGGACCATAATGTCTATGGCAGCCTGAAGATCGCTTTTCCCACCTTCGTGAGTAACTTTTCCAAGTTCAACATGAGAGATGGAATAACTGCTCATCTCAAAACCTTCAAGGGTTGCATCTTGTGGGGGCCTGGCCATTTCTAAATTTTTTTTCCCTTTTTCTTTGACTAATTTGGAGAGGATTCTTGGTCTCTTCAGAGCCTTTGCTTTCACCAGCACTATCTTGCCAAAGTCGAACTCATCTGGGGAGATGGCCATCTTCTTTTTTTTAAGCATGAAAGTAGACATCTAAGGTAGGAGAGAAGTACCTATTGTGGCAATGGTAATCTCTGTTGGTGTTATCGTAGCAGCTTCCACACTGCTAGTAGTGACAGTAGTTGCAGTTGGAGTAACTGGCAAGACTGCACCAACTACTAATTCTGGCTCAGGTGTAGGGCTTGCTGGCAAGTTGAAAGAAGGAGATGATAGACTTTGAATGGATCCAGAAGAGTGAGGGGAACTTCCAAAAGGACCTTGAGGATCACCAAATACAACTCTAGAAGGAGAAGTAGCTCCAGAGGAGGGAATAATGATAGGAGATATGGGAGAAGAGGGAACCACTAGAGACTGAGGGGGAGAAGGAGATAGGCTCTTGCTTGGCTGTGCTTGTTCCTGTGAGAGTGGAGACCCAACACTTGGTTGCCCTGACAGCTGATTCTCTGTTTCTATGGGTTGAGCTACATGTGCATGAGGGCTCTATTCTTTGGTTCTTTTTATCACTACTGTAGGCTCTTCAATGGCCTTAGGTTTCTTAGATACAAATACAATCCTCGGTTTGTGAGGCCCAAGAGAAGAAGGGATGTCACCTTTGTTTTTAGTCTTGTTCTCTGCTTTCCTCTTCAATTCTGCCTGGTATTCAGCTTCTGATCCTATGATAAATTCTTTTAGGGTGATCCCTTTGGCTGCTAACCAATCATTGGTGTTAGCCAATATTGGTTTGAATCTTTTCCTTAGAGAAGTCAGCTCCTTCTGAGACCACTGAATTGGAGGGAGAGGGGAACCAACAACCTTTTCTGCCAGATACCTACCATTTATGATGTTTCCATCATCAACTAGACTAGATGGGATCTCTGCAAGCCTGAGATATTCTATCTACTCCAGTGTTAGACGGCAATAGTCCATTTTCATTATCTCTTTGGCTGTCCTCAGGTCCACCCAGATATCCTCAATCATGGGTTCGTGGGACTGAGTTTTCCTTCTGATCTTCTCCTTGACTCCCTTGTAGTCAAATTTCTCTCATCTTTTGAATGGCTTGATAGTAACCATCTATATTTCTATTTCCATGACCTTGGCTTTGGTTGATGTAGCAACTAAAAACCTATCAATCTGGATTAGAAACTTGAAACTGGGTCTCTTAAGTTCCATCTGTTTAGTATGCATGACAGCCAGTTGTTGACAAAGTTCCATTAGAACTAGTTTGTCTGAAGGGAATCTACGGAGTATATAGGGATAGCCTTGGTAGAAACCAACCTAAAGATAGCAGAAAGTGGGGAACTAGAGGAACATGCAGCCATAATCATTTACCACTACCCAGGCCTTGTCTGATATTCTCTTTTGCTTGAGCTGAGGATCGAAGAGACACAAGAACACGGCAAAGAACGTGTCATTTACTTGTTTGAAATGACGTGTTGACCCCTAAAGCATCAGTTGAGGATAATATGAGTAGACCAGAGTGGTCTTTCTATCTCCTACTATAGTTAATCTTGGGAAAGACCGCATGGCAGTAGCTATGTAAACTAGGTACGAAGTCATGTAGAACTTGAAGGAAGTTTGTACCTTGATTAAATGTTTATGAAGAGCATTGCTGATTTGCTCTCCCCAAAAGATGGTTTTCTTGCCCTGGAGAATGATCTTGATGAATGGATACATCCATTCATGGAACTGTGAAGAGGACTGGAGACCCCATACTTTATTGAAAAGGGTGATCAAGTCACCAACTTCCTCGACAAAATTGCTCTTTGAAAAGTTCTTTGGCCATTTGGAGAGGCTAATCTTGGGGGTTTTTAGCCACTTGTAGTTTATAAATTTCTTTGCCCTCTCAGGGTCTTTATCATACTCCTTCTGTGCATTCTCGAAGTCGATTTGGGTTACTTCAGTGGCTGGAGAGCACAAGAAAACTTTATTGATGAAATCGGAGTCCAACCGAATTATCATGTTTCCACTGGCATCTGAAACTGATCTAGTCTCTTTGTTGTAAAAATGCACACATTGGAGGATGAACTCATCATGATGCGCTACTATCGGGAAGGCGGCCACCAGGTGGATGTTGCTCTCAATAATCCTCTTTATTCCAGTGCTGAGATTTGTCACCTTTGTTCGCGCTAGGAACTTAGCCATGTCCACGTGGCTGATCTCAGTGTCTCGAATGTCGTCAATATTCAAGGAGACTGATGTAGGCAGAAAGATGCCCTGGTATTTATATTTCATGCTTTTTGTCTTCTTGGGAGATGCTTCCATCATGGAGAATAAGCCTAATTGGATGGGGGCAGATGTGTAGGAGTTTGCTGAAGGTGCTGGAGTCATGATCACAGATGAGAGGAAAGTGGATGAGAGAGGGAAAGCACAATTTAAGTGATATTGGTTACTGGAGGTCACTTAAAAAGGCTAGGATGGAAGAAGAAATGGAAAATGAGGAGAAAGGGAAAGAAAGGGACAACTCAAAAAATTGTTGGGAGTTGAGAAAAATTGGAGGAAAAAAATGCAGGGGCAGCAAAAATCGTTTCCCATGTAGAAAGTTGGAAAAAGGGGGTAAGGGTAGCAAAAATCGCTGCCCTTGCAGTTGGAAATAAAACATGCAGGGGCGGCAATTTTCACTGCCCTTGCAGAAAGTTGGAAAAAGCAGGGGTGGTGAAAATCACCGCCCTTGCTCAGAAGGTGAAAGACAAGTGTAGGGGCGGAAAAAATCACTGCCCTTGCACGGAGCTTGGAAGACACGGGGAAGGACGCGGGCAAGGACGCTGGCAAGGACGTGGTGGGGATGCGGGGAAAGACGTGGGCAAGGATGCAGGCATTAAAATTCGCCACCCACGTGAGGTTCTAATGGAAGCCCGTGGGCTGGAGAGAGGGAGGAGGAAAAATAAACAAAACAATATTTAACTAATGCTAAGCAAAAATAGAAATAAAACAAGAAATAAAAGCCAAAAACAAACCCTACCTGAGAAACCATACGCACCATGAGTTGAATCCACAAAAACACACTTTAGCTCATCAACTGGGTCACTCAAGCGCAAGAGGCAGGAGGAGAGGAGGAAGCAATGAAGAGAAAGGGGATCAAATTGGATTATATGGGGTGAAAAACCCAACCTAACAACCCGCTGTGCATGGCCATAAATGTTGTGCATGGAAATCGAGACGTGTAAGGGCGGTAAAATTTGTTGCCCTTGCATGTTTCAGTTCATCCTTACAGGGACGTTGAAATATGCCACCCTTGCATGCCAAAGAGCAGGGGTGGAAAATTTTTCCACCCTTGTAGGAAAAAGTGTAGGGGTGGCAAAATTTGCTGCCCTTGCACAAAAAACAAGGGAAATGCAGAGGCGGCAAAAATTACCACCCCTGCAGGGAAAATGAAAGAAAGACTAACTCCAGAAGGAGAGTCTGGGGGAGGGAAAACTTGGCTGGGATGAGATTGTAACCACTTTCACGTTCTGAGGCCAAGATGAGAATGAATTTGAAATCTATCTCGAAAAATGAACTTAGAGAGACGAAAAATGAAACGGACAAGTTTCGTAGGGGGTTGTTCTAAAAAATGAGCTAAGCTGATTTTGGAAACAACATTCTTCATCTTTTATCTTTCTTTTATTTCTTCTTCTTTTCATTTTTTTAAAATGAGGTGAGAGTGGGTTATTGTGTTGAAAATTACCTGATGTGTCTATACATATGTATTTCAACCACAAAGTAATTTTTGACATTTTTTTATTCCTTTCAAAACTATGCACCATGAAATTCTTATTCTTTTCAAAATAATATACCATGATCAAAATAAAATCAATTTTGTATGTTTAGATAAGCTCAATTCTTATATCTTTGAAGCTATTCTCCTCCCCCATACCTAAGCTTATGCATGTCTTCATACATGCCAAATGAATTAAGTGGGATGAGATTACATAGGATTAGATAGAAATTTGTCCATTTTCCTAGAATAAGCTATTTGCAAGAGTGAATCTTCATGTAGTAAAAAAAATTACAATTAAATTTAAATGTAAAATAGTAAAGTAAAATACCATGGCATACCTTTAGTCTTCAGTGTTGCTTCCATAGTAGCCGAAATAAAATACAATGGAAAAAAGTGTTGAGAAAAGTACGGTCCTACTATACTAGAAATAAGAGCAAAGAAGTAAGCAACCATATGAAAAACTACATCAAATGATCTATTGGACAAATTTTATTATTTTTATGCTTTTTCCTTTGATTAGACAATAAATTGGTTTTGTAGTCAAGGCCCTTTATTTCAACACTTGATCTGTCAGTAAACTAGTTTTCAAACCAAGGCTGCCAACAATGACCTAAGGTTTTCATTGTTGTTTTTTTTTTTTTGGAAAAATAATGACATAAAAAATATTAACCAGAGAATCTATGCATATTCATACTACTTAAAAATGTAGCATAAAATTTTCTATATATTAACATTTCTTTAGCATTTGTCTTACTGATTCTGCTACATTCTATTTGTCAAAGATAACTCAAGATAATTTGTCAACTACATGCTGAAGTCATGGGCAAAAATTTTCATCTCTATAATGATTCCTTGTAATGAAAGTATCTTTTAAAAACTAAAAACAAACAAATCCTTTCCAGATAAGCATAATATCAGCAATGCCAAAGTAATATAAATGCCAACAATAGAATGTTAAGATGAACATTTGGATATATATGGAAGAATGCAATTCAGCCTATGTAGGAATGATTAATGGTTCAAGAATTACCATTATTTCTAATGGGATAAGAACTTTCTCAGACAAGTTTTATTATTATGTAAATGGATATGGGTTTAGCTAATTCCTGAAGATGTATGAGAATGATTGAAATGAAATGTCATCAATTCTTTTTATTATGAACTATGCAGAAAATGCTAACTATTATTTTGTATAAGGAAGATAAAATTACATTGCTGAATTATTTAATGAAAACTTAAAAACTGAAAACTTACCTGGTGATTGAATTTTGGAGGTCCTTAGCTTCCTTGTTGTAGATAGATTTTACATGTCTTGCATACAACTGAAATTTATATGTTCTTTATTTGGCTTGGATTTGCATCATGCTAGGCAAGCTTCTTCACTATCTTCTTCTATTACTAGAAAATCAAAATTAGGGGTTTGGGGGTGGCAGCCCCTAGCAAGGTTAAGGGGCAATGCCCCTTGGATGATCCCTATCATGATATAGGGTGGGGTTGAGGGGTGGATCCCCTCAAAGTTAGGCCCAATTTACCACTTTTGTAAACACATAGTTTCTTTACATTGAAGATAATTTGATAATTTCATTTTATTTTAGATAGCTTGCTAAAAACATGTAATTCTTATCAATTTATAGCATATATAGTACTTAAAAATCATCAAAAACTCAGTCTCATATGACTATATGTAAATTCAATATTCTAGGTTGCATTATAGTCTAGAATGGAAGGGAAGTCTGTTTTATTTTTTATTATTTATATCATCATTTATTTTTATCACAAACTTCCTCATACATGTAGACTAACATGAAACATAGAAAATAAAATAAACATATAGTATTAAGATTGAAATAAAATATATTAAATATTTAAATTAATATTTTCTATCATATATTATCACTATAATTTAGAAAAAAAATGAAAATTTGGTATAAATTTTAGTGATTAATCTACGAGAAAATAGGAATTGAAATATTGAAATCCTGTGCATGCTAAAAATCAGCGATTTATGTGAGACTGACCATCGATGTTAGGATTTAGTTGTTTGAATCATGTAAAATATAGAGAAATATCTTGATACATGTTATTTAAATCTTTTTCATGGCATCATATTTATTGCATGCTCCACTTCTAGCAAAAATTATGACTTTTAACAGAATCTACTTCTATTGTGAGATTTTTTTTATTTTTATTTTTATTTTTATTTTTTAACTTGTCAAAATTGTTTGACCCACATGGAATATATTAAAAGTAAATAATTATATGCATGGAAATATTGCATGTAAGATTTATAAGAGGCTGTATTTATCCATGAATCTATGTATGAATATCTCCTTGCATTGACTTGACTAGATTTGGCGATTATCCATACAAAGCTCTCCCAATCATAACATGAGTTAGCAACAAAAATGTTGAAACTATTATTATACCTACAAGTTATTTAGTCATATGAAATCATTTTTTATGAAATATTTTACCAAATAAAATCACCAAGTATTTAGTGGAAGTGATAGTTCTTTTATTAGAAATAACTGTGCTTACCTAGGAAATCAAATGCGTCACATATTATCAGCTAATGAGTCTACCTTCAATAATTGAATAGACTAGATTGTAGACTATTTTAGTTTAGGAGAGGTCATTAGCCTGATTCTTTCTACCTAAAATACCATTTCCTTGTATACTTTAATCATCCTGTAAACTTCAACTTTCCTTTTGTAAATTTTTGAATTTTGTTCTCAATCAAATTCTTGATATGCAATCTTATCTTGTTGGAAACTGTTTGTGTTTTTCAACTAAATGTAAAATAACAAAACATATTTATTGCAAGCATGTAGGTATGATATAATTTAAAATAGTCAAATATCATTTTAGTTGTGATTTACACCTATTTATTAGCATGTAACTTTTTCAGAATCATCTAAAAATATGTGTGATAAATTATATGTGGTTCTAAAAAAAGTGAAGCTATATTTGTATAGGTTTTCTCACACCATAATATAGTCAATCTAACTAATTCTAAATGTAGATCATTCCCTAAATATGTATGATAGATATAGAAGTATCTATTTTATATTTATTGTGAATATCTACAATAATTCATATATCAAATGATTTTCTCCATTTGGCTATTTCAAAATTTCATCTCCATCTTGCATTAACAATTGAATCTTCCTTCATGATGTTAGCAACTATTATTTTCTACACAACAATGTTAGTATTAGGGATTAATTTTAAATTTCTAAATCTAGAATCTAATTGTAGAAAAATAAATTCTAATCTATATTGTAGAAAATAAAATCCTAAGGAAACCATTAATTAAGTGTCTCTTGTCACAAAATTTATAAGAAACACTCCCTCTCAATAGGAATTTTCTTGACAAATCCTAAATATCCTAATAACATTGTGGTTCCTTAGTAATGGCACCAAAAATGATGGGTGTCATCAATACCCTTCATTTAATAATGTCAATGTACAGTTGGTGTTTAAAGGCTATATGCAAAAGGAGTAAGAGATCTTTGGAAAATGGTTCCTTCTACCAAACTCCACACTTTGTAAAAATTTAAAATCACACTTTTAAAAATCAAATCATACTTATAGAGAGTAAATCACACTTGAAGAATTTCAAGCACACTTACATGAAATTAAATTGCCAAATTAAAATTAAATGACAAACACATAAAACACCTATAGGTTTATAATAAACTATATAAAAGAAACTATTTACAGCAATAAGGAAATAAAATAAGAATTTACAGTAGAATGATAATTATAAAATAAAAGAAAAAAAATGCATTGATCCATCTTCTTTGGAATGAGTGGCCATTTCATTCCTTGGAAGAGGATTTATTCAGAATAGAATTTTCAGATAGACTGTTCAAAATAATGGAAATAAAAATGTATTGATTGATTAAATAAATGAATATACACTTAGGTGTGGAAGGTTACATTTATAATTTCATGCTTCCAACCAACACCTTATTTAAGCATAACAACCTAGATACTCTTATCATATCTCAATCTCCAAAAGATATTTCAAGAGATATTTATTCCAATAATAAAATATATTACAACATAATCTCGATCCCCATCAAATATAGAGTGATATTAAATGGAATAAAAATACATAAACATATATTCAAATACAATCTATTATGGAAAAGCTATACATATAAATCTATATATAGAAGGAATATAAATGAAAAGCATTATTCATGATGTTGGAACATTAGAATACTCTTAGAAATACTTCTCGAACAAGTCTGTAGTAATTTTTTTGAAGTCTATAACAATTCTATTGAAATCCGTAGCAAGCCTGATGAAATCTATAGCAAGCTTGGTGAAATCCATAGCTGGTCTATTGTAATCGGTAGTTGTTTTCACAAGCCTATTGTAATCTAGAGATATTTTAACAAGCCTATTGTAATTTGGAGTTGCTGTAGAATTTTGTAGCAAGCCCGTAGGAGTTCATATCTTGACAAAAATATTGGATCTTATTTCAACATTATGATTGAATGGTTACTTCTTCATCTTTGAATAATTCTTAGCTTAGTATGAACTATATATGCACTTATTGACATCTTTTTATCAATAATAATTATAAATAGATAACCAATAGATAACAAAGAATTCTAAATACATAACCATAATATATATTATGTATTTCATTCTAAATAAACTATACTTTTGGAAACTACATTTAGATCCATTTCTAATACAAGAAAAAAGATGTTATTTTATGGATATAATGAGCCATTTTATGGACTCGTCAGATACCATCCTTTGGAGGCAATTACACTAAGTACCAATAGTGACTCCAAGCATAAATATACTAGTTAAGTAGTCTAGGTATTCTTATTGAATTTTTTTTCTTGTTCTACACATTTATCATAAGTTTCATGGATTATTTTGATCTTGAGTTTGTTATAACACAAGTTGGAGAGACATATCCTTATTTTCCTATTGCCCCTCAATATGAATAAGTCCTTAGATAATATTTTCATGATCCTTATCAATCATATGTTGCCTATGATGAGCCCTATCAAGCTTGTGCTTCACTGAGTCCACATAATTCCTCTCCAAGACAATCCATTGCAAGTTTCAAGAAGACTCTCATTGGTTACAATGACTATAACTTAGACCTTGATACTAGAAATGGTTGTGGTCAAGTCATCCCTAGTGATTGTATCAAGATTCTAAGGGATGATTTGGAGTAAGTCAAGAAAGAATGGATGCCTATAGAGAGAGATAATTTGCAAGGTCTTACTAATGAGATGCTTGATGTTTGTGGCCTAAATTTTCACTTAGAAGAGATTTCAAGAGCTCATGAACCAACTTAGTCTTGGCAGCCCCAATATACCCCACATCAACTTTTAAGTGTGTCAACTTTGCCCATTCAAGATGTTGATCTGAGCATGTTTCAAAATGCCCCAAGTCCTTCATGCATTCCCTAAATTTTACCTTCTTGGAAGTCCATCCAAGACAATATCCAAAGGAAGGAGGGCAACATGGTTGAGTAGGTTGATTTATTCGGAGAACATTGTGAGAAAGGAATTTTGTGTTTTGAGGCCCATCTTGACAAGAAGACTGAATTGGCAAACCAAAATTTAAGGCAATCAATCATAAAAATATAAAATGGAGAGATTACTAAGTTTTTCTTTCCAAGTTGGAGACAAGATGCCAAGCCTAAGGAAATGCCAAGTTTCTTAAGTTTGTCATTTACCTCTCCATTGGCATCTCAGTCCCATGGAAAAATCTCTGAGCCTGACTTCCCAAGATGGAAAGAAGTGGTGGTAATTTGTGAAAATAAGAACAAATCATGTTTAGGTGGAGAAGTTGGAAGTGAAGAGAAAATTTAAACTATTCAACTCTCTCCCACCCCTCCTCAAGAAGCCATTGAACCCATCCTTTCACCTCTTCCAATTGACCTATTTTGCCCTTCTTCTACCACCTTCTATAAAAAAGGGCCTATAACATGGGGATCTAATGTGGATCATTTGAGTGAATAAAGATCAGATTCTAATGGTGAGGAACACATTAAACCTTGGAAGCCTTCTTGGGATGAAGTTCCTAGTTTTGAAATGCCTAGTATTGGTATCACTAAAAGGGAGAATGAGATTGAAGTTTTAGATTGGGTTGAAGATGAAGAAGAGATGACTTCTTGTGAGGAAACATCAAACTAGGATGATTAATAAGAATACCTTTCTTATATTGAATAGGAGGTCTTGGAAGATTTTATTTTGGAATCCAAATAAGGAGAGAGTAAAGAATAAGTATTCTTTTGTTTTGAGTCTCCTATCTATGATGACTACGGAGATAGGCAAGAGGAGGTTTCCAAGCAAGAGGTAAATCTGCTATTGCATCAAGAAGAAGACATGGGATATAACTATATATGGATGTTTAAGGAATATGAGGATTGTGATAAGATAAAACTCATAAAAGGACAAGCCCAAGAGATTGAAGAGCAGGTATGTGTTGAGAGGGACCATCAAAGAGAGGCTCTAAACCATGATGGAATAATCTATGATGAGTATGAGTCTATTGAAGAAGGTTTGAATTTTTATTTTATATTATTATTTGAAGCTTCTCCTATAACTATGAAGGAAAAGTTTGAATAATAAACATTACTAGAGTGCCATGATACACCACTTCTTGAAGGATTTGAAGAGGCTATAACAAGTGAGAAGGACAATGAGGCCTTTCTAGAAGATATAACTTTATAACAAGCTATCTCATGCATAGAGAGGAAAATATACCATGATGAAACAAAGGGATGGTAGTATGAAGCATGTTTCCAAGGACATGAATACCTCATCTACTTTGGAGACTTATTTGAGATGATTCCATCAAATGACATGCCAAGCCAAGGATAAAAAAAAGAAGAATGGGTCATCTAGTACTACATTCAAAATGAAGAATGCTTGACACCCTCATTCATATAGTGAAGAAGGAGATTAAAGGTATTTTACTTTTGATCCAGGAAGGGAGGTATGTTTAGTTGAATGTACATCATTTTTTTACTTGTTATTATGTTTTGTGCTTCCTAAGTGTTTAGTAGCACAAGTGTGCCTTTGTTTTATGTGTTTACTTGGTCTTGTTATGTGCTATCTTTCCTTTATGTGTTTTGAGGTCAATCAACTATATTTTTGATAAAATAAATGTCTGATCCTATTGTTTCAAAGTACATCTGACTCCCTTTGCCCAATGGATGGGATAAGGCTACTGGTCCTTAACATAAGTAAGCATGTTACCCCTTAGAATTGCCAAAAGTGTTGACCAAAGTTAACTTTTATTAAAATTGGGTCAAACCCTATATTTATAAACTTTTTATAGGTTTTCATATGTCCTATAGGGGTCTCATGTTGGTCTAAATACCTTACCTATCCCTGCTCCAGCCTTGGTTTAAGCCTATCTTCTTTGTGTTGGTCTAGTCAACCAAAGTCAACCCTAGTAAAACATGGTTAAAGGATTAAATTGTTTTGAAAATTTCCTAATATGGTCATTTAGGTGTTTTAAATTTTTCTTAAGTCATAAAATACGTCCTTCACCATGTTTCATATGCAAAAGGGGCCTTTTGGTCATATTTATATCTCATTTAATGACTTGTACGGCTTGTTAAGGAAGAAAATTTGTCACCAAGGGAGTTTTCAGTAAGGAATAGGTCATTATATGTTAGGATTTAGTTATTGTTAGTCTGATAAGTAGTTTCATGTATAAAGAGGTAATTTCTCCTTGACTTTAGGCCCTTAATGGCACTTGTACATGTTAAGTTGTGGAGCTAAAAGTTTCACTGATGCAAATGGTGGAGGTTGCTGAGTGTTAAAGTAACCGACATCGGTCATATTTAGTTACATAGTAACCAAGATTAGTTAGGGGTCGGCCGACATCGGTCAGATAAGAACCAACGTCGGTAACATGTGTGTGTGTGCATTTGCATGCGTTTCCAAAATTGGTCTAATTTTAGATGGACAGTTAGTTTGCATGTAAAGACTAATTTTAGTCTTGAGTATGCATTTCTAATTATTGTTTATTTTGGGATCTATTTAATAGACCCATGGGGCTGTATTGTAATCAAGGACTCAAGGACAAGGAAGAGATCCTTCTGAGTGTAAGATCAATTGATCTACAGGTAGCAAGATCAGGGAGATCTACATGGTAAGTAAGATCAGTTAGATCTACTGGTGTGCAAGATCAAGGAGATCTACTTGGAGTACTTGGAGTACTTGGTGGATTGGAAGTAGGCAAAAATGGTTGAGTTGATTGTCACTTACTGGTGGAGGGAACAACTCAGTGTTGAGTTGTGGTTGTAATTTATTGAGAGAGAGAGCTCTTGAGGGAGAATTACTGTATACCCAAGAGGTGTGGGAAGAGTGTGATTTCTTCATTGTATTTCCTTTTGGAAGAGTGTTAATACATGATTGTATTGTCTCTCATATTCTATGATTTTTTTGAATTCTAGTTACATATTACTTTTGGTTTAATTCTATGTTTAGTTGCTTATACAGAGGTAATCAATTGTGCTCTTAAGAAGTAGGATCCTAACAAGTGGTATCAGAGCCTGGTTTGGAGTAGGTTAGTGTTTGTTGATTACAGGTCACTCTCAGGGGTTTCTGATTGAGTGGGAGTAAAGCAATGGCAAAAGAAAGTACACTAAGAATGGAGAAATTCAATGGCAAGAATTATCAATTATAGAATTGTGGAAAGAAAGGACATGTAAAGAAAGATTGTTGGTTGGTAAAAGATCAACATGAAGGAAATAAAGAAGCAAATGATACAGGTATTGTTGCATGGGATGCTCTTATATGTTCCTTAGATAAATTAGAATCTTGGGTTTTGGATTCTATTGCCTCTTTCCATGTAACCCCAAATAGAGCATTTTTCCATGAGTATGTCCATGGAGACTTTGGAAAGATTTATTTAGGGGTTGGTGAGCCTTGTCAAATTGTTGGCAAAGGGAAAGTATAGCTGAAATTGTAGACTGACAACATATGGGTATTGAAGGATGTCATGCATGTCCTAGTCTTGAAGAGGAGTCTAATTTCTGTAGGAAATTTGGGTGATGAGGGTTGCACAGTAACTCTCACAACAAAATCTTAGAAAGTTTCCAAGGGTACACTTGTTTTAGCTGGAGGTAAGAAAGTAGGTACACTTTATCTATCTACTTGTATTACTGATTCTCCTTTTATTTTATCTACTTTAGCTGTAGATGCAAAGATGTGGCTTTGTAGGCTTGGTCACATGAGTGAGAAGGGAATGGATGTTCTTAAGTCAAATGGTAAGCTTTCAGATTTGATAGACTGAGATTTTTGTGAGCATTGTATGTTTGGGAAATAGGAGAAAGTGAGGTTTCTCAAGACTGGGTCAACAAAGAAGAAGCACATGTTAGAGCTTGTTCACATAGACGTGTGGGGACCAGCTCAGGGAGCTTCTATTAGAGGATCACAGTGGTATGTTTTTGATGATGCTACAAGAAAGGATTGGGTTTATTACATAAAGAGGAAATTTGATGTTTTTGACATATTTAAGAACTAGAAAGCCTTGGTTTTCAAGGAGAAGATGATGGATAGAGATCAACTCAAGGGGATGAATAATTTTGTGTAGGGCAATTTAGACAAGGTTATGATCCAAAGTGAGATCATGGGTAAAAGTCATCACTCACAGGAAAACACAGTTATCGATGTCGGTCAAGTGAGAACCAACATTGATCAGGCAGGAACCGACATCGATCAGGTAAAGACTAAAGTTGGTGATGTCAGGTAGGTAAAAACTAACATTGGTCAAGTAAGAACCAATGTTAGTCAGGTTGGTTGCATGGAATCGATGTCAGTTAGATGCAAACTGAGAGATGACTAGGATCTGTCACTATTAGAACAAAATTTGGGCAGACAACAAGCTGTCAAGGAGTCTCAAACACCCATGAGGAGGATTGAAAGGGTAAGTAAGCCTCAAATTCATTATTCCCCTTCTTTATACTACTTGTTGCTCAATGATGGTGGAAAACTAGGAAGTTTTGAAGAGGCAATGCAGGTAGAATCCAAGAAATAATGGGAGCATGGCATGAATGAGGAAATTGATTCCTTGGAAGAGAACTAAATGTGGGATTTGGTAGAGTTGCCAGCCAGGATGAAAGCACTGAAAGACGAATGGATTTACAGGTTAAAGAAAGGAGAGAATGGATAGGTGAGACAGAAGGCTAGGTTATATGGTCTTGAGAAAGCTATAGGACAATAGTGTTTAAGGTTTGACAGGTGTATGACAAAGCATGGCTTTAGTCAATGTCAATGTGACCATTGTGTTTATTTTACTAGGTTGGATAATATTAGCTACATTATCCTATTATTGTATGTAGTGTATATGCTTGTTGCAGGGTCACACATGCAAGGAATTGTTGAGCTAAAGGTAAAATTAGCTCACATGTTTACCATGAAGGATTTAGGTGCAGCAAAGAAAATCCTTGGCATGAGTATTTCTAGAGACAGGGAAAGTCACAGGTTGATTTTGTCTCCAGAGGATTATGTGAATAAGGTAGTGGAGAGGTTCGATATGCAGGATGCAAAACCGATAAGCACACCTATGGTTGGATAGTTCAAGTTAAGCTATGAGCAGTGTCCTAAATCACATGATGAGGTTGAGTACATGGTATGTACTAGACCTGATATTGCCCAAGTAGTGGGAGTTGTCAACAAGTTTATGGCCAATCCAGGAAAGGAGCACTGGAAAGTAGTTCAGTGGATTCTCAGGTATTTAAGAGGGACCAACAATAGGTATTCATGTTATGTAGAGTCAAGCACTTCTCTACATGGATATGTAGATTCGGATATGGTAGGTTACTTGGATGATAGGAGAAGCACCATAGGATATGTGTTCACTATTGGTGGAATGGTGGTTAGCTAGATTTCAGAGTTGCAGAAGGTTGTTGTAGTCATGGTGGCTAGCAAGGATAAGAACCCTGCATATATATTAACAAAGTTGGGAACAAAGGAGAAGTTGAATCTTCATTCAACTTCTATTGGTCTTCAAGATTGAAATTGAAGAGGGATACAAGCCAAGAAACAAAATTAGATGATGTACAGGTATAGGTATAGGTGCAGTTATTTATCTCCAAGTGGGAGATTGTTAAGTTATGGAGCTAAAAGCTTCACTGATGCAAATGGTGGATGTTGCTGAGTGTTAAAGTAACCAACATCAGTCTGATCAACTGACATCAATCATATTTAGTTACATAGTAACTAACATTGATTAAGGGTTGGCCGGCATCGATCAGACAGGAACTGACGTCGGCAACCTATGTGTTTCCAAAATTAGATTTGTCTAATTTTAGATGGACAGTTAGTTTGCATGTAAAGACTACTTTTAGTCTTGAGTTAGTGTTTCTAATTATTGTTTGTTTTGGGATCTATTTAATAGACCCATGGGGCTATATTGTAATCAAGGACTCAAGGACAAGGAAGAGATCCTTTTGAGTGTAAGATCAGTTGATCTGCAAGTAGCAAGATCAGGGAGATCTACATGGTAAGTAAGATCAGTTAGATGTGCAAGTGTGCAAGATCAAGGAGATCTACTTGGAGTACTTGGTGGACTAGAATTTAGAAACAATGGTTGAGTTGATTTTCACTTACTGGTGGAGGGAACAACTCAGTGTTGAGTTGTGGTTGTAATTGATTGAGAGAGAGAGAGCTCTTGAGGGAGAATTACTGTATGCCCAAGAGGTGTGGGAAGAGTGTGATTTCTTTATTGTATTTCCTTCTAGAAGAGTTTTAATACAATATTATATTGTCTCTCATATTTTGTGCTATTTATAAATTCTAGTTACATACTACTTCTGGTTTAATTCCATGTTTAGTTGCTTATACAAAGGTAATCAATTGTGCTCTTAAGGAGTAGGATCCTAACAGTATAGACTTAGGAAGTCTACCTTTAGCAAAAACCATGGGATAGTGTATATTAAAATCCATGAATTCATTTTCATGTTTTTTTTGAGAAAAGTTCAAAAAGTTTAGTTTTAGTTTTTGTTTCTTCCTCTTTGCCTTCACAAACCAAAAAAGGGTCAACTTTGCATGCTTGGTGTGATACATACATTAGGAGTTGAGAGGAATGCTATTGGGGGTTGAAAGTAATTTGAGTCAGATTAAATTTAATTACAATAAGTTTTAGTTTCATGCCCCCTTATTTATGAACCATCACTTAGACTCAAGGTAGCTTTCTATGCACTCACATCCATGAGGGGTCATATTTTGAGCTAGTTTTTAAATTTTATACTTTAATTTTATAATACAAACTATTTTCATGTGTTTCTTAGGCCTTATTCATAGGTTACCCATGGTTATATTTCTCTTATAGGTCTCAAGGTTTTAAAAAGACTCTTTTAGGCTTGTTATGCTTGCAAACTGATCCTCTTACACTTACAACTGTCTCAGGTGCCATGAGAGAGATTTCCACATTGAGATAAAGGCATGGAAATTGTTTTAGATGTTTTGAATTAGGAAGTTGCATTTGATGATGAAGAAATAAACTATGATGTAGGAAACATATATATTCTTACTCAATTCCATCCTCTCTACCTACATATAGTTGTATGCACACCTACAGGTGGCCTGAGAAGATGGTGAAGGGGTCTCATGGATAATTTGAAATTTTATAAAAGTACTTTTAAATTGAGGTTTTATGGTAGCATTTTAAAAAGACTTTGACAACCCACTTCGTGTTGAGAATCCTTTCTAAAGGACGAGAATCAGAGTTTAGTCTCTTGTCCCTAAAAGGACAAAATAAAGACCCTACAGATGTTGATGATATCATATAGCTCATATTAAAGAACCTTTTAATGCTCTAAATGTCTTAGATTTATAGATTTTAACATTAATAATACCTATGCCAAAGATGAGAGTACATGGATCAAGGCAAGGTGAAGTTTGAGTGCTCTAAAGTCATGTCCAAAAATAATAAATTCATTTAGTAACTTCTACAAGCTATGGGAGTGGTGAATGAACTTTTGACCAAGACAAGAACATGAAACCTATCTCCATGTTTGGAATGGTCTAGTCAAGTAGAGATCACATGAAAATTAAGGCCATTAAAGTAACATGGATACACTATCATATAAGCTCCCATGCATCTTTCAAAGTCCATACACATGGCTTAAATATGCACCTACAACAAAGCAGCTAACATTCAGCTAGTATCAATGTTTGGTAGTGTTTTAAGGTGTGTAAGCTATTTTAAATAATGGGTATACATTATATGACCTTTAGGAGAGGTTTAAAAATTCAATAAACATCATGTTAGGAGGGAAGAGACTCTTTTATTCACCTATAGGGCCCTAAAAGAGACTTCACACAGTTGGCTATGTCTATCCAAAACAATGATTTAGAGACTTAATTAAACCAATAAGGACTCATGAATAATCCTTTGAATAACTAGCACTAACTCCAAATAGTCTATGGCAACCTACATGTAAGGTTAAAAAACAAATTTTCTCAGTCAAAAGGCAATGAATATAATAGTGGTGTATTGATGGTTGTTGAGCACAATAAGGAGATCAAAATTATGGAAAATATTTTTATGGTTTTAATAGGCAAACACATATCTCTAATACCATCACCAAACAACAACCAAGGCTTAGAGATTCACCTACAGGTTAGAGAAAAGAAGACTATCTAAGTTGCAGTTAATGGAGAGCTTAAGGGTAATCAAAGTGCTTGAGAAGGGAATAAATAGGTTAAATAGGATAATTGATTACTTTATGAAATTAATTAACTCAAGAGGATTTCATAAAGGCCTTAACATACCTAACACAAATCCTAATGGTGGTTTACACTAGGGTTGAAGGTAGTTTGTCTCAGTTAAGGGATAAAGAGCTCAGTTATGAACCTAGAATACATATGAGGGATATAAGCAAGTTGGACTGATGAAAAATACAAGAAAACTTCCATCAACATCCTTATCCACCCCATGATTTCATTTACAATGTGAAACCAACTTATATAGGGCTTGATAAACACCTATAGTTGGTAGTAAAGGTAGTTGTTAGTGAGAAATTTTGGTGAATAAGAGCATTAAAAATATTTAGAGAAGTGAAAAATGAGTTGAAATCATGGATTAATTATTATATAAGATGAAGATATCTCCTATGTAAAAATTGCTAATCCATTCAAATAGCATAAATAGGGGTGTCTCTCAAGCCAAACACAGTAAGGCAAATGAGTCAGTCTTATAAACTCAAGGATAAGGAAGGTGCTTGAGAAATCAAGGTGTTGAATGGGGGATATAAACACTCTAACATGTCTATGAAAACATATGTAAACCTCTCACATTGTATATTTAACATGGAAATGGCTCCAAAATTGATGCATACAACCCCTTATTGGAAAACCATGCAGATAGTCTCCTAGACAAGGTTCAGTCTTGTTTCTTCAGGGGTTAGAGGTCTAAAACTTGGATTTGAAAGCTAAATTTTGGTATAGTGTACCATCATAATCTATATAGCACCATTAGATACTTTGTTTTGGTTAGAAATGAAGGCAACATTCCTTTGTTTTGTCTCAGAGGTGGCATATTTTTCTTCATGCACAGACCCTATAACTTTTGGAAAAGAGGTAGAAACATGGATAAGAGAGATTAGAAACCTTTCCATAAGATTTATTGAGTTAGATTACATACATGAAATCATGGAAAAACATCCTAGAATCCTTGATATCAAACAAGGTACTCTATGCATCTAAGGTTGCAGTCGTAATATACTTAACATGAACAAGCCTACCTCAAAATAGGGGGTCTATTCTATTTTAAGAACTTGGAAAGCATTCCAGTGCCTTGGATCATCTTCATAGAGGTAAATATGAAGTGTTTAAGCTATCACATAGGTCTAGAGGGTCACCAAATAGTTCAAACCATGAAGGTTACAGGTAGAGCCATTAGGCATGGTAAAACCTAAGGCCAAATGAATGCTCATATTAATTTATAGCTTGAGAAAATATTTAAATACTTTTGAGGCATGTGCATGGGACATATATAGAGGTTATTAGACTCTTAGTTTGTAGGGGAAACATAATTAAGCCATTTTTGGTCTTGAGTCATTTAGATCCTCTCAAAATGCATGAAAATGGCATGAGTGACCAACTTGGAATGCTTGGAACTCATATAAGGTTGTGCATGGGAAGCTGAATTATTTGGAGATGATGGAAAGGATCCTTAAGAATACATAAGTGTCATTTAGATAGAATTACAATTTTTCATGACTATGAACAAACACTAAGACCAAAAGTGACACAAAACCCTCCATAAGAACTTGATTGGGATGATGAGGAAAATTAAGTATCCAAAGGGGTATAAAGTCCATGAAACTAATTGGAAGTGATAGAGGACTCTCCAAGGCACCTCCCCATGTAATTGATATCTACCTCACTTATATGGAAGGTGTCTAATAGGGATTTCTTTGATAATTTTTTGTGTTTTGTAGGCATGGAGAACTTTCAAGAGATGAAACTACCTTTGGGAGAGAAGTTAGGACTTTTTATAAGTCCTCATTTCCATTTTTTGAGCTATCTCATCTCCCAAGTGTGCCTACCATATTCATCTTAGCCAATCACGTCGGTAGATAGTGAACACTTAGTGAAAAGGGTGAGATCTCTAATTGGGAAGCCTTTCAAGGATTGTTTTATGAACCTAATGACTTGAATTTTTTTGAAAAGTGTCATCCCTCCTTGTGCATGGATCATATTGTATAATTGGAAAGGTTTTGGGTACCAAGTGTGAGAGGTGCATGGAAATGAGTTATTTGGAATTGTCAAGGATGATTGTGAATGGCTAGAAGAAGATGGATGACTAGAAACTGATCTAATGCATGTGATGGATTTTTTTAACCCCTCCCACTTAGATCCATCATTAGACCTGACCCTACATAGTGATGAGGCATTATTGTGAATGAAAATGATGAGGGCAGTTTCTTATGCAAGCACAAGAGAATCTATGCCACATGTGGAGGAGTTAAACAAGTTTGAGAGACATTTGTCCTTGCCTATATTTTAGGAGCTATCTCATACTAGATTCCATGTTGATGTCACTCCTTTCTTTACAAGTGTCATAATGACTCTTGAACTTCCCCTTCTCTCTCCTCTCACAATTTCTATAAATTCTAGACTTTTAGGCTATGGTAGGAATATCTCCAGCTCGGTATAGCAAAATTCTACCAAAATTTTTCCTTAAGATAATGTAAATATTTGTTTTTACTTCATTCAATATTTCACTAAGTTCATGTAATGCTTGTTGGTCTTGTGCAAGTGTAGTTTTCCTTACCTTCACATGTTATCCTTCTTAGTGCCTTGTGTAGTTTGAGATCTCTCTTTTGTAGGTCAATAAGAAGTGTCTAATCTGGATTGCAGCTGTAGTGAGTAGTCTATTCAATAGTGTTTATAGAAGACCTATTATATAATTACTCCTAGCCTATGCTCTCTTCAAGACCCCATTATTGAAACATTGATGTGGAAGAGAAAATTATCATTAGATGAAGTATATGTATATGTTTATTTTGGTTCCAAGTGCATATTAAATGGTGAGAGTAGAAAACTTCTTTGGTATATCACCTCCCCTAGAGTATATTTACTTTTAATTATCCTTCTTCCTTTTCATCCCCCAAAGAGTTAGTAGTAGTTTGATCAAAGTGGTACATCAAGGGGAACTAGCCCCAAATCTAAAGATTCACCTCAAAGTTGGGTCACCCATAGCCCTAAGGTGGTTCCATTGTGCCACTTAAATGATGAAATACTTATCATCTCCTCAAGGGGTACAAGTTCAAGTGACAAAAACCTTAGGTGTAGTCTCTTACTCATCATATGAGTTCAGGCATATGATTCACTCTTCCATACCCATAGTGTTCACCTTTATCTAAATTTAATCTTGAAATAGTTCTTACTTTACCTCCCTTAGTTTAACAATAAACATATAAAATTGTGGGGCCTCTTATTCCTTTTGTACTGTAACATGTGATGTTTCTCCTACCACTTTCTCTTTCTCCTATTGACCAACAACTCATGTCTCCCCTTCACCTTGATCTTGATTTTGTTATAGAGATGTCATCAAATTAGGTGGATGTTAGATGTCCTAGATTTATTCTTGTGGATGATAGTAAGGTCTACCACTCCATAAATTAGATGATGTCCATCTCCCTAGTTGTGGGATCCTATATTTGGAATGACCAAGTGTAAGGGAGGGGTCTACTTGTATTACTCATATCAATTCTTCACTCATACTAATAATTTATTCCCTTTCCTTGACTTATTCACCATATTTTGCATTTAGGAACAAAAATTCATGATCAAAAGGTTCATGTTTTTATTGGATGCTTATATTATGGATATTTTATTACACTCTCCCCTGGGCATCCCAATCCCTTTGGGGTAGAGTAGCCAAGGCATATCCTTCCTTACATTACCAACCTCTTCAAAATGTCTTTTGTAAGTGTATTTCATTCTCCCAATTGTGTTATGAGAGCCATGTAATGTATTCTTATTACTCATGCTTATGTCCTCATCTATCCAATTCCATAATTAGAAATAAATTTATTTCTCTAAAACTTTGTTTGGGATGAATTTGGGGAGCCAAAGAGGGTCTACATTATGTCCAAAAACTATGATAACTGTATAGTTTGGGTATAGATAATAATCACCCAAATTCATGAGCATATTAGTAATGATATTAGATACCCTAGATAGAAACTAGCCATAAATTTCCATCCAAACTTGAGGATATAAGTCCTCTACAATTCTAGCAATATTCCTCATAAATGCATAAATATGGACAAAAGAGTATAATTCATAGGTTATATTCTTGATGTATTCAGGGTTGGGATTCCACATAGCTCCATTATGTCTATATATAATCCCCATGACTATATCTAAGAGATATGACATCATGTAAAAGTTTACACCTTGGGATCTCTTGTCTTTGTATAGTATTTGTTATTGTAGGTGGGCACTGATAACCTTCCCCAAGGAATATGTGCTCTTTGAAGTGATGATCTGGTCAAGTAGGGGTACCCTTTCTAGATGAAGGAAATGAATGTTTAGGTGTCCAAACAGTCAATTTAACAATACCATAACAATACATATTCCCATATATAATTGGATGATGGGCATGGGGTTCTTGGCTATTTCCTTGAATGTAAAGGTCTCCCTTAGAATAAGCCATTTCCTTACTACTTTTTCCACAATATTTTTTTCTTCAAAGTAACCACACTATGAAAATCAAATGTAGCATTTGGAATGGACAAGCATATATGACTCATGAATTCATCCCCTAACATGTATGTAATAACTATGTTATTATTGACATAGTATAGATAGCTAACATTTACAATTCTCCCTTCGAAGAACAAGTCTCACGATAAGTGAGTGTATCCCATCACTTTTAGATTAGTAGTTGCATAGTAGATTGCCTAACATTTGAATGTAATTAATTTAGTTTCAAGTTATTTTTCTTTTATATAGATGTCTTCCTTACATGCAAATAGGTTGACATTCTCTATGACCTCCCATAGAGCCGAGTAATTAGTTTGGTGACCATCAAACACTATTGCATTAATAACTGTCTATGTATTATGTGGAATTATTAATGAAGAACCTAGAAGGTGGTGGAGTTCCCTTGTATGCCCTAGATGAATATGCCAATATTGGTTCTTAATGCTAGTGTGATTCAAGATTTTAAAAATGATGGCCTATAAATTTGTTATGTAAATTACAAATTGTTTTAGATGCAGATAAGACTTTTGAAATCATAGAAGGTTATGTGCATTCGATCTTAATGATAATAAAATGAGGTGAACTTGGTTTGGGGCTTGATTTTATAGCTTTATTAATTCATTCTAGTTTGTGTGCCATCAATCATCAACATTAGTAGCTCATCACCTTCATTCAACTCAATCTTGACCACCTAGGCCTAATGGGTATGCCATTTAGGATGCTTATTCATGCGAGGTACCATAGTGTTACTTATTTTGACACCTGTCACTATATGGATTATTTTAGAGGTCAAACTTTGCATTCAAGATGAATTATGTGATATGGTGAGCCTATGGCTCTAAACAAAAGACCTCAAAGATTGAAATGCTATTCATAGAGATTTGTTCAAGAATATTTGTTAGGGAAAGCCACTAAAGAGAAGGTTCTCAATGAAAAAGATCCAAATGAAAGTCATCAAAGATCCCAAAATCTAAGTGTTCTTTGGGGAGACTATTTTTTTGGAATATGTTATGAAGGATAAAGTTCCCAACCAAAACCTTTTGAATAAAAGTTATCAAAGAAAAAGTGTCTAAATACCAAAACCTTTTGAAGACCAAAGTTTTTGAAGTAAAGTTTCCACAGAGGAAGGTTTCAAATAGAAATATTCAAAATAAATTTTCCAACCAAAAAGCTCTTGAAGACCAAAAGGTTCCTGAAGATTGAAAGTTACCAAAGACCAAAAAATATCCATAATGTCAAATAATCAAATCTGAAAAAAGAACTTGAATAAACAAACTCGAATACATGTCATACATGGAAAACTTCCAAAATTTTCATTAATATATTAGTCCCAATAAGTTATTCTAATGAAAATAGGGGTATAATAGGAGATCAAGTGTAACCAAAATGTTATTTAATGCTAAAAATGTTTCAACTTCTATGGATACACACGCATAGCTCAAATTATGAATAAACCTTGGATTTTCTATAAAAAAATGGGTCCCCTCTTACAAGATGGGGTGTGTTGGATACAACACTGTGCATAATAAAGGTATCTCCTAAGAGATACCTTCAACTTCCATTGCAATGTATTATGACACCCTTTGAGGTATCTTTTTGAGAGCTTATTTTAATGAAGGGATGCCACGTGTCATACTTTTGGGGATCTAAAAGAATCAAAATAAGGGTGTAAAGCCTTTTAAATTTATCTAAGAATGTTTGAAACCTCCATAATACCTTCATGGGTAACTTGAAGGTTTATCATAGGAGATACCTTGAAGGAACCATTGAAGGTATTACAAATCCATTCAAATAGTGCCTTCAAGGTGAAGGAAATTTCCACACAGGTAACTATTGGGAGATACATTAAACATCCCCTTAAAATTATGACCTTTGAAAATGCCCTTTGAGGTATCTCTTGGGAGATTACTTTAAGGGCCTTCAATTACCCTTATAAGACCTTCATGTGTAACTTTAAAGTATCTCCTAGTATATACCTTGATAGAAAAAATCACTCTTATGAATGTTTGAAATGTATCTCCTAAGAGATACCTTGAAGGTACATGTTGATGGGTGTTTTGACATAACAATAAAGTATAGGCTAGGTATAATAGTTTTAGTCCATTTCAAACCTATTATAAAAGAAATATTTCCCACCCACTTCTAAAAATAATGGGTGAGGGAACTTACCCAAGGTTTATTTCACCTACCCTAGGTACACTGAACCTCACTCAGTGGCTCATTGAGACAATTTTATCTAAAATTATGATATAGGATCAGTTTTAAGGTTGTTTTATTTTTTGGTGTTTTTCTTCCTGGGTCTTGGTGGTAGATGTGATAATTTTCGTAAACTTATCCAAGTTAGCAAGCATTGTAATACATTCAAAATTTTGGCTCTTATCATCGAATGTCAGGCATTTATTGAATTAAATGGCTTATATCTTCCCATAGTTTACAACATGTGTAATAATTTGGTTTTGATTGATATGCATCATACTTTGGGATCTATACATCATATCATTAGTCATGATGAGTGTTGATGCCTCATCCCATACATGAAGGTTAGCTTATCTTTTTTAAATAATTATGAATCCTTAGAATACATATCATCCACATTTGTCTACTATTTTAACACCTCAACTCAAACCCCTTAAGTTAAATATTTGAAACATACTTACCCCTCTTCTTTCCCATTCGAATTAAATGTTTGTATATTCCTTTACCTTTCAGTTTATATTACTTGGTGTTTTTATTTACATATAATCCTTGACATACATAATAATTATATTTAAAATGACCTCCACTTTCCTTTGATTAGTCTAGATTTGGTGATGATATTCCTTCACAAGCCTTGTCATGAATTCAATGGGACATTGAAGGTATCTCCTAGGATATACCTTCAATATGCTTATTTTCATATTGGTCATACATATTTAGTTTATGTCTAAGTTAGTTTATATATTAAAAATATTTTATATGTATTTTATATTTAAATTAGAATTCACATTTTATGATATACAAATAATTGCTAGTTAATCACAAAAAAATTCATAAGTGATACAATATGCAACTTAGATTTTACAAAAGATCAATACTTAAATAATTTTAATGGTTTTGCATAATGTATTAAGTAAATAAATAAATTCTCACACTTAAAAGGTATAGGAAGGCCTCAGTTGATTTTTAAAAAAATATACCATTTAAAATACCAAAATAAAATTAATTCCACATCACCATCTTCCATTTTATGGTGGTGACAAAATTCCTCTTATTGATTGGTATTTTTGGTTGTTTAGTCTGACAAAAATAGATGTATATATTTATTTGTTTATCACTATATCTATATAATAATCTTTGATTATAATAATACTTGCCTATGATAAGGATGAAATTGAAGATGACATTCAATTCTAACTAGAATTATAGAATGGAAAAGAGGAAATTATCCATCATGTTAAAACTAATTTCAATGAATTTACACCCAGTAAAATGGAATTAACAAAAATGAATGTTTCTAATTATTGTAAACATTTTGGGTTTCATTTGAATAGCTATGACAACTTTGAAATGTTTGGGCTGATAGATAGAGATAATTTGGTCCTTAGAATATAGAATATGTTGAAATAAAAACATGAACAAGGGGCACTAACTTATTCAACTCAAACCATCTAAATATGCATTTAAGATAACCTACAATCATGATAGAAAAAACATTGAAGAAAACAAGACAAAAAAGGGAAACACATTTGTATTTATATTGGAAAAATATTATAAAATTACTCACCCCAGTGGAGAAGAATAAGATCAAATAGAATGTTGATACATTTTTGTTGGCACAAAGTTATGATTTGACATATAGTGAATTCTCTACATGGTATATTTCCTATATCAATTATGCCTTGAGCATTCTTATAGATCTCTATGAATTTGGGGATGTTAATATAAGGATAATAAATCTAAACGAAAGAGGGGTGAATGCTATAATTCATTCATTCATAAAACATAATGAAGTTGTAATTAAGGATGCTTGTTAATTATTTTTTATCTAAATTAGCCTCAAAGTATTATCAAATTAAATGAAGTCCTTAAAGATATGATGGAGAAAAAACCATAAGGTTTAAAATTATAGATGGCCAACACATAATTACAACATAACAAAAAAATATTTTAGATGAGTAATACAATTCACTATCATTGAGAAACACATGTTCTATTAGAAGGACATGATTTTTTAAATAAATTACTCTATTTCATATTGATCAAAATATGTAACTAGTATAATGAAGAAAATTAATCAATTTATAAGGATTCATTTATAGAAAGAGTTTGATTTACATGTCACCTTATCTAATTGAAAGGTTGAAAGAATCTTGAAACATGGGAAAATATAGAATAAATACATGAACAATATAGACACTTGTTCACATAAATGACTACTCATCACAACAACTGCAAGAAATAAAATGCCTTATTTTCATAAAAAAATTAATTTGGAATTGTTTTGATAACGTGTTTGATTTGTTTGAATGTGGCACTTTACCAAGTTTAGATAAACAAGATTTAAATCTAATTGGTACAATAGCACTAAGAAATATTAAATGGATTCTAGACAAAAAAAAATAGAACTAGCATATTTATTGGAAAAAGGGGCTATTTTCTTCTTGAAAACCCTTGGGTGCAACAACATGGACACTTGGTGCAAAAAAGTGAAGCTGGAAAGTAACATATTATCAAAAATTGTATATTTTTTCACCAATCATGATATAACACTTCTATCAGATAAAAAATCACACCTAAAGAAGTAATGGAGCATTATAGAATTTTTGAAAAAAGGTTTGAATATTTGTGTGTGCTAAATGAAAATATTTTAAAAAATAAAAAAAATATAGGAAGCATTATCTCAAGATTCAATATGCATATTGAGAAAATATGTAGATATTGATGGAGGTTAACTTCTCAAGATAGATATAGAAATATTTAGCAACCATTACGACACCCCATCTCTTTGGCCATCCATTTTAAATGATTTCAATGAAATTTTCATTATTGGTATGAATGTTGATTTGATAATTATTGATATTTTAAATGTCATTGAAGATTATAAGAATGAACATATTCACCTATTTATTTAGGCATTGATTGATAAATTTATTTTTGGGGATTGAAATGTATTCATCATTCACAAACATGATCATTTATCTAGCATTCATAACTCTCTTAGAAATATGTATGTTGGTCCTTTCCATTATATGCAAAATACGAGTGTCATACTTTGCGGTTTAGATAGTGATGGATTCAATTGGACTTATATTACATTTATAATTTTTTACAAGATTCCACTAATTTTTAGCTTGAAGATTTCATCCTCCATTAAAAATAAAGTAAATTAGAGGAAGGTGATTAAATAAATAAATGCATACCAACATTTCAATCTATTGGTTCAAACCAAGTAGTAAGGCCATTCAAAAATGAATTATATAGATTCTTTTAAGATAAACTTATCTCTATTTTCAATAGTTTTGATACATGTGAAGTTATAGGGGTACATACATGAGATGGATTAGTGAATGTTTGTATTAAAATTTAAAATAATTTATCTTGCATTATATAAAGTGAAGAAAAAACAATTTTTAATATTGAGTTTTATAAATGCTTGATAATTCATGGAAACCAATGCCAAACAACCGCTTCAATCACTATCAGGTGCAAACATTTTCAATTAATTTTATAATCAAGCATTAGTTTTAAAATAAAAAATCTTAATAATCTTTTGGTGTGTATGATTTATTTTTCAAACATAAAATCTTAACAATATTTCGGTGTGTAGCAAATACACCATTGAAAAAAAGTGAAAAAATAATAATAATGGAAAATCAAATCAATAAACATGAAAAATTGCATGTTGAAGAAGGTAAGATAAACTCATACATATTTTTACAATTATATTATTGTTTATTTATAAATTATTTAAAATATTGACCAAATATGTTTTCATCTATTTATGTCTTAATAAAAATAGTTCACAACACAGCTTTAAAACTTTGTGTCTCAAACAAAACAACCCAAAACATAGCTTTGCAGCTTTAAGCCTCCATGAAAACAACATATCAATGTAAAAATCTACAACAATTTTTAAAAAAATAAAAAATACAAATATAAAATCAAATGATGATGAGAATTTTATTTACTACATTAGATAATACCTTGCAGGGTATAAAGAACAAAAGCTTCAACAAAAGAGTGCAGCTAGAAAAACTGTAAAAAGGAAAAAAAGGTGAAAAACCCCTTTCAATGAATGTGTAAATAAAAATTTTCATATATCAAAATATATAATATTTATTTATTTAAACACATTACAATTGAATTTTTCTTTATTGACAGGAGAGAGTAGAAGATAATAAAATTTAGTGCATCGGCATGGGATTTGAAAGTGTGGGTTTATTTTATTGTTGTGTCAACTTCAAAGTGTTTGTATTTACCCATTTAAATGTTGAATTTACCCTATTTAAAAAAAATAAATATGTGATATTTGTGTCTTGATAAAAATAAATTATCTTTAGAGTATATATGATCTTTATTTCAAAGCTAATTTAGTGAAAATGGCTACTTTGGTGATATATCTTTGTGTGTGCATATGTTAAATGACATAAATAGATTGCAAAAGTAATTGTATTTTTTATTTGTTTCAGAATATGATAAATTACATTTATTTTAACAAACACATAAGAAGTGTCCATTATGGTCAAGTTATGAGGATTCATTATCAACTTGTATATGTGTATTTATGTAACAAAATTAGAAATAGAAGTTGTAAATCCATGTATAATGAGTATGGTAACATTTCCCTGAACATGTATATATTTATATGAAACTTTTTAATATTTAAGGAAATGAAAATAAAAAATGCATCAAATGATTCAAATGTAATATGTTTATATATTAAAATATAAAATGCAAATGAAAAGTGCACCAATGATCAATCTAACATGAAAAATATTTTCTTGTAAAATTTCCAAGTTATATTTATTATAATATAATATTATTAATAAATGATTGCTTTATTTTTTAACAAATTGCAAACATTTCAAAGGATTTAAAATTTAATTCTAAAAAACTATTGATTTTGGGGTTGGATGACTTATTTTTTATTTTGTACAAAATAAAAAAAATGAAAATGAATGTTATGGGAAGATAAGAAGATTATATAAAAGTAAATATGTCATACTACATTTGAGATCATTCCAAACAAATTTTTAAGGTGGCACTACAGTATTTTACTCATGTCGACTTTTGGTCAATGATAGAGGACAATCATTTGAGATGACTCCTTCAAGCCATGGATTACAAAAGTTAACATTTCATGTTTGTTTGGGGGAAAAAATATTATAATCCATTAAATATAAATATATGTGAATTTGATGAAGTTATTTCTAAAGGGACCTTTGAAGATGATTTTTCAATTGCCAACATGGTGTTCATTGATTGTAATTCTAGAAAATGTATTAAAAACAAAAATTGTAAATGAGGTATGTTATGGCAAGTAGATATAATGGAAATGGAAGCCATAAAGATAAAAATGATTGGAGAATTAAAATGAGGTCTATAATCACATTCTTGGGAGAAACCTAAAAATCCATGCCATCAACTGTGAAACAATGTTTAGAAGGATATAACTTCCCCATATGAGTTTTTCAAGTGTATTTATTGATTGCAAACTAAAATTGTAATAAAATTATCATAAATTTAACACCTATAAAATATAAATTATTTAAAATTTATTCCAATTTGTTTCAAATTTATGGATTTTAAATCAGTAATACTTTTTTGGTAGAAAATAAAATCCAGGCCTAGAAGGGCAAATAGGTAGTTTATAACACTAAAATTGTGGATTTCCATACTAGTCTTTTAGCTACCATTATAAGTATAAATTTACACTTAAAACAAGCTTAAAATAGATAAAATAGGGGAGGAGGAGTGTATATAAAAATACATAACTTCTTATATAAAATTCACTTAAATATTCCTATTATAAACTGACTACAAAACATAAGCTTACATAGCTATAGATATTTAAAAAACTCTTAAAAACTAAGATTTTATCCTCATTCTCCTCTCATTGATGTCAACAAAAATTCCTCTATACTGATTTATTTTTTATGTTCTTATTTTTGCCTTACTTTTGTCCATAATATGTTTCTATGTTGTTATCCTCTATTAGTATCTTTTTCTTCTACCTTTCACTTTCTTATCCAGGCTTTATGCTCTACTCTTCCTTTGACTATTGTTGCATAAAAAATATATGGGTTGATTATTTATTTTTCTACCATTTATTCCATTTTTATTTTTACTATTGGGATTCTCACCTCTCATGTTTTTTTCCTCCAAAACTCCAAATGGTCTACACAATTAAAATTTGAAACTATTGTACATTTAATTTATTCAAATGGTCCTATTATAAAAGTTCATAGTTGACTAGATAGGTGAAAATAAGGGAAATGATATCATATTATAACATGCCCTCTTATCCATAACCTTCTTATATTGATATAATGAACTTATTTCAACCACTAAAACATCTTTGTAACTTCTCTTTATCTGTCCATATGTTTCTGTTCAAGTCTAGAGCTTCCTTGTTGAAGTTGGTAGTTGGACTATTGAAGTCCATAATTGGACTATTAAAGTTCATAGATAGATTTTCAAAGTTAGTAACTACCCAATTTAAGTTGGTATTTGGACTATTGATGTTTAGAGCTATCTCGTTGGGGTTTGGAGATGGCCTATTAGATTTTGGAGCTGGCTTGTTGGAGTTTGGAGCTAGGCTATTGGATATCGTATTTTAACACTCCACCTTATCCCTAAACTTATTAGAATGATATTATAAATAAATTATAACCACTGAAACATCCTTGTAACTTATTTTTATTTATCCATATGCTTCTACATCTCTTCTATTCAAGTTTATAATTTCTTTATTGAAGTCAGTAGCTAGACTGTCAAAATTCATAGCTATAATATTGAAGTTTGTAGTTAGACTATCAAAGTCTATATCTACCAAGTTGAACTTAATATATATCATGTTATAGTCTGTATATGTCTTGTTGGATTTCATAGTTGTCCTATTAGAGTCTAAATCTGCTTTGTTAAAGTCAGTAGTTAGACTGTCAAAGTCCATAGTTAGATTATTGAAGTCCTAGCTAGAATGTCAAAGTCTGTGGCTACCGTGCTGAAGTCCATAGTTGGACTATTGAAGTCTGGAGTTGGCTTGTTAGAGTCTAGAGATGGCCTATTGGATTTTGATACTAGCCTATTAGAGTCCAAAGTTATCTTGTTAGAGTTGAAGCTGAAATTAAACCTTGTAGATCTAATGTTTCTAAATTAATTACCCACAATATTCATCTTTAGTACATGAAAATGTCTTTTGACAATGTTTTAATGAAAATATCAAGGCCTATGACCCATTTGAATCCTATGACCTATTTCCTTTTGGTAGGTTAACTCCCAAGTCTATCTTGCCTTACACCTCTTTATATCTTGCCTTCAAGAGTATATATATATATATATATATATATATATATATATATATATATATATATATATATATATATATATGGATATATGGTTGATAAGTATAATTTTATATTTATAGTGAATATATATTAGATCATACACATACAAAACTACAATCAAAATATCACCTTTGCTTACTTTGATGTAGAGTGTGGGTTCACTAGCGCTTTTGGTAAAGTTTTTACTCAACAAGTAAGAGTCTATAAAGTTGTAATATGATCTTGGGGTTTGCTTAAGCCCATATATGAATGGTTTTATAAGCCTATATACCTTGTTGACATGACCAAAAATCTCATATCTAGGTAGCTATCCCACATAAAAAATTTCTTCTAGCTCTCCATTCATGAAGGTTGACTTGGCATCCATTTGATGCACCTTCCACTTGTGTTGAGAATCAATGGCTATGATTTTCCTTATCATTTCTATCTTTGATACAGGTGTAAACATATCATTGTAGTCATGTCAAGGTTAGTTTTAAGATCCCATATTGGAAACCTACTTAGGTTTATTTATGTGAATCCAATTCATAACCTCAGTAAATTTGAAGATTCTAAAAAATCACTATTTTAAGTTTTCTATACAACCACCCATATGCATGGTTAAAACATAAAGGTTGTGGGATAAATTTGAAAAAATTATCAAAAATTTTCATAAATTTTAATATTATTAAATTTTTATATTCCTCTCTAATAGCTATATAATTTCAAAAAAAATGTTTCAATCTAAGTTTGTATGCAAAATTTATGGCCTCGAGAAGTTGGCATTTGGTTGCATCACATCATGTCATTGAGTGACACATGGTACCACCTAGTTGGATCATGATGCCATTTGGTTACATCATGGTACCACCTCATTGCATCATGATACAACTGGGTGGTACCATGTGTCACTTGATGGCATGATGTGATGTAATCAAATGCTAACTTCCTAAGGTCGTAACTTTTACATATAGACTCAGATTGAGTTGATTTTTTTTGAAATTGTATAGCTCTTAGAGTCAAATTCAAATATGTAATAATATTAATGTTTAGGAAATATTTTAATACCATTTTTTATTTATCTCAAAACTTATCTATTTTAACTCTTTAATGCACATAATGACTTCCCAAATTATACTCATGTATTAAATCATATTTAGTATATATAGGCAAAAGTGGAATATTTTTTATTTAAGGTTTTAAAATTGATAATACATGTTGGTTGAGTTAATAATATTATTGATTTTCTTGATATTTTTGTGGTGTTTTAAACTTAACACCCGATGCCCTCTTAATGCAGGGAGAATGCAATATGACTCAAGGTGCACTCACAATTAGGATACAACAGTTGGGAAATAAGAGGCACTTCTGAGTGATAACAATTAATTGGCAACAATATGCAATCAAGTGGCATAGTATGTAGTCAAGTAGTAATAATGGGGTGGCAAACAATCATGCAATTGTAGAGATGTTGGGAAGCTACAATATTAAACTTGGAAATGAGGTAAAGAATGAGATCTGGATTGTAACCCCTATGAACATATGTACTATATAAAAGGTGATTTACATTTCTACCCCCATAATTATTTTAAATGATTGGTGAAATGACTTGTACAAAAATTTACATCCTAAAATTTTAGGTGAATGGGTCCTATATACTACTACCACAAAATTGCCAAATACATTTTTCCAAAAACCAAATATTCATGAATTAATGAATATTCACCACTAAAATTTACCTTGAGTCACATCTAAAATATTAAAATATAAACCTTATCCTTGGACTACTACAATAATGTGATCTTCATCCAAATGGTTTGGAACAGTCTAATTTTTTTGAAATATAGAATAAGTCCAAAATATTTGAAACAATACAATTTATTATAAATTATATGTGCTCAAATGATATGAAATAATCCATTTTTTTGGAATATAGAAAAAAAATTCTTCAAGAAAATTTTATCCACTCCACTTTAGTGGGTGTAAGTCCAAATTATTTAAAATAGTCCAATTTATATGAAATGATTTGTGCCCAAATGGTTTGAAATAGTCCTTTTTTTGGAATATAGAAAAATTATTCCTGAAGAATTTTGTTTCAACTGCACTTTAGTGGGTATAAGTCCAAATTGTTTAAAATAGTCCTATTTATTCAAAATGATTTATGCCCAAATTATT
>JARHVA010008425.1:197500-225000 GCA_037957365.1 Torreya grandis
TAGCTTTTATAGTTTGTCAGCCTATTAAAAAATAAAATTGAATGTAACCTACGTCTAGTTGAAAACCTAAAAAATGAGGCAACATTAACATGAAATTGGGTAGATAAAATTAAACAAGTATTAGACTAAGTGTGTAAATAATAACTATATTTAAAAGTGATTGTGATAATCATTGAAACATAAAGAATCTACATTCAAAGGAATTGGACAATCATTGGGTGATGGGTATATAGACCTTGAACTATCTTGATCTCAATGAGTATGCCCTACCTGAATACCTGAGCCATATCTTTATCTTGACTATTCCCTACCTACTTTCTTGTACTTAAGTATGCCCTACCTAATTTAAATATTTTAGTATTCCAAGTATACGTTACCTACTTGAGTACATGCCATACTTGATTGAATACCAAAGCCATATCTTGATCTTGAATATGTCCTACTTAAATACCCGAGGCATATCTTGATTATAGCTATGCCCTACCTACCTATCTTTATTGTCATACCTACTTGAGTATGCTCTACCTAATTGAGTATGACCTACCTAATTGAATAACTAAGCCATATATTAAAAGGAGTGGGTGAATTATCATGCTTGAAAATCATTATAGGTAGCATTATCATTCTTAAAAATCATTCAAATGGGCATTATTAGATTAATAAATAAAGGATAGGGGTCATTATCAAGGAATGATTGAAAATTAGGGAGGGGGAATTATCACCTATATAGAGAAAGGAGAGGGTGCATTGACTGAGCCATATATTGAAAGAAGATGTGTAATTCTCATGTATATAGATAAAGGAGTGATTAGGGACAACCATGCAAAAATATTGAAGTTATATTTAGGTTGAATTCCTAAATAATTTATATATTTTTTAATCAATGGGTCTATCAATATGAATAAATTACTATCCTATAGCATGTGATCTATAGAATATATAATAATGATAGATTCATTCATACATTACATCTACCACATACCTTGTACTACATGTAGGTAGGTGGTCACTTATACATGACATCTACCCTATAGTTGTGATACAGTCACTCATATTAGACATGAATGTAGTTAATCACCCTAGTACACTTCATTTACACCTAAACCATTAACCCTAAATGCCAAACCCTAAGCCATAAAAATTGAACCACGGACACTAAATAATATACCCTAAATCCATAAACCCTAAACCCTAAAACATAAAACCTAAACCGAAATCCTTAAAAACTAAACCTTAAATATTTAACCCTAAACCCTAAATCCTAACCCTAAATAATGAACCCTTAAACATAAACTTAAAACCCAAACACTAAATATCAAACCCTAAACCTTAAACCTTATCACCAAATCCCAAACCCAAAACCATAAGACCCAAACCATAAAACAATAAACATTAAACCCTAAGACCCAAACCTCAAACCCTAAAACTTAAGTTCTACTCCCTAAAACCTTAGGACATAAAACCCTAAATGTTAAAACCTAAACCCTAAAACCCAAACCATAAACCCCACTCCCTAAAAAATAAACACTAGACCTTAAATTGTTAAACCCAAAACCCAAAAACCTAAACCCTTAATCCTTACCCCAAAACCCCTAACCCTAAATATTTAGCCATACTCCACAAACCTTAAAATCAAACACAAACCCCTAAATTAAAAAACCAAACCCAAATCCATATAAAAAACCATAAATTACAAAATCTAAGATCTAAACCATAATTTCTAAAACCTAATTATTAAGCCCTAAAACCTAAAACTTGAACTCCAAAAACTAAACCCTAAACCCAAACCTTAAACTCTAAACCCTATACCTAAAACCTTAATCCCTAAATACCAAATTAAAGATTAAATCCTAAATTCTAAACCTTACACCTTAAACCCTAAACCCTAATAAATTAGCCTTAAAACCAAAACCCTAATCCTTAAACCCTAAAACTTAGAACCTAAACATAAAACCTTAAACCTTAGACTGTATACCCTATATCCTAGACCCTAAACCTTAAACACTAAACTATAAGACCTTAACTCTAAATCCTAAACCCAAAAACATAAACCTAAAATCCTAAACACTTAACCCTAAACCCTCAATCTTAAATATTAAACTCTTAACATAGATTTCAAAACCATGAACCTTAAACCATAAACACCAAACCCAAAACTCAAAACAATAACCCATAAAATATTAACCCTAATCCCAAAACCCTAAGAACTAAACCTTAAACCTTTAATGTGTTAGGTTGTGGAGCTAAAAACTTCACTAATGCAAACAGGGGAGGAGGTTGCAGAGAGGTTGCTGAGTATCACAAACACTGGCGTCAGTCAAGCCAACTGACGTTGGCAAGATTAGACAGGAAGAGCAACTGGCGTCGGTCATGTATCGGCCAGCGTCGATCACCTCCAGGTAGATAGGGACCGATGTCAGTCACCTGTGTGGTTCAAAACTGCCAGTTTCATAGACACTTAGTTAATGAACCAAGTGTTTGCATGTTGAGGGCTAATTATAGTCTCGAGCTACAGATCTAATTATTTTAATTAGGTGTCTAATTATTGTTTGCATGAGATCTATTTAAGAGACTCATGGGTTATATTGTAAAGTGTGCTAGTTTGAGTTGAGCAAAGCTAGCTCCTTCTATGTGTGAAGTGAGCAAGGGTGTTCCTCCTATTTCCATAGCAGTGCCAAGTGTGGGTGCTAGTTTTGGAGAATCAGAAGGGTTCTTCATGTATGTAGGATCTTGGTCAGTAGGTGTGCATGGCTATATTAGGAGATCTACATGGTAAGTAAGATCATTGATCTGTAGGTGTATGTGTGTGCATGATCCAAGTTTGCAAGTGTGCAAAACCAGATTGATTTACAAGTGTGCAAGATTAGGGAGGACAACAACACAGTAGGGAGCATGATCAGGTGGGATCTACTTGGAGTACGGTGTGTACTCGGTTGGAGAGAAAAGAGGAAGGTAAGGTAGTTCCTTCCATAAGTAAGATCATTTGAGTTGTAGGTTATTACAAGTTCAGGGGAGATCTACTTGGAGTACGTTGAGTACTTGGAGTGCGTGGAGCACTTGTGGAGTGCGTGGAGCACTAGTGTACTAGCAGTAGTGGATACTGACTGGTTGGAGGTGAACACCAACTTTGTGTTTTAGTTGTGTGTTGGGACCATAAGAGAGAGAGCTTTGAGGAATGAATTACTATATACTTGAGGTGTGGGAAGCCTCTGAGAGGTGTGGAGAAGAAGTGGCATCTTCTTTATTGTATTCTTTTCTGGATGAGTATTAATACAATTGTGTATTGTCTCTCATATTCTGTGTTGTTTCTGAATTCTAGTTACTTGTGCATTCTGATTAATTTCTGGATGTTAAGTTGCTTGTATATGGTAATCAATTGTGTGCTTCCATAATTCCCAACAAAGGTGGTGGTAGAGTTTTTGGTTGGGTATCTAACAAAGTGGTATCAGAGCTAAGGTTGCAGGGAGTGGGTTTTGTGTTTGATTACATGTCACTCTCAGGAGTTTCTAATTGAGTGGGAGTAGAGCAATGATAGAAGAAAGTAACTAAGAATGGAGGAATTGAAAAGCACAGATGGTCACTTACGGTGTTATGGAAAGAAAGAGTAGGTAAATAAATATTATTAGTTGGTAGCAGATTAGCATGAAGAAGCATATGTTGCAAGTGTTGTTGCACAGGATGCTCTGGATAAAGTTGAATCTTGGTTAATAGATTATGTTGCCTCTTTCCATGCAGCCCTAGGTATAGGGGTTGGTGAGCCTTGTCATAGTATTGGCAAAGGGTAAGTGTTGCTGAAATTGTAGGCAACCAACACAGGGGTGTTGAAGAAGGTCATGCAGGTCTCAGTCTTGGAGATGTGGCTAATTGCTTTAGGAAAGTTGGGTGATGAGGGATGCACAAGAACTCTCACAATGGATGCACTTGAATTAGCATGTGGTAAGAAAGCAGGTGCTCTTTATCTACTTGCTTGTATTACTGATTCCACTCTTATTGCACAGGTGTGGCTTTGTAGGCTTGGTCACATAAGTGAGAAGGGAATGGATGGTCTTAAGTCAAAAGTGAAGAGTTCAGCTTTAGAGAGCATAAACCAAGATTTTTGTGAGCAGTGGGATGCTCCAAGAAAGGATTGTGTTTATTGCAGGAAAAGGAAGACTAATGTATTTGACAAACTTAAGAACTGAAAAGCCTTGGTGTTCTTGGAGGAGATGACAGATAGAGACCAGTGGATGGGGTTGGATACTTCTGAGCAGGGCAGTTCAGACATGGGTCTTGATTCAAAGGAGCTCACGGGTAAAAATTCATCACTCACAGGCATACACAGGTACCAGCATTAGTCAAGGGTAACCGACGTCAAACAGACAGGTGCTAATGTTAGTCATGTGTAGACTAGAGAGGTAGGTGGTGTTAGGCAAGTGGAGACTGATGTCAGCAAGATAACCGGTGTCGGTGACCTTGATAGTCACATGGAACTGACATCAGTCAGATGTAGACTGTGTTGTGACCGAGGTGGGTCACTGAGATAGATTTTGGGTGAACAACAAGCTGTCAAGGAGTCTCAAATGCCCATGGGGAGGACTAAAAGTGTAAGTAAGCCTCAAATTTGTTGTTCCTCTTCTTTATACTAGTTGCTGATTGCAGAGCAGGAAGGATCCAAGAAACAATGGGAGCATGGCATGAATAGGTTGCAGGACCAAATGGGAGATTTGGTAGGGTTGTCAGTCGGTATGAAAGCACTGAGATGAATGGATACCTTGGTTAAAGAATAGAGAGAATGGACATGTGAGATGGAAGGCTAGGTCATATGGTCTTGAAGAAGTTGCAGGATAGTGGTACAGGTTTTGACAGGTGGATGACAAAGCAAGGCTTTAGTCAATGTCAGTGTAACCATTGTGTTTATCTTACCAGGTGGATGATGGTCATAACATTATCCTATCACTTTATGTGGATGGTTTGCTAGCAGGTTTGTACATACAGGGTTTTGTTGAGCTAAGGGTAAGATTAGTTCAATGGTTTACCATGAAGGATTTGGAGTAGCAAAATTCTTTGGCATGAGAGACATGGAAGATCACAGGTTGATTTTGTCTCCAGTGGGAGCTGATGTGAATCAAGTGTTGGTGAGGTTTAGGATGTAGAACTAGAGCACACCAAGGGCTGGATAGTTTAGTGTCTGAAATCACATGAGGTCTGCTATAGACCTGAGTTTGCCAAAGCAGTGAGTGCTGTCAAAAAGATTGGAGTCAATCTGGGAAAGAAGCACTGGAGGGCAGTTTAATGGATTCTTAGGTATTTGAGAGGGACCAATAGCAGGTCAACATGCTATTTAGGGTCAAGTTCTTTTCTACATGTGTTTGTAGATGTGGATGCGACATGTTACTTGGATGACAGGAGGTGCACCACAGGTTGTATGGTGGGTGGTCTTCATGATTGATCTTGAAGAGGGATACAAGCCAGGATATAGATTAGATAGAGTATAGGTATAGGTATAGTGCAGCTATTTATCTCCAAGTGGGAGATTGTTAGGTTGTGGAGCTAAAAGCTTCACTGATGTAAACAAGGGAGGAGGTTGTAGAGAGGCTGCTGAGTGTCGCAGACACCGATGTCAGTCAGGCCAACTGACGTTGGCAGGATTAGATAGGAAGAGCAACCAACGTCGGTCATGTATCGGCTGGTTTCAGTCACCTCCAGGTAGACAGGGACTGACATTGGTCACCTGTGTGGTTCAAAACTACCAATTTCACAGACAGTTAGTTAACAAACTGAGTGTTTACATACTACAGTGCCAAGTGTGGGTGCTAGTTTTGGAGAATCAGAAGGGTTCTTCATGTATGTAGGATCTTGGTCAACAGGTGTGCAAGTCTATGTTAGGAGATATACATGGTAAGTAACATCATTGATCTGTAGGTGTATGTGTGTGCATGATCCAAGTTTCCAGGTGTGTAGAACCAGATTGATTTGTAGGTGTGCAAGATTAGGGAGGATAGCAACACAACAGGGAGCAAGATCAGGTGGGATCTACTTGGAGTATGGTGTGTACTTAGTTGGAGAGCGAAGAGGAAGGCAAGGTAGTTCCTTCCATAAGTAAAATCATTTGAGTTGTAGGTTATTACAAGTTTAGGGGAGATCTACTTGGAGTACGTTGAGTACTTGGAGTGTGTGGAGCACTGGAGTACTAGTAGTAGTGGATACTGACTGGTTGGAGGTGAACACCAACTCTGTGTTTGAGTTGTGTGTTGAGACTGTAAGAGAGAGAGAGCTTTGAGGAAAGAATTACTGTACACTTGAGGTGTGAAAAGCCTCTGAGAGGTGTGGAGAAGAAGTGGCATCTTCTTTTTTGGATGAGTATTAATACAATTGTGTATTGCCTCTCATATTCTATGTTGTTTCTAAATTCTAGTTACTTGTGCATTCTGGTTAATTTTTGCATGTTAAGTTGCTTGTATATGGTAATCAATTGTGCGCTTCCATAATTCCCAACAAAGGCGATGGTAGAGTTTTTGGTTGGGTATCTAACAAAGTGGTATCAGAGCTAAGGTTGCAGGGAGCGGGTTTTGTGTTTGATTACATGTCACTCTTAGGGGTTTCTGATTGAGTGGAAGTAGAGCAATGACAAAAGAAAGTAACTAAGAATGGAGGAATTGAAAAGCACAGATGGCCACTTACAGTGTTATGGAAAGAAAGAGCAAGTAAATAAAGATTGTTGGTTGGTAGCAGATCAGCATGAAGAAGTAGATGTTGCAAGTGTTGTTGCACAGGATGCTTTGGATAAAGTTGAATCTTGTTTAATATATTCTATTGCCTCTTTCCATGCAACCCAAGGTATAGGGGTTGGTGAGCCTTGTCATAGTATTGGCAAAGGGGAAGTGTTGCTGAAATTGCAGGCAGCCAACACATGGGTGTTGAAGAAGGTCATGCAGGTCCCAGTCTTGGAGATGTGGCTAATTGCTTCAGGAAAGTTGGGTGATGAGGGATGCATAAGAACTCTTACAACGAATGCACTTGAATTAGCATGTGGTAAGAAAGCAGGTACTCTTTATCTACTTGCCTGTATTACTGATTCCACTTCTGTTGCATAGGCATGGCTTTGTAGGCTTGGTCACATAAGTGAGAAGGGAATAGATGTTCTTAAGTCCAAAAGGAAGAGTTCAACTTTAGAGAGCATAAATCAAGATTTCTGTGATTAGTGAGATGCTACAAGAAAGGATTGTGTTTATTGCAGGAAAAGGAAGACTGATGTATTTGACAAACTTAAGAATTGGAAAGCTTTGGTGTTCTTGGAGGAGATGACAGATAGAGACTAGTATATGGGGCTGGATACTTCTGAGTAGGGTAGTTTGGACAGGGGTCTTGATTCAAAGGAGCTCACGGGTAAAAATTCATCACTCACAGGCATACACAGATACCAACATTAGTCAAGGGTAACCGACATTGAACAGACAGGTGCCAACATCGGTCATGTGTAGACCAGTGAAGTCAGTGGTCTCAGGTAGGTGAGACTAACGTTGACAAGATAACTGGCATCGGTGACTTGGACAGTCACATGGAACTGACGTCAGTCAGATGTAGACTGTGTTGTGATCGAGGTCGGTCACTCAGACAGATTTTGGGCAAACAACAAGCTGTCAAGGAGTCTCAAATGCCTATGGGGAGGAATGAAAGTGTAAGTAAGCTTCAAATTCATTGTTCCTCTTTTTTATACTAGTTGCTGACTGCAGAGCAAGAAGGATCCAGGAAATAGTGGGAGCATGGAATGAACAGGTTGGAGGACCAAATGAGAGATTTGGTAGGGTTGCCAACCGGTATGAAAGCATTGAGATGAATGGATACCTTGATTAAAGAATAGAGAGAATGGACATGTGAGATGGAAGGCCAGGTCATATGGTCTTGAAGAAGCTGTAGGATAGTGGTACAGGTTTTGACAGGTGGATGACAAAGTAGGGCTTTAGTCAATGTCAGTGTAACCATTGTGTTTGTCTTACCAAGTGGATGATAGTCATAACATTATCCTGTCACTGTATGTGGATGGTTTGCTAGCAGGTTTGTACATACAAGGTTTTGCTGAGCTAAGGGTAAGATTAGTTCAGTGGTTTGCCATGAAGGATTTGGAGCAGCAAAATTCTTTGGCATGAGAGACATGGAAGATCACAGGTTGATTTTGTCTCCAGTGGGAGCTGATGTGAATCAGGTGTTGGTGAGGTTTAGGATGCAAAACCGGAGCACACCAAGGGCTAGACAGTTTAGTGTTTAAAATCACATGAGGTGTGGTATAGACCTGAGTTTGCCCAAGCAGTGCATGCTGTCGGAAAGTTTGGAGCTGATCTGGGGAAGAAGCACTGGAGGGCAGTTTGGTGGATTCTTAGGTATTTGAGAGGGACCAGCAATAGGTCAACATGCTATGCAGGGTCAAGTTCTTTTTTACATGTGTTTGTAGATGCAGATGCGATAGGTTACTTGGATGATAGGAGGTGCACCACAGGTTGTGTGGTGGGTGGTCTTTAGGATTGATCTTGAAGAGGGATACAAGCCAAAAAATAGATTAGATGGAGTACAGGTATAGGTACAGTGTAACTATTTATCTCCAAGTGGGAGATTGTTAGGTTGTGGAACTAAAAGCTTCACTAATGCAAATAGGGGAGGAGGTTGCAAAGAGGTTTCTGAGTGTCACAGACACCGGCGTCGATCAGGCCAACTGATGTCAGTAGGATTAGACAGGAAGAGCAGCCGATGTCAGTCATGTATTAGCCGGCATCGGTCACCTCCAGGCAGATAGGGACCGATGTTGGTCGCCTGTGTGGTTCAAAATTACCAGTTTCACAGACAGTTAGTTAATGAATTGAGTGTTTACATGTTGAGGGCTAATTATAGTCTCGAGCTGTGGATCTAATTATTGTAATTAGGTGTCTAATTATTGTTTGCATGAGATCTATTTAAGAGACTCATGGGCTGTATTGTAAAGTGTGCTAGTTTGAGTTGAGCAAAGCTAACTCCTTCTATGTGTGAAGTGAGCAAGGGTGTTCCTCCTAGTTCCACAGCAGTGCCAAGTGTGGGCACTGGTTTTGGAGAATCAGAAGGGTTCTTCATGTATGTAGGATCTTGGTCAACAGCTGTGCATGGCTATGTTAGGAGATCTACATGGTAAGTAAGATCATTGATCTGTAGGTGTATGTGTGTGCATGATCTAGGTTTACAAGTGTGTAGAACCAGATTGATTTGTAGGTGTGCAAGATCAGGGAGGACAACAACACAACATGTTAAGGTGTGGAGCCTAAAAGCTTCACATATGAGCGCATTTGACAGTTTTGGGTCTACACAGTCACCGGCGTCAGTTAGGAGCGACCGATGTCAGTCAAGTGCAGTTGAAGAGACGCCGGTGTCGGCAATGGATCGGCCGACGTTGATCACAGGCAAATAGGCAAGAACCGGCATCAGTTACCTGTGCGTCTAGGAAGTTATTTCCAAGGACAAAACCAAGTGTTTGCATGATGAGTTTAAGTTGTAGTCTTAAGTTCGCATCTCTATTATTAGTAAGATTGTTTTTAGAGCCCTTGTTCAAGAGGCTTAACTATTGGTTGTAAGTGCATGCTCAAGTCTCCTAATTCTATATGTAGAATTAGATCTTCTTAGCTTATTGTATTGGTATGTTGAAGAACAGTATAGAGTTGAATCAATCTAGGTTGTTGGAGTTGATTGTTCTTGAGAGAGAGAGCTCTTGAGGGAAAGAGATCTAGTGAGAGATCTATACATCTGAGAGAGGTGTAGAATAAATAAGTTTCTTCAATTGTATTCCTTCTGTAAAGAGTTTAATACAAGTTTTCAGGGTGGTTTCTTGTATCTCTTGTTCTTGCTATTATCTAATTCTAGTTACTTATCTATCTGATTTAATTCCGCGTTTATTGCTTTCATAAGTGTAATCTATTGTTGGTTGATCCCCAACAAGTGGTATCAGAGCTCAGGTTCACTAATAAGTGGTTTAGATCTGTGTAGTGCGTATTGATTACAGGTTCTCACAGGGGTTTCTACAGGGATTTTTGTTTGAGTGGGAGAAGCAATGGCAGAAGAAAGTAAACTGAGAATGGAGAAGTTCAATGGCAAATATTATCAACATTGGAGAATGCAGATAGAGGACTATCTGTATCATAAATATCTCTACTTACCATTAGGTGGGGTTGCAAAGAAGCCCAAAGACATGGATGATGAAGAATGGGAAGTTCTTGACAGAAAGGCTCTGGGGTCTATAAGACTGAGTCTAGCATCCACTGTGATATCCAATTTATCACAGGCAAAGTCTACAGTAGAGTTGATGACTACTCTAGCAAATTTTTATGAAAAACCCTCAACTTCTAATAAGGTATATCTCATGAAGCAGTTATTTAATTTGCATATGAATGAAGGTGGATCTGTGTCTACTCATCTGAATGATTTCAATGGAATTGTGAATCAATTAAGTTCAGTCAATATTGTGTTTGATGATGAAATAAAAGCTCTTTTAATATTATGTTCTTTACTTGAAAGCTGGCATGGATTAGTAATGGTAGTTAGCAATACTGCATCTGCATCAAATATTTTGAAAGTAGAGGATGTTGTTAGTGTTATCTTGAATGAGGAAATTCGCAGGAAAAGCATAGAAGAGACATCTAGGAATGCTTTGAGTTTTGAGAGCAGGGGGAGGTAGAAAGATAAGAGCAAGAGGAGATCAAGATCTAAGTCCAAGGTGAGAGGAAGATCCAAATCTAGGAATGGTAGGAAGCCACAATGCTAGAATTGTGGAAAGATTGGGCACATAAGTAGAGATTGCTGGTCAAAGCCTAAGGAGGACAATTAGCATGAAGGAAAGGAAGAAGCCAAGGTTGCAGGTATTGCACAAGATGCTTTAATATTCTCTTTGCATAATAATATAGAATCTTGGGTGTTAGGTTCTAGTGCATCTTTTCATGCTATCCCTAATATGGAATATTTTAGTGACTATATCCATGGAGATTTTGGAATAGTGTATCTAGGGGATGATGAGCCTTGTAAAATAATTGGCAAAGGTAAAGTGCAACTGAAGATGCAGAATGGCAACACATGGGTGTTGAGAGATGTGATGCATGTTCCTAGCTTGAAGAGAAATTTGATTTCTACAGGAAAGTTAGGGGATGAGGGTTGTACAGTAACTCTCACAGTAGAATCTTGGAAGGTGACCAAGGGTGCACTTGTTATGGACAGAGGTAAGAGAGTAGGTACTCTCTATTTGTATAATTGTGTTACTAACAATTCTCCTTCTGTATTATCTACTTCAGATGTGGATGCTAAATTGTGGCACCCAAGGCTTGGCGACATGAGTGAGAAGGGGATGTCAATTCTTAAGTCCAAAGGTATGCTTTCAGATTTAAAAGGCATAGATCTAGAGTTTTGTGGGCACTGTGTATTTGGAAAATAGAAAAGGGTTAGTTTTCTCAAGATTGGGTCTACTAAGAAGAAGCATAAGTTGTAGCTTGTTCAAACAGACGTGTGGGGACCGGCTCAGGTTGATTCCATTGGAGGATCACAGTACTATGTTTCATTCATAAATGATGCTACAAGGAAGGTATGGACCTATTGTATTAGGAGGAAATCTGATGTATTTGAGACTTTTAAGACTTGGAAAGCTATGGTTGAGAATGAAATAGGTAAAAGATTGAAGTGACTGAGATCTGACAATGGCGATGTGTTCTGCAGTTATAGGTTTAGAGATTATTGTTATATGCATGGAATCCACAGGCAAAGGATGGTTCCAAGGACACCTCAGCAGAATGGAATTGCTGAAAGGATGAACAGGACAATAATGGAGTGTGCAAGATGTATGAGATTGCATGCTGGTTTGCCCTTACAGTTTTGGGCACAAGCTGTTGACACTGCAGTGTACCTGATTAACAGAGGACCCTTTATAGCTCTGGATGGTGGAATTCCAGAAGAGGCATGGATAGGTAAAAAGGTAGATCTCTCATATCTCAATGTTTTTGGTTGTGAAGCCTTTGTGCACATAGATAAAGAAAATAGAAAAAAGTTGGATGCTAAGTCTATGAGGTGCACATTTATTGGCTATGGCTCAGATGATTTTGATTTCAGACTTTGGAATCTAGAAACTAACAAGGTAATTAAGATCCATGATGTTGTTTTCAATGAAAGAGTGATGTATTGTGATCAGCTGAGGAAGCTGAATCAATCTGGGTAGAGCAATAGTGAATTGGACGAGGTGAAATAATCACTTGCAAAAAAACATAGAGACTGACGTCAGCATGGTTAAAATCGACGTCGATAGGAAAGAGACCGGCGTTGGCCATACAGAGACCGATGTCGGCAGGACAGGCACTGACATCGGTCAGGAAGAACCGGCGTCAGCCAGTAATAGGCCTAGAAGTGACCGAGGTCGGTCACTATCAGAGAATTTGGGTGGACAACATGTTGTGAACGAGTCTCAAACACCCATCAGGAGGTCAGAAAGGGTAAGTAAGCCTCCAATTCGATATTCTCCTTCATTATTTTATTTATTGCTTACTGATGGTGGAGAACCAGAGAGTTTTGAAGAAGCAATACAGGTGGAGCCCAAGAGTCAGTGGGAGCGTGGCATGGTTGAGGAGATGGAGTCCTTAAGAGAGAACCAAACATGGGATTTGGTTGAGTTGCCAGCAGGTAAGAGGACACTGAAGAACAGATGGATCTACAGGTTGAAAGAAGGTGAGAATGGTAAGATGAGATATAAGGCTAGATTGGTGGTGAAAGGATTTGCACAAAAGCCAGGTATTGATTTTGGTGAGATTTTTTCTCCTGTTGTTAAAATGACTTCTATAAGGGTTGTATTGTCTTTGGTTGCTTTTGACGATTTTCATCTTGAGCAGCTAGATGTTAAGACAGTGTTTCTTCATGGAGATTTGGATGAGGAAATAGATATGGAACAGCCGAAAGGATTTGAGGTCAAGGGTAAGGAGAAGTTAGTGTGTAGATTGAAGAAAAGCTTGTATGGCCTCAAGCAAGCTCCTAGGAAATGGTATTTAAAATTTGACAGGTTTATGACTGAGCATGGCTACAGTAGGTGTCATTCTGACCATTGTGTGTATTTCAAGAGATTTGATAATGGTAGATATACTATTCGATTATTGTATGTAGATGATATGCTGGTTGCAGGATCACACATGCAGGATATCTCTGAGCTTAAGGTGAAATTAGCTCAAACATCTGCTATGAAGGATTTGGGAGCAGTAAATAAAATCCTTGGCATGAGCATTAAGAGAGACAGGAAAAATCACAGGTTGATATTGTCTCAAGAGGATTATGTGGACAAGGTGTTGAAACGGTTCAATATGCAGGATGCTAAACCGGTAAGCACACCTTTGGTTGGACATTTTAAGTTGAGCAAAGAACAATGTCCTAATTCACACGATGAGGTAGAGTACATGAGTAGAGTTCCATATTCTTCCATAGTAGGGAGTTTGATGTATGCAATGGTGTGTACTAGACCGGATATTGCCCAAGCAGTGGGAGTCCAGGTAAGGAACATTGGAAAGCAGTTCAGTGGATCCTTAGATATCTGAGAGGAACCAACAGTAGGCACTTGTGCTATGGAGGTTCAGATACTTCTCTACATAGTTATGTAGATTCAGATATGGTAGGTGATTTAGATGGCAGGAGGAGCACTACAGGTTATGTTTTCACTGTAGGTCGAATGACGGTTAGCTGGATATCTAAGTTGCAGAAGGTTGTTGCCTTGTCAACTACAGAAGCAGAGTATATTGCAGTCACAGAGGCTAGCAAAGAGATGATATGGATGACACGGTTCATGGATGAGCTTGGAAGGGAGCATGAGAGTTGTAGATTGTATAGTGACAGTCAGAGTGCAATCCATTTGGCTAAGAATTCAGCCTTTCATTCAAGAACAAAGCACATACAGCTAAGGTACCACTTCATAAGGCAGGTATTGGAAGATGGTGAGTTGAAGCTGGAGAAGATCCATACAAATAGGAATCCTACTGATATGTTAACCAAGCCGGTTACAAAGAAGAAGTTGAATCTTCATTCAACTTCTATTGGTCTTCATGATTGAGTTGAAGATGGAAGAGCTAGAAGATGTTGGTGTACAGGTACTGGTGCAGCTGTTTATCTCCAAGTGGGAGATTGTTAAGGTGTGGAGCCTAAAAGCTTCACATATGAGCACATTTGACAGTTTTGGGTCTACACAGTCACCGGCGTTGGTCAGGAGCGACCGACGTTGGTCAGGTGCAATTGAAGAGATGTCAACGTCGACAGTGGATCGGCTGATGTCAGTCACAGGCAAATAGGTAGGAACCAGCGTCAGTTACCTATGCATCCAGGAAGCTATTTCTGAGGACAGAACCGAGTGTTTACATGATGAGTTTAAGTTGTAGTCTTAAGTTCACATCTCTATTATTAGTAAGATTGTTTTTAGAGCCCTTGTTTAAGAGGCTTAACTGTTGGTTGTAAGTGCATGCTCAAGTCTCCTAATTCTATATGTAGAATTAGATCTTCTTAGCTTATTGTATTGGTATGTTGAAGAATAGTATAGAGTTGAATCAATCCAAGTTGTTGGAGTTGATTATTCTTGAGAGAGAGAGCTCTTGAGGGAAAGAGATCTAGTGAGAGATCTATACATCTGAGAGAGGTGTGGAAGAAAGAAGTTTCTTTAATTGTATTCCTTCTATAAAGAGTTTAATACAAGTTTTCAAGGTGGTTTCTTGTATCTCTCGTTCTTGTTATTATCTGATTCTAGTTACTTATCTATCTGATTTAATTCCGCGTTTATTGCTTTCATAAGTGTAATCTATTGTTGGTTGATCCCCAACACAACAGGGAGTAGGATCAAGTGGGATCTACTTGGAGTACGGTGTGTACTCGATTGGAGAGCAAAGAGGAAGGAAAGGTAGTTCCTTCCATAAGTAAGATCATTTGAGTTGCAGGTTGTTGCAAGTTTAGGGGAGATCTACTTGGAGTATGTTGAGTACTTGGAGTGCGTGGAGCACTGGTGTACTGGCAGTAGTGGATACTGACTGGTTGGAGGTGAACACCAACTCTTTGTTTGAGTTGTGTGTTGGGACCATAAGAGAGAGAGCTTTGAGGAAAGAGTTACTGTACACTTGAGGTGTGGGAAGCCTTTGAGAGGTGTGAAGAAGAAGTGGCATCTTCTTTATTGTATTCTTTTCTGGATGAGTATTAATACAATTGTGTATTGTCTCTCATATTCTATGTTGTTTTTGAATTCTAGTTACTTGTGCATTCAGGTTAATTTCTACATGTTAAGTTGCTTGTATATGGTAATCAATTGTGTGCTTCCATAATTCCCAACAAAGGCGGTGGTAGAGTTTTTGGTTGGGTATCTAACATAATGTTTAACTCTAAACCATAAACCTAAAACCATAAAACATAAATCTTAAAACCATAAACCCTAAACTTAAAACCTAAATGCCATAACCCAAATAATAAACCTAAAACATTAAACTATAAATGTTAAATCCTAAACCCTTAACCCTAAACCCTAAAATATGAACCCTAAACCATGAAAACTAAACCTAAACTCTAACACCTAAATGTTAAATCATAAACCTTAAAACCTAAACCCCAAACTTGAAAATCTAAGCCCCAATCCATAAAACTCTAAACCCCAAGCCCTAAACATTAAATATTTACACTAAACCCAAAACCCTAAATCATAAGACATAAAATCCAAACCTTGAACAATAAAACTTAAATTATAGAACCTAAGCCTTACACCCCAAAACCTAAACCTTGGACCCCAAAAACTAAGTCCTAAACCCTTAGCCCCTAACCCTAAATGACAAAACACAAGACCCAAACTATAAATCCTAAACTCCAAACTTAAACCCTAACACTTAACCCCTAAACCCTTAACCCTAAGCATAAAACCATAAACCGTAAGTCATAAACCTTAAACATTAACTCCTAGACCCTAAATTATAAACCTAAACCTGAAACTTTAAATAGTAAACATAAATCCCTTAAACCTTAAACCTTAATCCTAAACCACAAACCCCAAACACTAAACTCTAAACACTAAACACCGAACCCCAAATCCTAAACCCTAAGCATTAAGCCACACATATAAAATCACAACCTAAATACTTAACCCTAAGTTACAAACTTCAAACCCTCAAGCATAACCTCCAAGACAAAAACCCTAATCCTAGACACCAAACCCCAAACCCTAAAAGTTAAAACCTAAAATATGACCTTAAAACTTTAAAACTAAAACATCAAACCCTAACCAAAAAAACATTGACCCTAACTATAAAACTTACAACCTAAGCCCTAAACCTTGAGGCAAAAACCCTAAATCCAAAACCTAAAACCATAAAGCCTAAAAGATAGACCTTGAACCTTAAACCCAAATCATAAAACCTAAACACTGACCCATAACACATAAAATAAAAAATAATGCTAAACTCCAAACCCTAAACCCCAAACTCTAAGTCCTATAAATTAAATCTTAAACCCTAGGCCATAAAACATGAACTATAATCCCCAACACCAAATCCCATATCCTAAACCTTAAATCATAAAACCTAAATTTTAATACCTAAGCCATAGCACCAAAAATTGAACCCTAAACCCTAAATTGTGAACCTTGAACCATCAATCTTAAATACTAAGCCCTAACACCTAAACCCAAACTCCAAAACCAAAAATTCCAAACCTTTAACTCTAAACCATAAAACCTACACCTTGAACCTTAAACCCAAACCATAAATCCTAAACCCCAAACCCTAAACCCTCCTAAATCTTAAAACCTGAACCATAAAACCCATACTAAATCTTAAACACTAAACCATAAATTCAAACCCTAAACTCTAAACCCTAAAACCTATACCTTAGACCCTAAACCTTATAACCCTAAATAAAAACCCTAAGTCATAAGCCCAAAAATCTAAACCCTTAAAATTAAAATCCACACCATAAACATTAAATAATTAATCTTTAAGCCTAAACCCAACCCTAAACCCTAAACCTCAAACCATCAATAATGAAAACTAAACCTTAAACTTGAAAACTAAATCTTAAACCCCAAAACTTAAACACTAAATTATAAACCTTGAACTATAAACCATAAAACCTTAACCCTAATAATAAATAATGAACCTTAAACACTAAATAATAAATATCAAACTCTAAATCTTAAGCCCAAAATCATAATATTCTAAACCTTAAACTTTTAACCCTAAAACCAAAATTATAAACCCTAAACCTTAAACCATAAAAACTAAAAAATGACAAAAATATTTTAAACCCTAAATCATAATCTATAAACCCCACACTCTAAACCATGAAGAATAAAACCTAAATTACAAACACTAAGCCCTAACCGTAAAACCTAAACCCTAAACCTTAAACACTAAACCCCAAATCCTAAACCTAAATTATTAAACCCCAAACACTAATTTCTAAACCCTAACCTTTAAATACCAAACCCTAACTCTTAAAACCTTAACATAAAATTATAAATCTTAAACTATATACATTAAATACCAAATACCAAACCCTAAATCTTAAACCCCAAACCATGAACCCTAAACACTAAACTCTTTACCTTAGACCATAATCCCTAAGACCTAAAAAACTAAACCCTAACCCACAAACCCTAAACCCTTAAACCTAAATTTATAAATCTTAAACCTAACCCTAAACCATAAATTGTAAAACCTAAACCATAAACTCCAAACACCAAAACCTCAAACACTCAACCCTCAACCATAAAACTTAAATCCAAAATGCTAAACCCAAAACACTAAATCCCTAACTTATAAACCTAAAAGGTAAAGGCTAAAACCTAAAACCCTAATCCCTTAAAACTAAATTTTAAACCCTAAAACCTAACATATAACCACCAAACCCTAAACATAAAAATGAAACTATGAACCCTAAATCCTAAAACTCAAACCCTAAATTCAAAATCCTAAACACTAAGCCCTAAATTAGAAACCCAAACCCCTAATCCCTAAACCCTAAACCATAATCACAAAAAACAAATACTAAACCTTGCGTCCTGACCCCTAACACATAAAACCTAAACCCTAAACCAAAATACATAAAACCTGAACATCAAACCATAATACTTAAACCTTAAGCCTTAAAATATAAACCCCAAGTCCTAAACCATGAAATATAAATCCTAAATCTTAAAGATTAAAACCTAAACTGTAAGCACTAACCCAAACCTGAAACTCTAAAACCTAAACACTAAACCCTAAACCCCAAACCATAAACCATAAACACTTAACCTTGAACCATAAACACTAAACATTAAAATATTAAACCTAAACACTAAAACCTAAATGCTAAAACTTAAACCTTAAATTGTAAACCCTAAACCCTATACCTTTAACCCTTAAACCTAAACCATGAACCCACATCCCAAACCCTAAATCCATACATGAGTGACCACATACCTACACGTAGTACTAGGGATGTGGTAGATGTCATGTATGAATGACTGTATCATTACTATAAATATGCTAAAAGCCACATGTTACATGATAGTCATTTACACATATCGATAGACCTATTGATTAAAAAATACACAAATTATTTAGGAATTTGGCTCAAATTTTCTTTCAATACTTTTACTTGATCATCTCTAATAGCTCTTTTCTCTATATAGGTGAGAATATCCCCTCTATTTTTAACATATGGTTCAATCAATTCCCCCTCACTTTTCTCTATATAGGTGATAATTCCCCTCTTGATTTTCAAGCATCACCTTAATATATACAAATCAAACTAGCCCAACATAATAAGAACTTATTATAACTCAAAGGGTGTATGCTCTTTACTTCAACAAATTTAAAAATTTCTTCTTCCTTTCAAAAAAGGGAATTTCAAAGGTTGTACACCCTTTGTAAATGGCATATGCCCTTTTAAGATTTATAAGATTTCACTTTTTTATTTTCCTTCCAAATTTGGCTTGTGTTTAGGCCTAGGGGTCCAAAACTAGCCTAAACCCTATCATGGAATAGTCCATATGATTTTTTAGAAATTTATGTGTCTTTTCCATATTTGCTGACACATCTAATCAGACAAATTTTATTATTAAAAATTATATATGGGTTTGTAAATGGGAAATCACAATTACACACACACACACACACACACACACACACACACACACACACACACACACACACACACACATATACATACATTGTTATCTATACTTAAAAAAATGATTTTCATGAAGTTAAGGTCAAAAAGTTGTGTGTACACTTGTAGTTTTAATTTTCTAGCTGTCGACTTGTAAAATTATATATATATATATATATATATATATATATATATATATTAAAAAATTTAATAAAATATATTCTCACCAATATTAGAAATTTCCCCTAAATTCATTCATTTACTGAAGAAAAGTGTGTTCATACACATGTATTCTCCTTATATTTTCACAAGAAAATGTATATATTTAGAAAATACATTCAAAATGCCATAATTCATATTGATGCATCATTATCATATTATTTTTCTAAGTGTCTATAATATTGTATCCAAGTTTAATTATTTTTATTTTCATAAAAAGAAGTGTCTCTTTAAGCCCCCCATTGTATCCCCCATTATCCTGCATCTACCCTACACATGCACATGCACACACATATGGGTGTGCATGCACATGCACACACATATGGGTGTGCATGCACATGCACACACACACACACACACACACACACACACACACACACACACACACACACACACACACACACACACACACACACACACACACACACACACACACACAAATTTAAAATTTGAATTACATGCATTAGGGATGAAAATTTATCTTCAATAAATTTATTTATGAGTTAACGTGATGAAGGTAACATCCTATCATAACTATTGCTTTCAAAAAATAACTAGATTAGCAAATTAAAACATTATAAAACTTGAATAAGATTATCAAACTTATAAGGCTTGTTGGTATTCAAATAAGATAATAAGGCATGCAATATATTATAGGATTTGTGTTGAATTTAGATTAAGAGAAAAAAGGGGCCAAGACATAATATAGTGAAAATTGAATTAAAAGGGGAATTATCAAAAAAGTTTGAAAATTCTATTAGTGGTGGAATAAGATGAAAATTGAAATATGAAATAAATTTGGCTCATTATGATAAATGAAAATAAAAACATGATTATCATAATAGACTAGGATGTTTAGACAAAATATAAAACATTGGCATCTCAACAAGGGCCTTATCATGACTATTTTATTAGTGGTGGAATAAGATACACATTGAAATGTGAACACCTTTTTTCATTATGATAATGGACAATGAAATCATGCACATCCCAAAAGAGTAGGGATGTTTAGATGAAATATAAAACATTAACATCTCAAAAAGGACATCATGTTGGTTATTCATATCATAAAGATTCTTCCTCATATTATAATTTGGGTAAGATTTTAAGACTGACAAAAAATGGAGATTGAATTTAAAATTGAAATATGTGAAATAATATTATAGAATTGGTAAGTTGATCATTTTTAATTGATGTTTTTAAGATTTTTTAACTATAAAATATAGATTTTAAAAAAATATATATCAAAGCAGGGGATCATATATTATAACTCTTATGACAATAACATACACAATAGGTCTTTTCATAGAATAGGAAATCATGAATCACTTTCTTACTTACTTCATGTATGGTGATTGAATATTTATACTATGAACTTGACTATCTAATGTGTTGCATGTTAAATTTTTTTCCATTTAGTCACACACATCTATAAATGGTCAACATAGTAATTATATGCATATATGTCTTAGCAATGAAATTAGTAAGTTTCATAATTAATGATGGTTAGACAATTTCATAAATGTCACATGTGAATACAATGCATATAAAATTACACTACACACTTTCTATAATGACTCCTAAGACATTGAAACCAAATACAAAACTAGATATTAGGTTTATCCTATACCAAATGCTTGATCAACTATAATAAATAAACAAGTATATAATGTCATCATGGCATACAATGAGAAGGAGTAGGTCATGCACTCAAATCTCAAAAATTAAACCTTTGTAAAGTTTCTTAGGCACATGTGATCTCATGTTCCCCTAGCATATTATAAATTGGTGCCTCATGCTAAATATAGATGACACACAAATTCCTCATGTCTAAAGTAATTTATATCCTCATAAATGTAATAACATGCAGATAATAACTTGTGGGACAGCATTTGTAGATCACAATCCAATTGTTTTCACTTTGATGATATTTCATCAATATCCAAAAATACTTTCCTTGCATCTAAAGCAATTTATATTTATTTAATTTAACTAGAACTTAAAAACTCTATGGATTATGATATAGAATAATTGACATGGAGAATAATGGAAGGTTTGATGGTGTAGGAGGATAGGGCTTTTGGGTGGTTGGTGAACTATAAAAGGGATGATTTTTGGGGGGAGAGGATTTAGTTTGATGACATTGCCAAGAACCTCTATTATTAGAGCTTGATGAAATGTCAATGAAGTGGAAACAATAAGAAATGAAATTTCAACTAAGTGGAAATGATTAGATCATGTTCCAAATATGTTATCCCATAGGGTTTCATATTCATATTATTACACTTATGTGGCTAAAAATGACTTTGGACATGGAATCTATTTTTGGATATTGATGAAATCTAAAAAAAGTGAAATAAATGGAATTATGCTCTAGAGATGTCCCATAGGGTTTTATATGCATGTTTTGACATATATGAGGATATACAATGCCTTGGACATGAAGAAACATTTGTTGGATCTTGATGAAATGTTAGTTAAGTGAAAATAATTGGATTTAGCTCTAGAGATGTTGTCCCACATATCTAGAGCTAAATTGGTAAGCTTATCCAACACTCACAAACTCTTTGACTTATTTGGGAACCAATCATTTTATTTTTTAATATTTAGCCCTTATTGGTATGGATTTTTTGATTCATTGAGAGTGTAGACATCACATAGTTTGTGAGTGTTGGATATGTTTGAGATCAAAATGAAATGAAATAAAATATTTCCTTGCACAAAACTAATTTGGTTCTCAGATACAACCTCAATGCCCACTGATTAGATTTGGTCTTATAAATGGTCACTATGTGATTAGAATACACCATGATGAAAATGTCTTCATCAATGATGAGAGTAACCGTTAAAGTGGACAATTAGATGGGTTGGAGCTCTGTATTTATTAATAAAAACATAAGAAGAATGAGTCAAATCAGTTTTACTCCAATGAAACATATTAATTATAATAGAAACATAATAATTTTTCATAAGTTATATTAATTATAATTGGTAAGTTATATTATTTTGATTAACAATAAAAATTTACTTTAATATGTGTAATTATTTATGTATTAAGTTGTATTAATTTTAATTGGTAAGTAATATTATTTTAATTAGCAATCAAAATTTAATCTAATATGTGCAAGTATTCATATATTAAGTTATATTAAAAATATGAAACAATGTGAAATTTTATACCCTAAGAGTAGTAGTTTTTTTAGAGTATATGTTTATGTCAAACAATATAGAAAATATCCAAAAACATTCACACATTTATATGGAGAATAATTTATCTACATTTTAACCCTTATTATAAACTATAACTAAAGTGATGCATACCTTCAAAATAATGCCCCACACTTTTATATCATTCATTAAAAAATATAGTTCAAATATAATTGAATATTCCATATTTTTCTAAAATCCCAACTATGTTTCAGTAATTAATTAATAAATTTTCTCAAATTTACAAATTCAATCAAATTTTAAGACAAATTTAAGACCAAAATAGGGTAATGTAATCTAGAATAGTTAGTTCATGACACCATATTACTATGCACCTATATTTTGGCTATATTTATCATATAAGAATGAACTTTGGTTGTGAAAAGAATATTTAAATATTTATGAATAATATTGATGCACAAAACTTGTCTATCATTTGACTCTTTATCTTATACTATCAGATACCATTTCTAACATGATTATCAAAAGTTTTGATAAAAGCTAAATAACATTTTCTGACTCATCTTTGATGGGACACCTTCATTTAGATTTATGCTACCACATCCTTTTAAAAGAATTGTAACTATTGATCGATCTAATAACTTTTATTAGAGAGTTTGTGTAATCCCCTAGTCATAGAAATATAAATGATCTATTTTATATATCTTAAAAAGATGAAATAAATTTTATTTTAAACTAAATAAACTCATTTTTATAGATAACATACAACTAATCTTTTCTAGATTAAAAATTTAATAGATTTTTAGATTCACATATATCCACAATCTTGAATCCAATTATTAATTCAATATTTTAATAATCATTTGCAACAAATACCATTAACTATTGAATTTCAAACAATAAAATATTTAATATTGGACAACTTTGATAGCTTATCTCATTGGCTAGTGGGACTTAGCTATTTATAAGTCAAGGGGACCAATAGTTGACACCCCTAACTTCAGGATATCACATCTTATATATTACACTACCTTGCACTCTAAGAAAATGAATTTAGATAGTTTAATTTTTTTAAGTTTGAAAAGGACATCCAAGAGGAAAATAGAGATTCTATAAAATCATACAATGACATTTTCAACTACATATCAATTTTTATAAATATTTTTGGTCCACCTGGTCATTGGGACTAAAGGGACCAATGATAGACAAAAAATAAGCCAAAAATAGTATTCAAATGAACACATTATTTTATTTTCATCTTGTAATTTTTACATGTAAGGCACATACAAAGATATATATGGGTCATTAATATGAAATGTTGTGTCATGTTGGAAGACACATGGCTCATTAATGTGGAAGCCAAAATCACTTTTCACATGGCTTGATGGGGTTTTATCCATTAATTTGGTAAGTTAATGTCTCCCTACATGATACAAAATTTCATCTCTCCCTATATTTTCATGTCCCTCCTCCCCCCAAATAGATGGAACCTACTAGAAAGTTCTTGACCATGCCATGTTACATAAAATAATTTCAATCATCATAATTGAGGGATGAAAGATTACACAAAGGTGCGTTTCCCATAAGTAAACCCATAACTATGTTATTTATATTTTTTCATGGTTGTTATAGCTATTTTTCCTTCTATGTTTCTATTTTCTACTACTCACCTTATACATTCCTAGTTTTTTACGTGCTTTCTTTGTTCATGTTTTTTTGTGTTCCGTTACATTTGAGTAAACATTTACTAGCATGTTAATGGAGTGATGGAATTTTACATCAAAAAACATCTCTCCGCACCTTTTTTTGGACTTCTCCCCTCAAACTACCATCAAACCTACCCAAATTTTCTCAACCATGTAGTGTTTCATAGAGGAATTTCTATCAGCAGAATAAAGGAATGCAAATTATTATTGTGAATTCTTTGTTCCTATTTGTTATACATGATTACACCATTTACACCATGTATTTTTAGTTTTTATTCCATAAATGTGGAGAGTTACTACCTCCCTACACACCATCATAAAAATATCTTCTTTCCTTTTCATGTACTTCATCCCCAAATTTTTTGTGGAATCTACCTAAAATTTGTTAACCATGCACTATTTTGGAGTCAAATTTTCATTAACATAATGGAGGGATGGATCATTACATGTATTATTCATTGTCAATTTTGAGTCAGATGGGATTGAAAGCTATGGGTAACTTTTTCATTATTGTGTAGCTTCTTACCCAAAATACCATATAACCTACTCAAAAGTTATGGTTTTTTTTGTGTGCCTTCACATCTAACTAAATGTTTAGTGGTATGTTAATCAAGTGATGAAAAAATCCAAACATTTTTGTTTATTTTAGCTGACCCCATAGTGGTGTTACTTTTTTCTTTCATGTAACTATTACTATTATTCTCCCTTCTATGCACATGGCATTTTTTCATGGATTCAGATTGATTCAATTTTTATTAGTTTGTTCAAGGCAGTTATCAAGGTATTCATTCACACACTAGTAAATGTTATTATTTTTTTATCAACCAATACAGTTTTCTAAATTATATGGCCATGTTGGAGGACTCTTGTCTCATAATATGCAAGGAAATTCTAGAACAAATTATCTTATTCCCTAAGATGATAATCTCTTATTCCTTGTGGGTATATTCTCTTATTCTCTATGGACATGTTGGAAGACTCTTGTCTCATTAATATGAAATTAATTTTAAAATCAAAGACCTACACAAAACATTGAAGATAATTTCAAAAATAAATAAAGTATGTTCGAGAGTGTTTATGGATACAAATGTGTGAATATTTTTGGATCGATGTTTCAAGCCACACTCAATGATTCATCATCATTCTATTCTCTTTCTGATGATGACTCACTAAGTGAGATTTGAAACATTTATCAAAAAATATGCATATAATTATTTCAAAATCACTCTCAAACATTTTATATCAAATGTGTAAATACTATTGCTCTTATCAACAAAGTGGAAAAGGCCTTAGGGATAACATGAAGGAGCATTAAGCTTCCCGTAAATAATTTTTTGATAGACTTTGTTAGATTTTTTACATGTATGATTAACTCAGGAGTAGTATCCATAAATGGGTAGTGACCACATAGGTGGATTATTTGGAATATTTAGTGGAAAAGAAAGGAATGTGTTAAATTATGCCAAATTTATTAAATAAAAAGTTGTGCCAAAATATGAAGATGTGCATCAAAGGAAAAAAGAGTTTTAGTGGGGTATGATCCTGATATTTATACTTATTGAAGTGATTGTAATCCTTGATATAAAATATGGGTTTTGAATGTTTGTTATAGGAGGTTTGTGTGTAGTGAAATGTGTGGCACATGAAACCATCAGATGACATACTCCTATAGAAATAAGATGAAGGAATGGTATGAGAATGCAAATTAATAGTTTAAATAGGAGTATAAAATACCATCACCAATGAAAAAAGGTATCAAGAAATCATTGAGTTTTATGTGATGGCACACTTTTCATTATAAACTATAAAGACCAAGAATGGTAAATGGTCAAGTTGGACTAAGTTTCCATATGTGGTGAATGTGTAGTATCTATAGTGCACATTAAATATAGTGAAGGACATGGCAATACCAAAAATGGATGTTGCAATAATTTTTGCACCAAATAATGAGTTAAGATCAGAGAATAAACCCTTGAGTGGGTTAAGAAATCAAAATATGAGTATTCTAATAATGAGATATTAGAGGTAAAACCACTAATGTTTTTAAAAGTGAGAGGTTTTTTTAATGAATAAGAATAGATAAAGATGCTCAAAAAAATTCAAAAATATATACCATCATTTATTAGAATCATTTTTTTTGAAGTAAATTAAACCTAATACTACTATTATTGACTCAACAATCTTTATCATGATCAAGATAAATTCATTTTATGTTGGTTATTTTCTATACTTCTCTAGTTGACACATTTTTTTCTAAATTTGCTTTGGGAATGCTCCTGGACTATTTTTACTCATCTTCAACCTATGAGAACATATATGTAAGGAAAAATTTAGGTATTTATCTACACACTCTACTTATCATGTTTCAAGTATATTAAACCACCATTTTTTCACATTTTATATTTCATTATTATTATTATTTTTTTTTTAAAGGTTAAATTTGTCTTGTGCACTTGTTTTGCATAATTAGTGTAACATATCTCAATCTAAATCAATTTTAATCTAAAAAGTCAAAAAATATTTTTAAAAAATAAATAAAATGGATCATTTTACCAATATAATGTTATCCTTAACCTTACTCAGAGGAATAAATAACAAAACAATATCTTAATTATTAATCCAACACCATAAGCATAAATTCTAACATGCAAAAACTAGTAGATTTAAACTAAAAATCTCCTACTAAATACCAATAATAGATAGTATCTAGCAACCACAACATATAGTGGGTGAGAAGGATGGTGTCATGAAGCTACCCATACATGTTCCCATCTTAACCCTATATCTATATTCCAAGCTACTTATTTATCGCCAATCATGCACAAGGCAAACAACATGCACATTATGAACATAAATGAAACCAATATTTAATCAAAGGAATAAAATATACAAATAAAGTAACTTTATAATATAATTATATCAATATATAATTTGTCACTAAATAAATTCATAAATGAAAATAATAAATATTTTAATTCCGTTAAAAAACTCAACAATTATAAACTAAGTTTTTTAACAAAATTGAAATAAAAAAGAAGCAAAAGTGTTGGTTTTGAAATCAACATAAATTTAAAAACAAATTAAAATAAAATTCAACAAGAAATTTCAAACAAAAATCAGCTTACATCATTATGTGGCTAAATAATCTACTCAAAGGGAGAAGGGAAACAAATATAAGCCTTGATTACCTTCTTGATGTAAGAGAAAATAATCTCTCCATATGTCTCTAAAAAGTCTCAAAAGGTTGCATTAAGGATAAATCACAAATTTTGTTATTAAAATAAACAC
>JARHVA010008425.1:230000-410000 GCA_037957365.1 Torreya grandis
GGTCAATACAATAGAAAACAAAATCCAACATTAAAAAATATAAAATAACATCTTAAATTGAATTACAAATAACTTAGCCTATACAAAATATATGATTTATTATGAATAATCTACAAACATTACATCCATCTATACAAAATAATATTTTAAACAATATAAAATGATATCTTAAACCATATAACTATTCTATACTTTTATTTATATATATGTTTAAATAATGATCTTAGATAAAATATGAAGCAAACAAAATTTACTCTTTAAAATCATTTTGCTCAATAATAAATAGGAAATGAAAAACACCTAAATAGGTAAATACAATAAAACAAGACATTCCAAACAATATAAAATGATGTCTTAAAGCAAATACTCATAATTATGATTTACGACAAACAATCTATGAGCATTACCTTTATCTATACAAAATGATATCTTACACAATAGAATGCAATAGCTTAAGCCATAGAACTAACTCACAAAATATAGTAGATACAATTTCATTTTTAAAACAATTTTACATTTTACATAAAAATAAACTATATAGAGTATACTAAAATACTTAATGTAAGGATTAATTATGAATAACAATTTATCAAAGGTAAATATTACTTTGCAATTGAAGTTTTTTTAAAACTCCATAATTATTATAAATATTTTTTCTATTTTTAGAAAATACATGTAAATTAAATTCAACAAAACAATACATTTAAAAAATAAATATATTTTGCTTAAATACAATTTAAACTCAAGAAAAAAATTAAAAAAAAAAATAATATCTTAAATAATTAAAAATTTTATTCTTTCCAATAAAAATATTCTATCTATATAATTTAATAAATCACTCAAGTTACAACTAAAAATGCATAAAAAACTCTAATATCATATACTAACTAGCATATTATATATATATATATATATATATATATATATATATATATATATATATATATATATATATATATATATATATATATATATATATATACATATATATATATATATATATATATGTATATATATGTATATATATGTATATATATGTATATATATGTATATATATATATATATGTATATGTATATATATATATATATATATATATATATATATATATATATATATATATATATGTATATATATATATATGTATATATATATATATATATGTATATATATATATATATGTATATATGTATATATATATGTATATATATATATATATATATATATATATATATATATATATATATATATATATATATATATATATATATATATATATGTATATATATATATGTCAATCTGAAAGTGCCTATATTTGACTTGTGATATAGGTTAGATAAGAACATTAAGATTGATATATATGAGCATATTCTAGATAGATGTATTTAGTGTTTCTATGCTAGTAGCATCCAAAGGTGTGACTTGTAAAATTCACACTAAATAGTAATTAATTTAGCATTTCATATCCATCTAAATAATAAATATATATCACATAAAATGATAATTAATGATACATTTTATATTTATCCAAATGAGTAATATACATCACATTAAATGAGAATTAAAGAAAATAATTTGAAATATATCTAAAAGTGAAAAGGAGTATAAGATATGAGAAAGAATATTTTTTTAATGAAAATATATTAAATATATAACATTTTGAGTTTGAAGTAAATGTCTCACTATTATGTCAAATGCCTTTTTTTTTGTTTGGAACCTAAGGTTCCATATGAAATATTTATTTTTATATCATATGGTATGAACAACCCATTATCTTTCATCATGATTATGAATTTTATAGCTAAATTTGTGTACACTTCTCATTGATATTCATCATTCCACGATGCTTATCTATCAAGATATCTTTTGCTCAACATATCTATTTTAAATACTTCCATAATTTGCCCATGACGTAGCCTTGAGATGACTTTCCACACATGTTCCATTATATCTTGATGAATTAATTGAACATCCTCATCTTTAACATCACTTTGATTTTCACGGTCATTCACCAAAGTCCTCTGCTTCACATGCCAAGTATTATAATTGAATGACTCCTAGATTGATGTTATTATATTATCATCAAGTCTAATATCTCTTTGTATGTCATGAATTATCTTGTAAAGCAATAACTCTAAGCAATAAAAATCAACTCATTCTTATGATTTCCACAGTGTTATTGTAGTAAACCTTGTGAATACTCTCACAATAGTTTTCATACTCCTATCCTCCCATTTATTGTCTTTCATTCACTTGGGTTTATATCACCATGATCTAGCTATTTCAATAAGTGAAAAACTTTCCATTGTTTAAGGTATGTTCATGTATACATCAATGAAATATTTTAAGTGTTTGTCATTTTCATGTTTTGTAGTTTGTGTGACCAGTTTGAACACCTCACATGAAACATTCAAAGTGAAAAAAATTATATTGTTTTCTACCATTGGAATTTATAATGACATATGACATGTTTCCTATGCCCCAATGTCTCTTTCAATAAGGGTTTTAGTTAGGAGTCTTCTATATGATATAACTACTAATTCATTAGGATTTTTAATGTTTGTAAGATACATTAATATTTTATGATATGTTTCATAACTCTTCTTAGCAATACTTTTTAGTGTTTTCAAGATGCATTAATTGATTACTACATGTTTTGAAATCACATGTTACTAATATACATTTTATCTCCACAATTGTAGTATGTTTTGGTTATGCATATTTACACAATCATCATTTATTGCAGGCTCATGTTTTTTATCTTTTATTTTTTGGGTCTTGAAATAATTTTGATCCTCTTAGATTTGATGGCCACAATGCGTTGTATGCTCTATAAGAAATCATAAATTGCTTAGTTTCTACAAGCATATTATCTTATATTTTTATATAGAAAAATTGAAAGTATGGATATATTACCTACAAACCATGTTTCCTATTTTATTACATAGGAAATAACCCTATATACACATTTTATGATGTTTTATACAATTAACCAACTCCTCATAGTCATGATCGAGATCCACTTGTGCCAGTTAATGTGTATTTCAAAGACATGGATGTTGTGTAAAATTTTCTAATACCTATATTGAATTGTATATAAAGTTTGTTTTAAGTAGGAGATAGCTTAAATATTATGTAAAAATATTTTTGAAAAGGCTTGATAGCATACATGTGTGTTTCCTTGATGTGGATCTCCACACATATTCCATGCATGGACACTAGAATCAAAGTATTTTTGAGCATTTTTTAGATCATGATTATTTGTTTAATCAAGGTTTTCCATGTTTGGTGCTACCTCTAACAATATAAAACCATGCACATGTGGTGAACCTATATGTTTCCATTCATACCTAAACCAATGATCTCTCACTTTAATTCCTTTTTATAGTATCTCCTTTCATAAAATTATATGTCACAGGTGCATGCAGTATGCCACTATATAAGGATAGTCAATAATATTTTTTTGAAACCATTTTGGGATTATTTTGGATTTTTTGGTGGTTTTCCTAGCATTAGAGAATGTAGCTCAAGCCAATACATATAAGCTACACTCAAAGTGAATAAAATTGTTGGTGTTCTGAGATATATCAGACTATACTACTTTTTTATTTTTCATATCGCTCACATGAAATCTCAATGCATGAATTTTTACACAATAAGAATTTTTACCCAATAATAATAGGAAATACCAACTGAAAAATAATAAATCCTATGTTTTCAAATGATAGCATTGCTCTCACTTGACAACATACTGCCATTCGGTAGTATGTTATTTCTCAACAATGTGCTATTGTTCAATAACATTACTACCAAATGACATCTTTGTTGTCAAGCAGTAGTAATTTTATAACTCAATAACATATTGATTTAATTTGTTAGTAATTCTTATGAATAAAAACTTTACTACCAAACAACATCATTGTTGTCAAGTGACAATATTGTTATTACTCGATAACATAGTTGTTGTCTAGAAGTAATGTTGTCAAAGAACAAGTTTACTATTGAGTGATAATATTGTTGTAGTCAACAACATATATGTTGTCCAAAATTAATGTTGTCAATCTATAGTTATGCTTCTAAACTAGAAATTTTATCCCAAATATTAGTAAACAAATTCCTTCCAGACTTGATTTATCCCTAAAAATTACCTTATGTTCATAATTTTTTATGTTATTTGTGATGCTTCGTTGTTCATTATTTTTCTCTTTTCTTCGTTGCTTCTTTGTTATTTGGATATTTTTTCTTTGAATGGTTTCTCTTATATATATATATATATATATATATATATATATATATATATATATATTCAAAAAATGTGTCAGTTGTTTACATCTTTTTCAAATAATGTGCTGGCTAATTATATATATTTTTAAAGTTTATTGATATGTCAGCATTTTTTTATTGATATGTCAGCCCACAAAAAATACCTAAATATGTAAATACAATTAAACAAAAAACTCCTAATAATATAAAATGTTGTCTTATGAAAAATACACACAATTTATGATTTATGGCAAACAAGCTACACACATTGCCTTTATCTATACAAAATGATATCATACACAATACAATACAATATCTTAAGCCATATAAATAACTTACAAAAATATAGTAGATAAAATTTCATTTTTAAAACCATTTTACATTTTACATAAAAATAAACTATATAGAGTATACTAAAATACTTAATGTAAAGATTAATTATAAATAGCAATATCAAAGGTAATTATTACTTTGTAATTGAAGTTTTTCGTAATCTCCATAAATATCATAAATATTTTTTATATTTTTACAAAATACATGTAAATTAAATTCAACAAAACAATAAAAATAAATATATAACATTTTGAGTTTGAAGCAAATGTCCCATGATTATGTCAAGTTTCATTTTTTTATTTAGTACCTAAGGTTCCATATGAAATATTATTATTATATCATTTGGTATGAGTAGCCCATTGTCTTTCATCATTCTTAGTAAATTTTATAGATAAAGTTGTGTATTCTTCTCCTTGATATTCATGATTCCATGGTGCTTATCTACCAGTATCTCTTATTCACAACATATATATTTCATATACTTCCATAATTTTCCCATGATGTAACCTTGAGATGATTTATCGTTCATGTTCCATTATATTTTGATGAATGACTTGAACATCCTCATATTTATCATTAGTTTGATTTTCATGGTCATTCGGCATATCCTCCACTCCACATGCCAAGGATTATAATTGAATGACTCAATTTAATGTTATTATATTATGGTCAAGTCTGATATCTCTTTTTATGTTATGAAATGGCTTGTAAAGTAATAGCTCTACCCAAAAAAAGTCAACCCATTTTTATGATTCATGCATAGGTATTATAGTAAACCTTTGGAATACTCTCATAATAGTTATCTTATTCCTAGCATCCCATTTATTATCTCAACTTCAATTGGGATTATATGACCACAATCTAGTTGTCTCGATAAGTGAAAAAAATTCCATTGCATAAGGTATTTTCATGTATCCATTAATGAAATATTTTAATTGCTTACAATTTTTTTGAACATTCTGTAGTTTGTGTCACTAGTTTAAATGTCTAATTTGAAACATTCAAAGTGACAAACACTCTTATTCTTTCTACCAAGGGAAGCTCCAACAACATATGACATGTTTCCTATGCCCCCAATGTCTCTTTTGGCAAGGGGTTCAATTAGGATTATTCTATATGATCTAGATAATAATTCATCAACATTTTAAATGTTTGCAAGATACATTAACACTTTATGATATGTTTTAGAAGTTGTCTCAACTTTTGTTGCATATTTGGCATAGTAATTGATTACCACATGTTTCAAAAGCATAGGTTGCCAGTCTACATTTATTCTCCACAATTTTAGTATGTTTTGGTTATATGTGTTTATAAGATCATCATTTATTGTAGCCTCATATTTTTTTTATCTTCTATTTTTAGGTCTTGAAATAATTATGATCCTCTCATATTTAACAACCATGGCGCATTATAACTATAAGAAACCATAAATTGTTTTTAGTTTCTGTAAGCATATTATGCTATATTTTTATATAGAAAAATGAATGTATGGATATCTTACCTACAAAACATCTTTCCTCTTTTCTTACATAGGAAGGCACCCTCTCTACATATTATATGATTTTCTATAATTTGAACAACTTTGCATAGTCTTTATCAATATCCACTTGTGCCAATTGATGTTTATTTTGAAGACAAGGATGTTGTGTAAAATTTTGTAATACTTATATTGTATCATATATAATTTTTTTAAAGTAGGAGATAACTTTATTATTATATAAAAATAATTTTGGAAAGGCTTGATATCATACTTGCGTGTTTTGTTGATGTGGATCTCCATGTAGATTCCATACATGGACAATAGAATAAAAGTATTTTTGAGCATTTTGTATGTCTTAGTTTCATGCAGTATGTCCCTATATGAGGACAATCAATAATATTGTGTCGATGGAATTTTTATGATTCTTGGGGATTTATTTTTGGTGTTCTTGGAATTAACAAATGCATATTAGGTTAATACATATCATTTGCATTCAAAGTGAATAAAATTGTTGATGTTTCAAGAGATATTAGACTATATTACTTTTTAAATTTTTCATATCAGCCATATTAAATCTTAATACACAAGAATTTTTACCCAATAAGACTTTTTTCCTAATAAGAATATTAAATACCAAGTAAAAAATAATAAATATTATGATGTCAAATGACATCATTATTATCACTCGACAACATATTGTCATTCACCATCATGTCATTATTTGACATCATGTTGTCATTCGGTGACATTACCAATGTTATCACTCAATAACATATAGTTATCATTCAATAACAATGCTATTGAATAGTAGTTTTGCTATTGAGTGATAAAATTGTTACCGCTTGATAACATAATTTTTGTCTAGAAGCAATGTTAGTGAACAATAGCTTTGTTATCGAGCGATAACATTGTTGCCACTCAATATCATAGTTGTTATCTAAAGTAATGATATCGAACAAGAGCTATGCTGTCAAACCAAAAATATCAGTCCAAATAGTAGTAAAAAAATACCATCCAAACTTAATTTATGCCTAAAAATAATTTTTTTTCATAATTGTTTCAGCTATCTACGTTGCTTCTTTGTTCACTATTTTTTCTCCTTTTTGCATTGATTCATATTTGTTTGTATATTTATTTGATTGAATGTTTATATATATATATATATATATATATATATATATATATATATATATATATAAAGGTTGATTACATATTTTTTAAACAATGTGTCAATTGATTTCATCTTTTTTAAAGTTTATTGATATGGTGACATTTTAAAAAAATTTATTGATATGTCAGCCCACCAAAAATAAAGTGAACCACTCATGCCATTACACTCCTTGGATGTCATTGTAGGTTATGTCTCTTGGCATAATTATATTTGAATAAGATCAATACATTGATGATACTATTAATAGCAATATTATATCACCCAAAAATATTAGACATACTCATGTGAAATACATAAAAGAGTTACATTGAATTTCATCTCTGGACTTCAAATACATGCAAGTACATTGCTATTAAAAACAAAACCTTATGTTTTTTAAATTTTAATCTTCTAATAAATATTAATTCTAAAGGTATTTATATTTTACCATTTTAAAATAGAAAATAATATCTCAATAATAAATAGAAAATTAAAAAATAACTAAATAGGTGAAAATGATAAAGCAAGGAGTTCTACAAATATAAAATGACATGTTAACCTAAATTTATGCTTTATTATGAATAACCCATGAACAATATCTTAAAATTCTCATGCCTTAAATGTTTTAATAGTTATTAAATAACAATTATAATTTTTAATTTATAAAATAATACGTAAATAAATAAATATGATAAAGTAAAAAATTTCAACATTGAACAATAAAAAATAAATATCTTAAGCCATTGCACTATCTTATAATTGTGTGTGTGTGTGTGTGTGTGTGTGTGTGTGTGTGTGTGTGCGCGCGCGCGCGCGCACGCGCGTGCACACACACACACACGTGTGCGTGCGTGTGTGTGTGTGTGCGCGCACGTGCATGCATGCGTGTGTGTGTGCATGTGTGCATGCATGTGCATATGTGTGCACTCATACACTCATTATCAAAAAATATTATAAATAAAAATATCAAAGGTGATTATTTTACAATTATTTTTTTTCAAATTCCACAAATATTATAAATATTATTTGTATTTGAAACAATATCTCAACAATAAATAGAAAAAAAATAACTAATTAGGGAAATATGATAAAGTAAGACATTCTAACATTAAATAATATCAAACAACATCTTAAGTAAAATTGATGTCTCATTATGAATGACCTATGAACAATTTCATAGAATGCTCGTGCCTTTCAAATAATATACTCATATACTCATTGTAAACAATCATTATACATAAAAATAATATTTAACAACCACTCATGCCTTTATAATTCTTCTACCTTTTAAAATGTATTAAAAATAATTATATTTAAAAAATGGGTTAAGTGAAAGGCATTGGTGGGCCAAAAGGGGGTATGAAGTGCACATTTTTTTCTTCTGAAAATTTGAGAAAATCTCAACTTCTATGGATTATTTGAGATGGCTACACTCAAAATTTGAAGATGATTTAAGAACATGAATTGTAACATTTTGAGTATATTTTATAAAATACTATTTTTTTAAAATAAAAATGATTAAGTATTAGTAGGTCAAAGATCAAAAATTCAAAGAGAAACTCTTGATTTCAAAGCAAAATATAGTAGATAGATGGTTGTTCACCCACTTTTTTTTAGTGTCATTTAGTATTGTTTTAAACCCTTTGGTAGAAATTTATATAAGATTATATATTTTGTTGTATGTATGTATTTACGTATATATGTATTTATTAAATATTTATTTTTTTATTAATTTTATAAGTAAAACTATCTTGAAAATTGATTAAAAAAATGTTGTGTGTGTGTGTATCAGGGGGGGGTGGGGGGAGGGGAGGAACTAGGCCTATTTTATAGCCATATAATTTTTTTTACATTTAGATGAATGGAAAAAATATATATACATAAACAAATATAAACATGTATAGTTGTGACATAGGGTGGCTTAAAAATAAATATAGATGGAAACCTTAAAATAGTCAAAAAAATAAAAAAGTCATATATTTGGAAAGATGAGTGTCCTCTACATCATAGTAATAGTTTTGGGAAATGTCTCAGTGAAATTCAGTGTGTATGATGGTGGAATTTGGATTTTATTATTTCAATCAAAAACACTGATTCAACTATGTTTTTGTATTTCTAGGCTTGGGATTGAGAATTCAAGCCATTTTTGAGCCTATAAGAATGTTTTTGAAACTATACACATGAAAAATCATGTAAACACTTTTAAAAGAGTGTATGTGTTATATTGCACACAATAATTTTTAAAAGTGCATACATGTTCCAATATGTATGGATGTATATGTGTTTATTTATTCTCATTTTTAATCACTAGAAACATATAATATTTTTTTTGATGTGATTTTTTATTAGTAAAAACATACACAAAGATACATGTAATGTTTTCAAGTCTATATAGCTACCTATTGTCCCTAAAGCTAAACCATATGGAACGAGGGATGTAAACATGAAGTAGAATTGTCATTTTTTATAATTTATCATTTTTATCATAAATATGGTGTGTGTCAATATATACACTATCATATGAAAGACAATCAATATAGTGATGCAATTTTGGCTAGTTTGAGACTATGAACCTAATTTTGACTATATAAGATGTGATTTTGGGTTTAACCAGCCCCAATGGCATCACATAATGAACCAAACAATTGATTTTTTGAATGATGGAGGCAATTAGAGCCAATTTGTACCTTTTGAACCTAACTATGACTATAACATGTGATTTGGGGCTAAATTAACTCTGATTTTGTGACATATTGAGCTAATTAGTTAATTAGTGTAATCAATGATGTAATTTGGGTGAATTGAGCCCTATGAACCTAATTTTGACCATATATGATGTATTTTGGGGTTAAATCGATCCTAATGTCATAAAATAATAAATAAAATAGTCAATTACTTCAGTCACTAAAGTAATTGAGGTTAAATTTAGCCTAATCAACCTAATTAATACTAAAAATTATGATTTAGGGCCCAATTAACCCCAATTTTATCATATAATGAACCAAAGAATAGATTAGATCAATGATAGACATAACTTTGACTATATAGTATGTGATTTTAGCTTCAATCAACTCTAATGTCATGACATAATAAATAAAATAGTTAATTTTCTCAATCATGGAGGCAACTAGGGTCAATCTCATTCCCTTGAACCTAACTATGACTATACAATGTGATATGTAGCTAAATTAACTCTAATTTCATCATAGATTGAACCAATTAGTCATTTGGTCTAATCAGTTATGATATTTGGTAAAAATTGAGTAATATGAACCTAACTTTAATTTTATATGATGTGATTTGGATCTCAATTGACTCAGATGTCATCACATAATGAAACAAATATTTTATTCATTCAATCAAAGAGGTAATTGGGGCCAATTTGAGCCCCTTTAACTTAACTACAAGTGTAGGACATGATTTGGGGATAAATTATCTTCAATTCCATCATGAATTGATGTAATTAGTTATTTGGTATAATGAAAAACGTGATTTGGGCCAAAATGAGCCTCATGAAACTAATTTATGTCTCAATCAATTATAAAAGATGTAAATTTTGGATTAATCAACCTTACTTTTGTCATAAACAAAACCATACAGGCAATTGGGGAAATCTTAGCCATTGAACCTCACTATGACTATAAGATGTTATTTGGGCCAAACTAAGCCATTTAATCCTAACTTCAACTATATATGATGTGATTTAGGCATCAATCAACCCTAATTTCATCACTTAATGAACCAAAGAGTTAACTATTTCAATGATAGAATAAATTCGACCAATTTGAGTCCCTTAAATGTAATTATGACTATAGGATTTGAGGGGGATAAATTATCCCTTATTTTATCATAGATTGAACTAATTAATCAAGTGGTGTAATTAGTGATATGACTAGGGCCAAATTGAGCCTCATTCAAACCTAATTTTGATTATATAGTATGTGATATAGGGTTTAATCGTCACCAATTTTATCGTTGTATGAACCAAATAATTGTTAGGTTCAATAAAAAAAATAATTGGGTCCAATTTAAAACCTTTGAACCTAACTATGAGAGTATGACATGATTTGGGGCTAAATTAGTTCTAATTCCATCATGAATTGATCTAATTAGTTAATTAGTGAAATTACAAATGTTATTTTGGTCACATTCATCCTGAGGAACCTAATTTATGACTCAATATATTGTATCAGCTTCAATTTATGGGTTAATCAACCCTAATTTTATCACAAATGCAATCACAAAAGCAATTGGGGCCAATTTAAGTACCTTGAACCTAACAATAATTATAAGATGTGATTTGGGCCAAATTTAACCATGCGAAGCTAATTTTAGTTAGATAAGATGTGATTTAGGCATCAATCAATAACAATTGCATTGCATAATGAACCAAATAGATGATTGGATCAATCATAGAGCTAATTAGGCCCACTTTGAGTCCATTCAACCTAGCTTTGATTTTAGGATTTGGGTGGGGTCTCAATAAACCCATATTTTTATCGTAGATTGAATCAAATAGTTAATTACTCAAATCAATAATCTAACTTTGGACCCAATTGAGGCCCTTTCAAGCCTAACTCTAACTATATAGGATTTTATATGGGACTCAATTGGCACCAATTATATCACTTCATGAACCAAATAATAAATTGGTTCAATAACAAATGCAATCTTATCCCATTTGAGCCCCTTGAATGTAACTTCAATAGTATGACATGATTTGGGTCTAAATTAGTTCCAACTCCATCATAAAATGTTTCAATTAGTAAATTATTGTAATTAGAGATGTTATTTAGGCCAAATTGAGTTTTTTGAACCTAATTTATGGATCAATTGATTGTATAGGATGTAATTTGTGGTTAATCAAACCTAATTTTATAAAAACATTCAAGTAATTATAAAGAAACAAAAGGTATAAAGAAAACATTAAAAAAGTTATAACAAACCCTTGAATAAATAATATTAAAAAAAGTATAGAAAACCATCAGGGTTCATCTTAAGATCTCATATTAGAATCCCCTTTAGGTTTTTTAGGTGAATCTGATTTGCAACCTTGGTGAATCTGAAAATCCCATTTGTTTTTGCATTTTTAAGTTTTTTGTACAACTGTCCATCTGCATAGTTAAAATAGATAGGTTGTGTGATAAATTTGAAAATAGTATCAAAAAATTTCCTAAACCTTAATATTATTACAAATTTTAATACCTCTCAAATATCTATGCAATTTAAAAAGGAAACATCTCAATCCTAGTTCCTATGCAAAAGTTATGGCCTTGGGAAGTTGATGTTTGGTTGCATCACATCATGCCATTGGGAAACACATAGTGCCAACTAGTTTCATCATGGTGCCAATTGGTTATGTCATGATGCCACCTAATTTCCTCATGATGCAACTAGGTGTCACCATGTGTCGCTTGATGATGATGCAATGCAACCAAATGATAACTTTTTGAGGCTATAACTTTTACATATAGACTCAAATTGAGATGAATTTTTTAATATTATTTTTTAATTTATCCCACAACCTATATACTTTAAATATTCAATCACATGGTGAGTTTCTTAATTATATTGATGTACATAATCATATATATATATATATATATATATATATATATATATATATATATATATATATATATATATATATATATATATATATGCAAATATATATAGGCAACAAGCAAATATTTTTATTCAAGTTTAAGGTTTTAAAATTGATAATACATGTTGGTCAAGTTAATAATATGCTCATTTTTCTTGATATTTTCTATGGTGTTTTACCCAAGTTACCACTTGATGATATTCTATTGTAGGGAGGATTAAGTAGGACTCAAGATGCACTTGTAGTCAGGAGATAATGGTTGGGAAAAGAGAGGCATTGTTGGGTGACATCAGTTAGGTGGTAGTAAGATGTTTAGTTAGGAAAAAGAGTATGTAGTGGATTGGTAGATAGTTAGGTAGTTGCAGGGATCTTTTGGGGTGACCTTAATATTTAACTTGGTAATGAGCTAAAGAATGAGACTTGGATGGTAACCCTTGTGAACATATGTACTATATATATGAGGTGAACTACATGGATTCCCCATAAATATTTTAAATTATTGGTGATTTGACCCCTTAAAACATTACATCCTAAAATTTTTGGAAAATGGATCCTATATACTACTCCCACAAAATCACCATATACAATTTCCTAAAAACTAAATATTCATGAATTAATGAATATTCACCATTAACATTTACCCTAAAAGTCATTTATGCATTCATTCCATTACCAATATAATACTTTCTCTAATGTTGATATTTTACATCTTTTGATATTTAGGTTAGTGCCACAATATTATTTGCATAATTTTGTGTTTTGCATAGTGGAAAATTAAATCTATCAGGTTGTTTTTCTATCCCCAACCTCAAAATATACCAACTTTGTCTAATCATGGGTGATAGTTTCATTCTAAATAAAGGAAAAAATTAAAGTGAAATTTTTTGAAGCAATTACAAGTGTTGAGAGAGAAATTAAGGGAATGAATTCAAACATTTTATTCAACACAAGGTACATATACTATCCCTAATGAGCCAAATGTCATGGATAATGATGATGAATGATTACCTAAAATTCTAAATTATGTTACAATTACACATTCAAAGTATGAAGTTTTTAATATTGGTGATGATAATAATATGCATGATGATTTACCTCCTAACAATGAAGAAAATTAGTTGAAAACAAAAAATGGTGAAAGAAATAATGAATAAAATTCCATGTAAACATTGAATACTGAAATTAACAATGAATAAAACTATATAAGAATGAAAAACAAATAAACTATTAGTGAAGATAACAATATGGAAACACCAAACTAAAAAACTATACCATTATTAACACCTCCTAGTATTTTTCATAGAATACCCATGTACTTCGTTGAAGTTAATGTATAAATTTTGAAACCAATGCCTAAGACAATGTAGGACACCATTCAAGAATAAAATTTGAAATAATTTTGGATAATTACTTTGAATATTTAAATGATACTCGAAGATGTCAATTTCTTGTTTCACTGATGAAATTGATTAAGATGAAACATACAATGAACACCCTGGGACTAAGAAAATTAAGTATTGATGGTGAAAATAAGGTAGTTTTTAAAAATCTACATGATGCATACCATACAAAAGGTGTGAAAAGACACCAAAGAGAGCAACATTTCCTGATGCATAAAAACAACTTGTATAGCAATTTGTAAAATAGGGATAAAACACTTGATTAAAAATGCAAGGCTATAGTCAATTATCTAAAACTTTTTTACTTGCACAATTTTGGAAAGATAACACAGGGGTTTCACCTAATATAATATGTAATTAAAATAAGAGTATGTTCTAATAACCATGAACCCCACCTAAATCATTTATTAGATATGAACCAAACACAATTATATTCTAACTTTTCATGGATATATCCACAAATTTATTTTATTTAAATATATATTGAGGTGGGGAAACCATTTTATGCTAAAATAAAACACACATGCACCACTTGTTGTGGTAAACATGTTGAATTTTTAATGCATTCTGATGTTTTCATCATGTATATTGTACTTTGCACATTTATAATCATTTGAGGAGTGTGACATGGAATTTCCATAAAAAATAAACAATGGAATTTAGTCCAACCATTTCTTGTGAAAGACCATATGGATAATTTTTCATAACAAAGCATGTTTGGATGAACTTGAGAAATTTGTGATGGATTGAAAATATTGAAAATTGTATCCATGAGAAGAGTAAAAATGGGATTGGATAATAAATAATGGGTTTTATCAAATAAAAATATGTGACATATTAATTAAAATATGGAAAGTAATATAAGGTGTGAACTTGTTACAAAATAAATACATATTTCAAAATTTATGGTTAAGTACAGGGATGAAATTATTTATGAGTATGAAAGGCACACACACCAAGAGATAGATGGATGTGTTGGTTCCCAACTATGTACCTTATATACTCGATCTTTCACACTTGAGAGAAAATGGAAAGCAATGATGAAAAACCCACTAGTACATGTCATTATAGCCAGGGAAGGGTTTGACATTAGGATTAGATTGAATGCAAAAAATGACTGAGAGTCACCTACAAAGGGTATGGTTAGCTCCCTGATACTTCTGACTCTCCCTAAACCAAGGTGAGAGGACCTAATGGGTAGCTTGCTCACATGGACACATTCTAAAATTCAACCTCCATTAAGATTATTGGCACAAGGAACAAATATGAATAGGACATGACCAAATTTGCACACTTCACCCAAGAAGGGTTGTCACACAAAGTGCACAAATTATCTAAGTCATATACAAGCTACTAAGTAGAGATGAAAAAATGATTGAAATATTCATTTTATAAAATATTCAACAAAAGGGGTAAAATGGAACACTGCAACACTAAAATTTAAAGCACAAACTGTAAACACATTTTAAATATGCAAGGTTTTATGCATTTGTAAGACAAATAACACTTATAGTGGGCAAAGGGTATATTGTTTTTAGGTTAGGGAAGAGTATAACAAACTACATGATTAAAAATAAGGAAGGAAGAATGCTGGTGTTTTCCAAATAGTAGGGTATCTAATAGTATTTCATGACAATATTCCTAAGCAAATATGAAAAAAAAAAACATCAAATTCAAGATAATGGTAAATACAATATGATCCCTGAAAGAATAGAACATACACTAAAACTAATCCTTCAAATTTTTTTCCCTATTGACTCCATAAACCTAGGGTGCCCTAAATTTTATTCAACAAGCTATACAAAAAAATATAGAAAGACTTTATAATCTAAATCTATCCTCAAAATGATAACTAGTAGTGAGCAAAAACCCAAATATCTAATCAACAATTTTTGTAAAACATGTCACTATAGTTGATGTACAGGAAAAAAATAAAAAACCACATGCATTTTCATTAGCTTGAGTAGAAATATTACACAAATTAGTACTTCAAAATGATACTATGGGTACAATCATGATGAGATTGCTCTTTTGACAAGGGAGACATAAAGATTCTCTCAAATCTCACTAATGGCTTTACAATTATAACCACCTTAGCAAGGGAGACAAAATCTACACATAGAAATTGATCCAAGATTTTTTTTTTGTAGAACTTAGACTTAGAGAGAATGGACACCTAAAATAGTGACCAAAAACAACCAACACAATGGCCAACCATCCCATTGAAAAGAGGAGAAGCCCTTTATTTATAAATTTTCAAATCTAGAACTATGGGTCACCTTTTTCAAAATTGCAAAAAAAACATTTAGGTCCACCAAGATGCTTTTAGCTAGAATATACCCTTTTTCATACCTGAGATCTTCACCCATTTTCAAGGACAAATCATAGGTCTAACTTTTTCTATAAGGAATGATGAAGATATGCAATAAACTCTTTGATTTTTTTGCGAAAGACATCTTTTACATGAGCTGGAAGGAGGATATCAATTTGAGGAGATAAAAAAGTTTTTTCATTATGTGAAACTACCTTAAGATGCATAGGGATACATGATTCCATAGTTGGAACCTCTTGGATAACTCCCCTTATCTTATGCATGCCATGGAACAACCTGATCTTTCAATGATGGCATGAGAATATTCTAGATCCATGGCTTCTTGAGAGATCTTGTTTAGAGTGTCCCACTTTAGATTTTCATACCTATAACATCTCTCCCATGGGGGATATTGGACAAGAACAATAATAAAAAATGCAAAATACTTAGTTTATTATCAACTTTTCACCTTTTGGCTCCAACTTATTTTTCACATTTTGCATTTTTTTCAACTTTTCCCTTTTCACATCTAGCCTTTTAGGGTTTCCCTCATATAGTTTAATGTAAAAGTTGTATCAGTTTCATCCTCAAGGTTACCATGCCTCATTTTAAAATTCACCAAGTTAGCTTGCTACCAATGCTAAAAGCTTAGCCAATCACATGTTCTTAATCTTGATCCAAAAGATCGAACACTATTGGTTGTTATCTATCTTTGGCTCTAAGGTCATGCCACTTGGTATCCATATGAGATCTCTACATCCTACACTATCAAATGTGCCTTGGGATAAAAAAAATTCTACACATGGTGGTCTTGTATTTACTTAGAGATTCTTTGAATAGTCCACCATCGCTACACACCATTGATGTCATTGTCATGGATCAAACATAGACCATCAATCTCTATCCACATGGATCAATTATTTACTCTTCACTCTATCATATTTTTAATAGGGACCTATGATGATGACACTTGTCACCATCTTGTTCATCTTGAGTTTCTTTGACTATTCAGCTTTGATCATGCACCATCAGATCATCCTACCTAAGTAAATACATGCCGTAGATCTGCCTCCATTTGAAATCAAATGACTACTTTGTGGATCCTAAATTTGATGCTTACACAACTATCCTAGAATATTTGAATCCCAATGGATAATTACTATGGCTTAAGATTGATGTCCAAGCACCTGTTAAAATATGTCTACAAGCACATCACCTATGTAAATTTAATAATTTCATCAAGACTTTGCTTATTAGATATTTTTCTCTTTGACACTCCTACTTTCATCGACCCTTTGGTCTTTGAAAAAATATTCTCAAGCCTTTTGTCTTTGGCTTCTCTATCTTCAACACAATTATCCTGCAGCAATTTTTATGGGCTTTTATCTTTGGCACTTCTATTCCCAGGTCCTCCATCTATGGGGACAATTATTTTGGACATTTTTTCTAGGATAATTTTATTAAAAAAATGAACTCTCTCAAATACTTTTCCATGTAAATTCAATATTTGGCATCTTTTCCATTATCAGGTTAATTATTTTAGACATTTTATGGAAAACCTTTTTCCTCATAGAAATTGAACTTGGCATTTTCTCCAAAGAAATTGACTTTACATTCATTAATGAAGGAATTTGGACTTTTATTTTAGGATTTTTTTCTAGGGGAAATGTGTGAAGGGTAAGTTACCTTCAAACTTTTTGTCATGGATAAAAAGTCCAAACCAATTGGACCTTACACTTTTCATGAAGGAATTAGACCTTTGCACTTTTGCCAAAGGGTAAGTGCCCTTCAGACTTTTTGTCACCAATAAAATGTCCACCAAAATTCCTTTGGGCCTTTTTACATAAAACATTTTTGCTAGAACAAAATAGGACTTTGCATTTATTTCATTATTTTTGTGCTGGCAAAATGTCCAAAGGGTAAGTGCCCTTTAGACTTTTTATCGTAGAAAAAAAATCTAAAACAAATAAGATTTTGTATCTTTTCAGAAATAAGGAGTTTTCTTAGGCATTTTATGTGGGAAAAATACCCAAAAATCAAGTGTCCTTTGGAATTTTTTCCATGGATAAAAGGTTAGAAAAAAATAAGACTCTTCGTATTTTTTTGAAACACTTAGCTTGATGCAAAATAGGACTTGGCCAAAATATTGAATTCCTTCAAACTTTTTGTAGCGGATAAAATGTTTGATGGAAATAAGTCTTTGGAATTTTTGTCTGAGATAAAAATTTTGAATACCAATTTTTCTTGGACATTATGTTTACATAAAAATCCTAAAAATTCTAAGGGAAAGACATATTTTCCAAGCAAAGACCAATTTAAGACTTATCCAATTTTCACATGAACTTGAACTTTCAAAAAAACACTTGGAGATGAGAGTTGGGATAAGGACTTGTGCATTTTCACTTGATAAGGGCACAATTTATTTAGTACAATTTTTGGAACTAACACTATCTGATGTCTAGGAATGCATACCCCCTATGGGTATACAAACAACCCTAGAATATAAGATCAGATGCCAATGCATTGGGATGTGGAGTAAAGACTTAGAAAATTTCAATAAAGATCTAGGAAGGCTCAACAAAACATGTAAGACTTAACAAAAATAGATCAAGAGGATTTGGAAATCAAGATAGAAAAAAAGGGAACTGTACAAAAAAATCCTAAAGCAAAGGGCTGATAAAGCAACAAAATAGCAAAAATATAAAACATTATACAATATATACTAATAAACATAGTTTATGTACTTTAATCAAGGAAGTGTTTTAGATATCTTCTATTGACTAGTAGCTCTAGTATTTCACCATCCAAGTCTCTCAAGAAGAATTTATGCTCCCTAATTTAGTGCTTAATGGAATAAAGACCTATCCACAAGGCATCAAATTTGTTGTGCTTTCCTTTCTCCTCATGCTTGTTATCCCAAAGTAGAACCAAATCACCTACTTGGAAGGTTCTTTGAGTTACCTTCCTATCACATATTTTCTTAATATTTTATTTTAAATTGAGGTGTCTTTCATGATTTTGTCTTCAAATTACATCAATCTCAATAATTTGGTTCATCTTGATTTCATAATGGTTGATCTACTCATCATCATCTAGTTGTTGCATGAGTTAATAGGTGGGTATCTATAAACTCATAGGAAAAACTACTTGAGCTCCATACAAAAGCTCAAAATGGATTATACCTATAGCTCTCTTAGGCATAATACTATTATCCCATAAGGAAAACTTCAGTTTTTTAGTCTACTTATTTTTGTTTTCTTCTAATGTTCACCTAATAATATTGATCATGTTCTTATTACTTGATTATGCTTGCCCATTCCCCTAAGGGTTGTAGTTAGAAGCATAGGTCAATTCAATCCTATAGTATTTGAATGATGCCACCAAAGTTTTATATTTTAAGATCATGGAATTATCCACAATTATCTTAACAGGCACACTAAATCTACAAACAATCTAATTCAATGAAAAATCAATAACTACCTAGTGTGTTGCTTTCATTGTATGGATTGCTTCGACCCATTTTGTGAAGTAATTAGATGAAACTAGTATGAATATATGTATAGGTATTTAAAAACCAAAAATTTCTCCAATGAAATCCATTCCCCATTTTTTTAATGGGATTTCTGATCTAAGCAACATTTCAAGTGATAATTCGGGTGATGGTTCTACCCCAATTGATGGCAAAACTTCTGGGAGCCATAACTTTTGCACCATATATCCATTTGACTCCCCGTTTAAACCATTGGAAAGATAATAATGAGGATAATTTGTTGAGATGAAACTAATATCTTCTTAGTGGATTTTTATCCCTAAAAAACCCAATGAAAGTTCCCCAAATTTCAATTTTAGTAGTGCAATCTAAAAATAGTAACTCCTTGAATTCTGTATTGTTGTAAATCATGGAAGTAAAAAAACTTAATCTCCATAAATATTTGTGACATTTAAAATCCTCCTCTTATCTTCAAAATGTGTATAAATTAATATGTAACCCAAAATGGAAATCAAACATCTCTTCCCAGAGATAGGCATATGTTGTATCTATAATTTTGAGCAATAAAACATCTCTTTTCAAAGATAGCATTATTATTTATGTGTTATTGAAATATTATTCAACAAATAATTTCAAGTTTTGGATCACTTTTAGTCATTAGAGACTAGAAAGGAAGATAACTTGAAGCCTTCATCCTCCTAGCAAAGGATGAATACTTGTTATACCTTCTGACTTTTTGAGCAACATCTTTGAAAAATGATGGACACCGATAAATAGCTCTTAGAATTTTATGAGTTATAACCTTAAGAAAAAAAATGACCATCACATACTCCAATATGGAAGTCTTCGATTAGGTCAGTAGATTTTTCTTCTAGCACACATCTTAAGAGAACCCCATATAGATTCTTCCATGCTAGTCCACCCTTAGTCAAGAAGTTTTTTTTGGAATCAAGCTTAAAAGTTATCCTTTGATTCTTATCCAAGTCAAGGGGATAGTTTATATTTTACAAGTAGTAAACAATATCTCTATACTATGGAGATATGTTAAATTTATTTAAGAAATCATAAACATTTAAAACACCAATATTTAGCTCAACAACTTACAAATTGGTCTCAGCCATAAGCTTATCTAGACCCATCCCTTACAATAATTTGGTGGTCTAAATATCCATGTCATACTCTTTCATCTTAATGACCCACTTGCACCTTTTGATGGATACTTCAGTCTGAGTCAATATGTCCTTCACCATAGTATGTGAGACATAAGCAATAATCTTCTAACTTAGAATATAAGGCCTAAACATTTTGATAGCTTTCAAGAGAGTGAAAGCCTAATTTTACATGATGGTGTAGTTTAGCTTAGGACATTACATTGATTTTATAAATAAATATATGGGTTGCTCATGACCATCCTTATTCTTTTGCAATAAAACAACAACAATAATGTTGTATGATGCAAAAGAGAATATCTAGAATGGCTTTGTGTAATTAGGGTTGGCCAAGATAGGAGTAGAATTTAAATCTCACTTGATGTCATTAAATGCTTGCATGACCTTCTCCTCCCATTTATGGTCTGGTCCTTCTTCATCATAGAATTAATAGGCAAATTAATATGTACAAAACTGGACAAAAACCTCCTCACAAAGTTAATTTATCCAAATAAAGACTGAATTCCTTTCTTGGACTATGGGATAGGCACTTTTTCAATGGATTTAACCCTTTTAGGATCAATCATGACACCATCCTTGGATACTATATGTCCTAGAAACTTCAACTTTTGTACTCCAAAGTGTCACTTCTTTGGGTTAAGTGAAATGTTCAACTGCCTGCATCTGATCAACACCTACTCTAGATGCTCCAAATGTTCCTCTCTATTCTTGGAGTACATAATAATGACATCCTAATACACAAAAATGAACTGGTTAATTATCCCTATAAAATTAATGTCCATAACTTATTGGAAAATTACATCGACATTCATCAATCTAAAATGCATCCTCATATATGAATACATGTCCCAAGGCATTATGAACATGGTTTTGAATCTCTTAGATTCTTTCACCACAATCTAGTTATAACCTAAGATGTCATTTAATGTGGACATATCTGATCTAGTAACACTCTATAGTAGGTTGTCCATATTGGGCAAGGGATAATTATCTTATTAGAGAAGCTTTGTTCAAATTCCTAAAATCCACACATAAGCAGATATCACCATTTTTTTTCATACAAGGATTAAATTTTTCACCCATGATGAATACCTAATGGGTTAAATGATTCTACCATCCCTTAGCTTCTTTAATTCATCCCTCATCTTGGTGGCCAAGATGGGGTTAATGGGACTTTTTTTCTACTTGAAAGGCTTGCTATCAAGTTGTAATTGGATGACATGCTAAAACAAATCTTCCCTATATTCTTTCAGCTTAGAATAAGACCATGCTAGATAATCCTAGTACTTCTTTAATAGTTACATGCAAGCTTGTTTCTCATAGACACTCAGGTGGGTACCCAATGAAACTTTCCTTGAATTCTCATGAGAACCCAAATCATACTCAATCACATCTTTTAAGATAAATGAGTCTCTTGATTTGATTATATTAGCTCCATCAAGGATGTTTCTAAACTAACCAATCCTCTTGGGAGAGTGTTTGTCTTTAAATGAATAATGTCCTTCCCAAACAAATTTTCTTTCCCATCACAAACCTGAACCATAGATTCTAGGTCTATGAGATGATTAGGGAGCTTAGATTCACAATTGAGAAACCCCTTAATTTTCTCATCATCATCAAAGACCTACCAATGATGAACATTATCTAGGATTGAAGGCTGAAGAAGAACCTCTACTTGATATTGACAATGAGGGCTCATATTGGAAATATTAAATTGAGAGCCTAACCTTAAAATTATGTTAGCTTCTTGGTTAAAACTTTTACCGTGATAACAAATTTTGAATGCATCAAATAATTCAAGTAAATACCAACAACATTCTGATATTATTTTAACCTCTTATTTTTATGGTAAAAGCACTTCAGACTTGCTTTACCACTATATCATAATTACCCTTAACAATCAAACTTTTAATTCCATATTTATAGGCAATACTTAAGATAAGAAAGAGTGCCTCATACTCAACATTGTTATTCATACACTCAAAATATATTTGAAAAGAAAACATAAAGAATTTACCATTAGGGGCATAGAAGACAACCCTAGCTCCATTTCTAATATTGGATCAAGCCTCATCAAAGCACATAATCCAAAATTATCCTTTGCTATTAGGTTCAACATCAAGAGAATAGGCTATTCACTAGCATCAACATTCCAAACAAAGTTTCCAAGCTCAACATTCTTGTACAAAACTTCTATGAGAGCATGTTTTTGATCTTCAATTACATGCAACATTTTTAGTTCTATATAAATATTGACCAGCTAACCTTTCAAATTCTAAATATTTAAATGCCCTCTCCTATGTTTAGGTATTCACAATAACTCAACAAGTGGCACATTGATTTTTAGTTGACTCAACACTTGGGCCATATCACATATGTTGTACTGATGAAGAGAAGTATTAGGTGGAAGGGTGATAACACCTTCAATTGGAATACATTCACCTAAGGTTTGAAGTGGAGTAAGCTGGGATGAATTTACATTTTTAACAGTAGCCTTTAAAGGAAGACTTTGTCTAACTTGATTCACACCTTTAGGGATACTAAATAGTAAAGGCACTTTATTCCTAACATGAGCACCTCTAGGCTTAGCAACTTGGGAAATGGGCACTAGTTTCAAAGCTTTAAGAACTTTTTAAATATTTTTATCTTCCTTATTAGCATCCCCTACCTTTAGATTTGTAGGGGTAGTGTTTTGAGAAGCAGTAGCTTGATATTTGCTTCTTAAGTGATACTCCTTATCTTAGGAAATTACTACATTAAGAAACAGTTGCATGTCTTCAACTGATAGAATTCCCCCATCATATTTCTTAATAATCATGAATCATATTAAATACAAATTATGAATGGGAAATTCATATGCTTGGTACGTATTAACATCATGAGAAAATTTAGGAGTTGGGACCTTTACCTTCTCAACTGCACTCCAAAATTGATCAATAGTAGTAACACTCATCATTCCATGGAGGCAATCATCTCACTTGGGGTCTTTGACAATTGAACATCAGGATCTCATCATCAAATGATATAGACTCAAGTTCATACACATCTTTGTTAATCAGTTTAGCTATATCACATGGGGGATGTGGAAGGAATCACTTGTCATACCAATCCATATCAATATCACAATCTAAAACATTCACCTTAAAATTTAAAGGATCATGCACTTCTTTTCCAACTCCTTTGTTCTGATTTCTATCTGTTCTCTCATGTGTAGGCCTCTTCCCTCTATCATTATATTAATTATGGAAATTTGGCCCCTTGTATTATTGATTTATATTTGGATCCATATCATGATTGGTAAACACATGAGAGATCCCTTTATTAGAACTTGCCAACTTATACGACATTTATTTGATGGTTGAGGCCAAAGTTTTAACAGTCTCCTCAAGGCTAGATATTTTAGTGGACTATACTTTTTCTAGATTAACCAATTTTACATCAACCCTCTTATTCATGGGATTTACTACAACCTTTATGTTTCTCTCAATTTAGATGGCCATATTGAATTCTAATCCCAGGTTAGTGGGAGTCTTATCCCTTAAGAATTATGTAGCCTTTTTATCAAAGGTTTCATAATAATTTATCAATCATGTTGTATCATTGGGCCTGATATTTTTGGGTAGATGCATCATAGTATTATTGAACCTTATGTTAAATTCTTAAACACACTCATTGAGGTTCATCTTGATGTTCTGAAACTCAACCAATAAGAACCTTGGATTAACTCTTTCACCATATTGAATTCTAAAGACATTCTACATATCTTCCCATGAATTAATGCATTTAGCAAGAAAAGAATTGAACCATTCACAAGCATCTTCCTCTAACATGTGCATAAATAGATTTATACATAAATCCTCATACTCAACCTCATAATATTCATTGATATTATGAAAATACCTCAAGTGTTGATCACCACTTACTATATTGTTCCCTTGAACTTTGGAAGACATTTTATAACTTCATTTAGGACCTCATTATGATATCCTTCCATTTCATCAAAATTTATAGGCTTGAATCTAGGAACACAAAATACATGATGTTCATTCTCATCTAGATCCCTACACATCATGATTATTTCAATGGAATATTCAAGAACAAATGGTAAAGGGATGTGAGGAGGTGAATGAGATGGACTTTGTGGTTCACTCCTGGGAGGGGATTCAACTAGTTGAGAAGGAGTTGGATAATACACAAGACTATAGGTTTTAGAATTAGTAGGAGAACTATGATAGTCCTCAATAATGGGAATCTCAATAAGACATTCAATATTATCAAAATATTGATATTTTAAGTGATCTTTTGTAGCTAGACTAGGCTCTTCAATAGGCCTTCAAACTTGTCCCCTTCTTCTTTAAGGAATACATAAGGGTGGAATAAGTTTCTTAGATGGGCCACCTTTGAAAGATGATCTTAATCCTTCTAGCTTTGAAAAAAAAAGGAAACACTCAAAGCTAAAAGTTAGTAGGATATTCAGAAGAGGCATCAATCTTCCTTGAAACTAGAAAATAAAGTTGGAGTTACCACTAGTATCAAACTTTTAGAATATAACAGTTGACAAACTATTTGTGATACATGCTAAAAACATATTTGATGAAGATTAATAAGATAGAAATAAAAGACACTAAAATATTCATAATAATGTTCAAAATGGAAAAAAACACTCTTTCAGCATGCAATATTAATATATCTTTGCAATAAACATAGTAGAAATCAAATATCAAGCCTTAAAACATTCATGGCATGCCCCCAATGGAGTGTTACAGTGTTCATGACCAGGATAGTCAAAACATTGATATAATAGTAGATAAATTAACAATAAATAGAGCACTTATATCTCTCTAAAAGAGTCCCTATAAATGGCACCATTTGAATGTTGGCTCCGAATTATACACCTCATACACTTGACCTTGCATAGTTGAGAGAAAATGGAAAACAATGATGAAAAACCCATTATAATGTCATTATATTTAGGGAAGGGTTCGACATTAGGATCAAACCAAATGCATAAAATGACTGAGATGCACATATAAAGGGAATGGTTATATCCCTACTACTTCTAGCACTACTTGAAGCAAGGTGAGAGGACCTACGGGGTAGTTTTCTCACATGGAGAGATTCTACAATTCAACCTCCATGGGGATTATTGGTAGAAGGAACATATATGACTAAGGCATAACCAAGTTTTCACACTTCACCTAGGAAGGGTTGTCACATGAAGTGCATAAATGATCTAAGTCATATATAAGCTACTAAAGATAGATGAGAAAATAACTACAATCTTCATTTTATAAGATATTTTTAAAAAATGGGTCAAATGGAACACTGTAACACTATAATTTAAATCACAAACTATAAACACATTTCAAATATGTAATATTTTATGCATTTATAAGGCAAATAACACTTATAGTATGTAAAGGGTGTATTATTTTCAAGGTAGGGTAGAGTAAAACAAGTTAGTTGATTAGAAAGAAGGAAGGAGACATGTTGGTGTTTTCAAAACAATAAGGTATCTAACAGTATTTCATGACAATATTCTTAAGCAAAGATGCAAAAAAAACTTTAAATGCAAGATAATGGTAAATAAAATATGATTCTTGAGAGACTAGAACATACACTAAACTTAATCCTTCAAATGCTTTTTCTTGTTAAATCCACAAACCTAGGGTGCCCTAAAATTTATTTAATAACCTATCTAGAAAAAATGCAAAAATAATTTATAATATAGATCTATGCTCAAAATAATAACCAGTAGTGAGCATAAACCCAAATATCCAATCAACAATTCTTGCAAAATATGTCATTTCACTTCATCTACAAGAAATAGCAAAGAACCAAATGCATTTTCAATAGCTTGAATAGAAATATTTCACACATCATTACATCAAAATGTTTCCATGGGGACAACCATGGTGAGATTTCTCTTTTGACAAGGGAGACATAAAGATACTCTCAAAACTCACTAATGGTTGTATAGCTTCAACCATCTTAGCAAGGGAGAAAAATCTACACATAGTAATTGATCCCAAAAAAAATTATGCATAACCTAGACTTAGAGAGAATGGACACCTAAAACAAGACCAACAACAACCAACACAATGTCCAACCACCCCCTTGAATAGAGGATAAGCCCTTTATCTATACATTTTCAAATATGGAATTGTGGGTCACCTCTATCAAAATTGTAAAATAAACTTTTAGGTCAACCAAGATGCTTCTAGCTAGAATATGCCCTTTGCCATGCCTGAGATATTCACCCATTTGTAAGGACAAATCATTGATCTAACTAACTCTACAATGAATGATGAAGATATGCAACAAACTCTTTGATATTTTTGTTAAACATGCCTTTCACATGACTTAAAAGGAGAATATATATTTGATGATCCAAATATATTTTGTCATTATGTGAAACTACCTAAAGATTCCCTAGGACACTTGTTTGCATAGTTGGAACCTCTTGGATAGCTCCCCTTATTTTATGCAAGCCATAGATTAACTAGATCTTGAAATGATGGCATGGGAATATTATAGATCCATGGCTACTCGATAGATATTATTTAGAGTGGCCCACCTTGGATTTGTATACCTACAACATCTCTCCCATGGAGGATTTTTGACAAGGACAACAAAAAAAATGCAAAAGACTTAAGTTAATCTCAACTTTTCACCTTTTGGCTCCAACTTATTTTTCACATTTTTTATTTTTTGAAAATTCACCCTTTTCACATCTAGCCTATTATTGTTTCCCTCATATATTTTAATTTAAAAATTACATTAATTTTAGTTTTGAGGTTACCATGCCTCATTTACAAATTTTCCAAGTCATCTTGCTACCAATGGTGAAAGCTCAACCAATCACGTGCCATTAATTTTGATCCAAAGGTTTAAATTCCATTGGTTGTTACCTATATTTAGCTTCAAGGTTATGCCAGTTGGCCACCCCATGGGATCTCTGCATCCTATGCTATCAAATGTGACTTGGGATAGAGAAATTTTACCATGTTGTGGTCTTGGATTTACCTAGATCTTCTTTGAATAGTCTACCATTACTGCACATCATTTATAATGGATCAAGCACAAACCATCTATCTCTATCTATAAGGATCAATCCTTTGATTTTTTCTATATCAATTTTTTTATAGGGTCTCATGATGATGACACTTGCCACCATCTCACTCATCTTGCATTTTTTGAATATTCAACATTGATCACACACCATTATATCATCCTCACTAATCAAACACATGTCATAGATCTTCATCCATTTGAAATCAAATGGATACTTTTTGGGTCCTAAATTTGATGCTCACACAACCATCTTAGAACATTTGAATCCCAACAACTAATTATCATGGTTAAGATTGATGTTTGTGCACCTATAAAAACACATATATGAACCCATCCCCTATGCAAATTTAGGAATTTCATTAGGACTTTACTTATCAGTTATTTTTCTCTTCAACACTCTTGATTTAATTGACCCTTTGGTATTTTTAAAAATCTTCTTGAGCCTCCTTTCTTCAGCTTCTCTATCATTATCACAATTATTCTACAATAATTATTGTGGGATTTTGTCTTTAACACTTCTAATCCTAGGTCCTCTATCTATCGAGACAATTTTTTTGGAATTTTTTTCTGGGACAATTTTCCAAAATAAATTAAGTCTCTCAAACACTTTTCCTATAGAAATTCAATCTTTGGCATCTATTTCATCATCAAGACAATTGTTTTAGACATTTTGTCTGAAACAATTTTCTTGCAGAAAATGAATTTGTCATTTTCTTTGAAGAAATTGACTTTACATTATTTGCCATAGGAATTTAGAATTTTCTTTTGGGATTTTTTATACAAGAAAAATTCCTAAATGTCAAGTTCCCTTCAAAAAATTTATCTCAAATAAAAAGTCTAAAAAAATTAGACCTTACACTTTTCCTGAAGGAATCAGACCTTTGTACTTTTGCTGAAGGGTAATTACCCATCAAACTTGTTGTCGTAGATAAAATGTCTATCAGAATTACTTTGAGACTTTTTACACAAAACATTTTAGATAAAACAAAAGAGGACTTTGTATTTATTTTGAGCTTTTTATGTGGGCAAAATGCTTGAAGGGTAAGTGCCCTTTGGACTTTTTTCTGTAGATAAAAAGTTTGAAACAGATGACTTTGAACCTTTTTCAAAACAAGGATTTTTATTTGGCCTTTTATGTGGGAAATTTTCCCAAAGGTAAAGTTCCCTTCATACTTTTTACCATGGATAAAAAGTTTGAAACAAATAAGACCCTTTAGATTTGTGTGAAACACTTAACCCGATGCAAAATGGGGCTTAGCCAAAACATTGAATTCCTTCAAAAATTTTGTAGTAGACAAAATGTTCAATGGAAAAAAATCTTCAAAATTTTTGTTCAAGATAAAAATACCAAAGACTTATTTTCATCGGACATTGCTTTCACACAAAAATCCCAAAAAAGTCTAAGGGAAAGACATATTTGCCAAGCAAAGACCAATTTAAGACAACCAATTTTCACATGAACTTGACCTTTCTAAGGAACACTTGGAGATGGGATTTGGGCTAAGGACTTGAGCATTTTCACTTGATAAGGGAGAAATTAATTTAGTTCAATTTTGGGCACTAAAAGGATGATTAAAGAATTCAAGTTAAGGATACATTCCCACTTGGTTATATTATTTTAGTTAGTCAACTTTTTTAAGAATTACACATTCTAACCACAAATGGAGGTTTAGTCAAAGTAATACAAATTATCATAGGTGTCCATTTTAATGAATATAATATTCATCCATGAACTTGATAGTAAAAATAAATATCAATAAATATTAAGGGAGTACCATTTATATGTCATTGATGATAGATTATATTATAAAAAGTATGTGAAAGGTTGTTTTGAGATGTTCTAGGGAAAGTTGACTAAGAGGAACATAACTTTGAATCAAAATTATATATGGTTAGAAAATTACACATCATAGTTTAAGAATGCAAGAATGTTTTACTTGTTGAGAAGGATTCATGTTACCACTAGCATATAACATATTTGGATTTTCACTAAGGCTAGCCATGGAAAAAAAAAACATGAAAGTGCTAGAAAATGTGTGAAAAGATCTCTTGCAATAAAGGAGTTGAAGTTTGAAGATGGCATTGATTTGAATAATGAAAAAAACACTATTGAATGGTTCAACATGATAATGTCCCATGGTGCTAAAAAAAACTCTAATGATTTTAGATATTTTTGGTTGATTGAGGAAGAACAATGGGTAAGGTGTGATGATTGTATGACAGTAATAAGATCAAGTGAACTCCACCATTTTATAGCTCAAATGTATATTCTTGTATAGTTTATACAAGGCACATGGCATGTTTTTTCTACTTGCATTTAATTTTTTTGGGATGAGCATGAGTCAAAAGAGTGGGTGTATGAATGTATTTGTAGATATCTAAGTCCAATCAATGCATACCAAGTTCCACCAGGATTACAACTTACAAATATGACATCATCACATGACTTTGACTAGGTATATGATCTAGTGAAACCAGGACCAAAATTAATCATTATGTATGAAATTATCATTATCTATCAACATCATTAATATAGAATTATTTTATTTTATGATACAAGGCATGTTTTTTTAGTTATTGCAAATGAGGTCAACGAAGAGGGAAAATTTACTACTTATGTTAGTGGGTAGACAAAAACAATAAATTAACATCCTCATTCATAGATGGGGAAAACATTAAATATCCCACTAGATCTGTGGTAGTTACTAGAACTTGGCTTCGATTATATCCTATCAAAAATTAATATGTATGGTTTTTTAAAGATTATGAAAGACATAAGAATAGACTATAGTATTCAAATTTGATTCTTGAAATAAATGTTCAATTACTTAAATATCAACAAAGGCCATCAAAAAATAATCTAAGGAATGTTAGTGAGTTTGAAAATGAAGCAATTATTACTACTATAAAGAGTAGAGCATATCATAGAGATCTTTGGATTGAAATTACAAGGTATTTTGATTTCTCAAATGTAAATCTATTTAATTTTATCAAATTTTATTGATTTTATAGATATTACATATAAACCTCAATTTAATTACTTACTAACATATTTTTTCTAGATTAGCGGTGCCAAACAAGATTTCACCTTCATGCAATTTGCATCTTTAGTATATAATTTCATATTATTAAAGCTATAACAACATTAATATAAGTTAAAGAAAAGGTTAATACCATTATTATCGAAGTTCCATATTCTCTTAAGGAAAGTTTCATACCATTATTATAGAAGTTTCATATTCTCTTAAGGCTAGAACATGTACTCTATCTCCTAATTAAGTGGCATTAGAGGTCATGATTATGGGAACACATGTGATTTACCTATCAAGACATGTTGGAAGTGATGGATTTGTAAGGGGAGATCCTAAAATTGTAAATGTCAATTAGAAGACAACAACTTATCTTTTGACTTCATACATATTACGTTTTAACACTGATCATTATATCATACACAATAATTCATATCTTCTATTTAATTTCAATCCTCTAGGGTGAAATTAGATATATTTAACATGCATGTGAAGTTGTTTTAATTCATGTAAATGACTTACAATTTTTGTTTTACATCCATCTAAGAATGGCATTAAAAATAATAATTTTATCTTATTGGGAAGGACATTGGTGAAGACAAAACACATAGTTTGTATCATGGCCATGCATGATCAGAGGCTAAAAGATTGGTCTTAGATGTTATTCACCACCTTTGATGTCATGGAGATGCCAATTTTTAACCATGAATCAATAGAGGTGGAGATATTAAACTACAACTTGAATGTTGATAACATTTTTTTAAATTTTTCACATGTCAAGATAATTATAAAATTTTGTATATGGATAGCTTCAAGGTTGTTTTGTTTAGGAATAAATGTGATTTTTTTATCTAGATGTGTTGGAAGTGATGGAGTTTCAAATATAAATTGGAAGATAATTACATGTATTCTAATGAGGCACAATTTGAGACTAATAAATTTTTCCTATACATTATTTACCACCTATGATGTGGTGGTAATGCTAATTTTTAGCTACAAAGCACTAGAGGTGAAGATCTCCAAATATAGCTTGAATGTTGAAAACATTTGTTATTAGTGTTTCTGCATTCTAAAACAACTATAAAAACATGATTTCAAGTTTATTTAGAGGTCATGGTTAGGAGATCATGTGTGATTTTACTATTTATATATATTGGAAGTGATTTATTTATTATGGGAGGGCATGGAAGTGAAAATGTCAATTGGATGACAAGAACTCGCCTCTTAACTGCATAAAAATTAGATTTCATCACTAATCAATACACCATCAACCATGAATTCATATCTTACGTTTAATCACAATGATCTAGGTTTGATTTATAGGTTTTTAAAATGCATGTGAAGTTTTTTCAGTTTATGAAAATGACTTATGGTTTTTACACTCGCCTAAATTTGGTGTAAGAAACTACAATTTTATTATATTGGGAAGGAGTTCTTGAGGTCAGAATGGATAATATATCTCTTAACAAGGGATGATCAGAGGAAAATAACTTATTGATATACATTATTCACCATCCTTAATGTGGTGTAAATACTAGTTTTCATCTACAAAACACCAAAGTGGATATCTCCAACTGTGGATTGAACATTGGTAACATTTGTTATCAGTGTTTATCTATGTTAGATCAAATATAAGAACACATATATGGGCATCTTAGGAGGTCATGATCATGGGAAAATTTGTGACTTTTATATCTAGATGTGTTATAAGTGATGTATTTGTAAGGGGAGGTATTAAAAGTAGATATGTCAATTGTAAGACAAGAACTTGTCTCTTGACTACATAAAATTATATTTCAACATTGATTTGTAGACCATCTACCAAAAACTAGTATTTTATGTTATATATCAATGATCTTGGGTTATAGTAAAAGGATTAAAAATTCATGTGAAGGTGCTTTTAGTTCATTTAAATAACTTAATTTTTTTATTTTATGTGTGTATGAAGTTGACCTAAAAACTATATTTTTTTTGTATTGGGAAGGATGTTATTGAGACTTTAATGGGTACTCCATCTCTTAATTGGTCATGATTAAAGGCCAATAACTTGGTCCTGGACATTATTCACCACCCTTGACATGGTGGAAATGCCATTATTTGATCATATTAGCTCAATGGTGGTTAAACTCAGATAAATACTTAATATGAAAAATGTAATTTATATAAATGTTTTTTATGATAGTAATTTATTCAACATTGTACAAGAATGAAATATTAAATATGATCGTATTTAAATATGGAAATATATCCATAAAATTAAGTTTAATGTAATAATAATGGCCAAATTGTATGCATATAGGCATACAAAAAAGTACATCATGTACATTTCCATATAGACATATATTAAAGTAAATCATGTAAGACATATCATAATCACATGTTATTTTAATAATTCATACATGTTTGTGATTTATTAAAATGTCCACAAATTTTCCCACCATCTCCCTGCACTCACCCAATGATACATTTTTATTGCACACAACTCAAATTTAGGAAAATAACATATGCAAAAGAATAATTATATTTAAAAAATACATATATTCTATTGTTCTAAGAAAAAACATATGTACTATTGCTTTCAATAAATAGAACATCTATTCCAACTACTTACCTTGGCATGCTACTCTTCTCTGGCAAATTACCTTTAGAGGTTTGGAATCCACTCTTAGAAAGATTTCAAAGGAAGCTCTCAGGGTGGAAAGGAGCCTTGTTAACTCAAGCTTCCAAGTGAATTATTATTCAGAATACTCATCAAAATATTCCACTTTATCTCATGTCTTTGTTCAAGATTCCTTCTAATATTATTGTCAAGATTGAGAAGATTCAGAAGCATGTCTTTTGGTCAGGGGCTGATGAGAATAATAGATATCATCTTATAGCATGGTAAAAAGTGTGTCAACCTAAATATTTGGGTGGTTTATGTTTAAATAACTTAATATTAATTAATTTATCTCTTATTGCTAAGATGTGTTGGTTTCTTATTCAAGAAAATATGTTTTGGACTAATGATATTAAAAATAACTATCTTAATCATTTGAATATTTCTAATTTTCTCTCCACTGATAATCTACCTAGTGGCTCCTCTTTTTGGAATAATCATGTTCATTTTATATCTCTCATCTATAATGGAAGCCAATGTAATATTGTTAATGGCAATCTCATATCCTTTTGGAAGCATAAATGGTGATTTTTAGCTCCTCTCTCTTCATTTCCTTACAACCAGCATTTATGCAATCCTCTTTCTTCTATTTATGGGGATTTAGTGAGAGGTTACATCAATGTGGACAACTCAAGGAAATCTTGAAAGCTTTTAAGCCTAAAAAGGATCAACCAAGAGTTACAGGTCCATCTTCAACTCCTTCAAAATAATTTACAACATGTTTGTATCCTTTCTAGTTACAAGTTGGATGAACTAATGTGGATGGGCTCTAATCATGGGGATTATAGTGTTAAAATGGGTTACTTACTTTTTAAAAATCAATTTGATATTGATACTTTTTGGAAAAAAGTTTGGAACAAGGGTATTCTTCCTAAGATCAATATTTTTCTTTGGATTACAATTCAAAATAAAGCTTTCATGATGAAAAACTTAATCAGAAGAGGTCATATGATTCCTAATAGATGCATTTTATGTAAGAAGCATGAGTAAATGACTAATCATATTTTCATTCATTGTCCTTTTGTAACTACTCTTTTTAACAATGCTCTTGCAAGTTTTAATCTCCAGAGGGTCACATTGGACAATATTTAGGATTATTTAAAGTAATAGAAATCTCCTTTCAAGAGAAAAGAGTGAAAATTCTTTAGAAGCTATCCTTTCCCCATACTATATGGACCATTTGGCATGAGAGGAATAACATAATTTTTAAATAAGCTTACAACAATACTAACCAATTTATTATCATTCTTTTTTTTGGGATTAGAAAAATCTTTCCATTTGTAAAATCAAGGAATATTGACATCCTTCTAAGATTGAAGAGGATATTCTATTAGATGAAATTTTTATCTAGTTTTAGATTCTTCTACTATGGATAAGATTAATTACAAAAAAAATTAAAATGGAAAAGTCCTCTTTTGGGTTGGATAAAACTTAACTTTGATGGAGCTTCAAAAGGTAATCTGGGAATTATTGGAGGGGGGTGAGTCTTCAGAGATAGTAAAGGTGGTTTCATTGTTACCTATGCTAGTAACATGAGAATCCAGTCAAATCATTATGCTGAAGCTCTTACTGCTCTTTGGGGTCTATAATTTGCTAAATATTTAGGTATTGACAAGCTCCAAATTGAAGGAGATTCTTTAAACATCATAAATTATCTCAATAACTCCTCCACTCCTAGTTCAACCATTAAAAATTTTATTGATGAAGGTCTTTTAATACGTAATTATCCTATTGAGACTAAAGCTTCACGCATCTATAGAGTAGGTAAAAAACTAGTTGATATCCTAGCTAATATTGGTGTTCAAAGCAACCAATTCCTTAGATGGACTAATTCAAAAATCATGCTTGAGAACTTCATCATCCAAATTTATAATGAGACAAGCATGTGTTAATTCTACTCATAAGGACACTTGGTTGAGTAATGATTTATATCAAATTGGGGCATGTATTTTAGTCATTACAAAGATCATGAGTATCTCCTCCTTCATTTGGAAATATCATTTCAAACATATTTTCATTTCTATCTCTTACATCCTTGGTTTCCTGAAGCAAGAGTCTCTCTTGGTTTCGGTTGCAGTTTCTAGAAGGATGGGTAGTGAACATATCAAACCCAAGGCTACCTTCAACAAGGCTTAAGAGAATCATAAAGTATTATGGGAGTATCTGAAGGTTAGAGGGTTTGAAAAATATTTCCATGGGGTTAGAGGGCATAACTCTCACATTTCCCAAAACTTTATATAGAATTAGAAAGATAGAAAAGTCAATATCAGAGGTAAGGATGTTGCCATCACTGAGGGTCTAATCTCCTTCATCACAAGGCTTAGTACTAAAGGTTATAAGTTCCAAGGCAATAGATGCAAAAAATATCACAAAATGGACAATTTAATGGTGAGGGATAAATAGGTGACTCCGTACCATGGAGGTTTTCTTAGAAACTCTCTACATAAGCCATTCAATGAGCTTGCAAGGATCATTATGCATTTCCTGACTCTAGATGAACAACACCATGTTATCAAAAGCTTCCACTTGGTTTTCTAAACCACTTTAGACATCATTATCTAGTGAGTCTACCATTCTTTCTTCTTACTTCTCTTGAATCTTCTATTCAAAAACTAAAAGTAGGGAAGTTAGCCACTCCCTCTCACCAAGTTGTTACTTTGTTGTTGCATCTCCACCTCTTAAACTCTGTCCTAAGATGAAATTCTTATTTAACCCCTCCACTTGAAATCCCCTTGCCTTCTTACTCTAAGCATAAAAGGGTTAGGGGCATTTACGAAGTCTTGAACAAGGACCCCAATAAAAGGGTTCTTCATATTCAATCAAATTAGGGGAATAATTTAGACTTTAACAAGGCTAATGTGGTCTAAATCCTTCTTTCCTTGAGCACCCTTCTGATTAGGCCAATCTCAATTTTTCTCATAAGGATCTGGATAAACTCAAAATCTTGGTTAATGATGTGAGAAAATAGATGAATATTCTCAATCATAATTATTAAAAGAAGATTATGTAGGCAAATTGTAATGAGGATAAAATTAAAACTTCTCAGATTTAGATTCACAATTTGAGTGAGAAGGTGAATATTATTTATAGTAAGTTCACTCATTTAGATAATACCTCTACAAGTTTAGTGGAGATTATTGGTACCCAGGCTACTATCATCAGTGATATTGCTACTATTTTAGATAAGGGAGGTAGAGGTAGCATTCATAAACATTCTGGGAAGGTCACTGATAATACCATGACTAACAATCTCCAAAACATGCATATCAACATTAAAGAGAAAAAAGACACCCTCAACATGATTCACAAATACTAAGGTTTTCTATTTTTGAGCTACTTTTGCTTCTATTCTGCTACTTTTTGGCTTCTTTTATAGTAGCTCTGCTAGTTTTGTTATTTAAAGTTTTCTCAAACTTCTTTTCTATGATTATCTAGGTTTTGACCCTCTTATAACAGGGTATGGACCCCTACCAAAAAATCAACCTTTAGTCTTATCGAAAAAAATAAAAAGAACATATCAATAAATTACATCACTAATTACAACTAAAAATACATCATGAATTAAAAGTTATATAGATTTCAAGAGTTATCAAACCCATATTTGAAAAAAAATAGACAAAGATTCCATGAATAAATCAAATATTAAACCTCTTCAAAAATAAAAAAGATAAACACCATATTATTTTTCTAAGGTTTCCTATCTATAAAAAAATGACCTAAAATCCTTTCCAATGTCACACCTTTTTATTAAATATATAAGTTGGTAGGAAAAGGAAAATAAATTTACTAGTTCAACAAGACACAACAACACAACAATGAATAGGTCATGCCCTTACAACTCAAGATTTTCTTATCAATTGTCACCCTTGAACTAAAATATTTTACCAACAAAAACATTAAATTAAATACTAAACACCTCAAAAATCCATCCAATTTTAAAATTATACAATACAACATAAATCATTGCCATTTTAAAGTGTAGCATTCAAAATATTCTTAATTTAAATCTTACCATTAAGGAGTTATCCAAGTTAAACTTCAAAAATCTACAGAAATACACAATGGATTAATTCAATATTAAACCTCCTTAAACAAATTGATAAGAAAAACTATATAATTATTCTATGGCCATAAATATCAAAAGGATAAACTATGTACACAAAAAATTTATAATGTTTGTCACATCTTTTTAAGAAATAAATATTCAAAATCTACAAATAAAAAGATATTTTAATGCACTAACATCCTTTCATAGCCAAAAACAAAGCAAACAAGGAAAATACAACCATCAAAATAAAAAAAAATACAAACACCACATATTATATCTAGGTGTTCCATACACAACTCATTTCAATTAAAAAATTCAATATTAAAGATATCCTCAATTGAAAGCTTACCTTTCAAGGGCTCACAAACCTGTATTTAACAAATTTAGACAAGTATTTAAACTTCCTAAAAGAAATAGATGAGCAAAACCACATAATCATTTTATGGTTAAAACTATCACAAGGAAAAACATAACAAAAATATTGAAACCCTATAAATAAAAAGATATCATATATAGTGAAACCCAACTCATAAAACACATCAACATTCATGTATTGCAAAAATATATTAAATTAGACATGAAAAATAAGCATACGAACAAAAGAAGATGATTTGCATGCTTGCATAATAGAATTAAAAAAGCACATATTCATAGGTACAATGATCAAAACTAAACTCAAACTAGACCAAAATACTTCCTAAGGTTTTTACTATATATTAAAAACATAAACAATTAGAAAAATCCAACAAAAATTAATAGTTCAATAAACACAACTACACAACAATGAATACCACATAGGTCCAACTCAAATTACACTTCCAAAATGAAATAAGTCAAACACCACATAATTTTCTAGGGTTTATTATATCTTTGTAAGAAAAAATAATCAAATATCATAAATAAATAAATACTATAGTGGTGTAATTGAATGCCTATAGGGTCTATACTCTTAAAAAAATGATGTCTTTCAATAGTCTTATAGCTTTACTTATAGGTCTACTAAAGATATTTTGTACATTAATGAATTGAATCAGAATTTATTCATAGTAGATTGATATCAAACATTCATGAACATATTATACTTCACAAACAACAAATTCTCTAAAGCTCTACAACTTGATCCTTAAGAAAAGTTGAATAAACACAATTTTAGCTATGTTTTAGGCCTAATTAGGTATGTAGAATAAACAATCCTTTATATATGCATCTATGGAGTTTATAAATACTTAAAAGCACTTGATTAATTGGAAACACCATGTATATCATATATATACAAATTTTTGGATGATTTATTCAAAATGTATTTGAGTTTTTGTAAATGAAACCTTGAACTAGGGTTTTCTAGGCTGTAGGTGACCCAAGAGGAAAAAATTGAGGAAATATTTATTTATAAGGATGATCAGAAAGTCTTATCACTTGGATTAGGTCTATTGTATGATTTACCAATCCTATCAAGTGGAATTTAATCTTGAAAAATCATTAAAATATATAGCTTATACATTCTTACCTAGATTATATTATCTAAAACCCTATTTTTTAGAACTATACAACCTTGAATAACATCAAAAACATATGAATCATGAATATATAATAGCTTTGATTCAATCATATTCATATCATTAAGTTTGAGATACGTTAAAAAAATCATGAAAATATTTTTTAATCATATATATGCACATATAGGCTATGTTACCTTGGATAGACCTTCAACAATGTTAAAAAAACACTTGATTTTATTATCTCTTTCTTGGTTTTATCATGGCTTATATCTTGACTAAATTAGTCTTAGGCTTGTTTCATACACCAATATTTTTTGAATTGACCTTAGGACTCTTCAAACATACTTATTTTAGTCCTTTTCCTATGTTTAATAAGGCATAACATAGTATAAAATAGGTTTGAAGACATTTAAAATAAGTGTAAGAGTTAAACACATTTACAACATGTTACTAGACCCCAAGTATCACTGACATAAGGATCATGATCCTTGAAACCTGATAAAACTCTCTCAATAGTCCAAAACTAATTAAATTTTTTGAATTTCTTGGTTTTGGTGGGAATGTCAAAAACACCCATAAATGACCTAATTCTAACAACATAAACCTAGATAAGACTTATTATTGATCAAATATGACTTTACAGACCTCCTATCACCACAGACTAACATAACCGATCTATTTACAGTGATGCACATGTATCAAACTACTAGGGAACACAAATATTGTTCATGAGCTCTTACTCATGAATTCTTCAACACTGCTACCATGTTTGATTATCTTTGAAGGTGTCATCCATGTTTCATCCTCAATTTTATTGTTTTGCCACTTGACCAAGTATTGGAAATATTATTTATCTCTTGTCTTTTTAAGTACCTTATGGTCTAGAATGGCTTCAAGCTAATTTGGTTATACCTTTCATTATTATTGCTTCTAATGGATGATCTAATCATCTTTATCTTTTGGTGATTTCTATGGATTATTACCATATATAAAAATATATATGAATTCTAAATTGAAAATTGGTGAGATTCCAATATCAATTGGAAACTTCATTTTATAAGCATTAGCAAAAAACATTCTCTAGACCCTACAAGGTCCAATATTTTTTAGTGTTATATTTTTTATATTCCCCTATATAGAATATTTCCAAATCACCTACTTAAAAATTAACTTATTTTATTTTCAAATCAACACTTTTCTCATTCTTTCTTGTACTTTTATCTAGATGTTGTTTTACCTGCTCATGCAATTCTTGCATAGTTAATGCAAAATCCTCAACTTTTACACTTATTTTCTCTTGCTTGCACAAGTTCCTGAACTCAAAAAATCCCATTGGTTGAATGCCATAAAAAATATAAAATGGGTTATAACTTGTGCTTCTATTTAGAGAATCATTGTATGACAATTATGCTTGAACTAGTAATTGATCCCACTGTTTGGGATGGTCACTTACCAAGATTTTGAGGATCTTTCCAATGATCCTATTCACCACTTCATTTTGACCATTAATCTGAGTATGGTAAGTTTAAATTAATATTACAGTGGTTACCAATTTCTTCCAAAGATTCCTCCAAAAGTGTCCCACAAATTTGGTATCTTTATCTAAAATATACGAGGAATAAAGTGTGCCATCTTATAAAACATATCAACCAATACAAATATGGAATCATTACATTTTTGTGTCTTTGGTATCCCAAGGACAAAGTCAATACTTATTGAATCCTATAGTCCATATTTATTGAATCCCATGGCCTATTAGGAATAGGTAATGGCTGATATAGTTATGTGTTTTGACTTCTTCCTTTAATAGAATGACATATTATGAATCTCTCAATAATCCCCTTCACATCATCTTGCATTCTTGTCCAATAATAGTGTTCACTTAATAGAGTAAGTATCTTATCTTGACCAAAGTCCTACCAAGTTGCCATTATGTTTTTCCTTAAGTATATTATCTTTTATGGATCCATTTGGTATGCATAGTTGACTTCCCTTGAATAATATTCCTTGTTATAACATGTAGTCCATCCTTGGAATCTTATCTCTTCTTATTTGGTTTTCACATGTTTAATATGCCTCCTTATAATCGAGATCTTCTTTGTATAATTTTTTCAATGTGTCAAATCTTAAGATATTCACTTGAGACTCCTAAAAAATAAGACTTCTCCTACTTAAAGTATTTTCAACTTTTTATCTTTCCCACTCTTATGATTGATAACAAAATAAAAAAATTGAAATAACTCAATCCACTTTAGATTCCTTTTACTTAGTTTACTCTAACTATTAATAAATTACAAGGCATGATTATTAGTATAAAGTGAAAACTCTTTAGGCATCAAATCATGCCTTCATTTCTTCAATAATTAAATAATAACATAGAATTATTGGTCATATTCTGAGTAATTCTTATTTTCCTCATTAATTTTCTCACTTAAGTAGGACACTGGTTTGCCTTATTGGCTAAAAATAACTCATATGACAGTCCCAATAGCATCACACTCTACTTGGAAAAGTTTACCAATATCAAATAAATATAAATTGGATTTTTCTATAATATTCTTCTTTAGAATCTAAAAAAAATCATCACCTACCTCAATCCATCTATATGGTTGTTTCTCCCCATAATTGGATAACAAATACTATTGAAATTCCTTATAAATGTTCTGTAAAAACTAGCCAAACCATGAAAACCTCTTACCTCATATGCATTCCTTGGTGTAGGCCATTCCATTATGGCTTTTACCTTACCCTTATCCATATTTAAATGTTCTTATAAAATGACAAATCCTAAATAGATTAACTCTATCTTCATGAAAGTGCACTTTTTGAGGTTTATTAGTATATTTTCTTCTTGTTGCTAACTCAAAACCCTTCTAAGATGTTCAATATGCTCTTATTTTGATTGACTATAAATCAAAATATCATATAGGAAAAAAATAACAAATTTGCCTATGAAATATTTGAGTATCGCATTCATAAGACTCATGAAGGTGTTGGGAGCATTGGTTAGTATGAATGGCATTACAAGCCATTCATAGAGCCCATCATTTGTTTTAAAGGCTATCTTCCATTTATCTCCCTCTCTGATTTTGATCTGATGATAACAAATTTTCAAATATATCTTAGAAAATTACCTTGAACCATGTAAATTTTATAAATTTGATGATCCAAACACAACAAAAACTTTTTCAAATATAAATCATGGAAAATTCTCATAGGGATAATATTTAAGCAGACTATATTATATTGATATTGTCAACATAAAAATTCATTCAAGATTATACAATTGTATAGGAAAGGCATTTCTATATTTATGGACCTCATATCTCCATAAAAATATCAACCATATGCCAAAGATTCATCATAATAATACCAAACATATCTATGTGAACTATTATTGTTACACGACAATATCAGTCCCAAATTATATATACTAATAACTAACCTACGTAACCACTAGTGAATTATTACTTGTGGAATTATCCACATTACAATAATCACCCAAACAACTATGTAAACATAAATTTTGATAACATTCCACCCTTATCATTTACATGGCATTAAAAAAAATTCACACTTATTTTGCAGCTTGCTCACCTTTACTCACTCATGATCTTGGCGTATAACTTGAACTAAAGGTAGAAGAAGGAACACATCAATTTTTTATCAACTACGTAGTGTTGGGAACACATTTGACTGAATTAGTGTGGGAACACATACATGAACCATCTATTTATCAACCATTAATTATAGGGGACACAACTAACCTATTCAGTGTGGGAACTCAAGTAGGAACCATTTACACACCCTTCAATGGTTATACAAAGGTTTACCACAAACCTATATATGACTAGGGACACATCTAACTATTCAACATCTAAAATTATCATGATGATTATTTTATTTTATTCTTTCATTTTTTTCACTCTATGTTTACATTCATAGATTGAATTAGGAATAGTCACATATGCAAGTGAATAGTTATACACATCTTCTCTTATTTTCACACATGCTTAAAAAATAAATACAACTACCACACTAGACAATTGAAAAATAAATGCCACTGAAGTAGAAGTAGCACCATTAGTAGTGGATAATGAGAGGCATAGAAAGCCTCCTTCCTCTATTTCCTCTGACCTCCTTCATGTAACTTCTTACTTATTTGATTGGAAATGGAAGATCAATATTTTCCATATTGGGTTTATTGTCATAACCTCCCTTCTATAATGTGAAACTAGTTAAGTGTCTTATGTATTATCATGTTGTCAAGTGTCAACATTTTTACAGTTGAGTTTTCTCATGTTCAATGTCTACCTAATATCCAATTTCAAAGTTTTTCTAATTTTTTTCTTGGTACTACATACATTGGATATCGGTTTCTATCAAAAATCCATCCATTACAAACAATGAATTTTTGACTATTTTTGACATTTTGATAAAAGGACTTTAACACACAAAATGACTATTTTAACCTAATTTTAACATCAAATAAAATACTATTGATGCAAATTCTTTTGACTCTTTTATCAAATAAATTAGAAACTATATATAAGATGTAAAAGACTAAAATATGACCCTAAAAACTCTATACAACTCAAAAATTTGACAAACCTGAAATTGTAATACGTATAAATAATAAATCCTTGTATTTAAACATACAACTATTAAAAATGATATAAATACTAGACTTATAAATAAAACTAAACTCATAATAATAATCTCCTCACTTATATCATATAGTAAATATGATGAATATGATCTAAAAACTTATACTCAAACTTTAAACTATTTAAGAATAAAAGACCTTTATAAGATAGTCATGGCAACCAAAGTGGATGGATGAGGAGATTCTTGTTCATCATAATTGTACTGAATGGATGATTAATATACCATTAGAGTGAGTTTTTTCTACCATTATTTGAGTCTTGAATTTTAGATGAATCTCATAAATCACATATCAAAGAAACAAATGCCAAATGGTGGAATAATGCATAGAGAACTCAGAGTGAGAGATACAATCACGATAGTCAAATTGAAATATAGTACACTAGTTCAGGAACTATGAGTAAGTTATAGACTATAGTATTGAATGTTGATATCTATGTTGCACGTATGCATGCGCGTGTGCTTTCAAACACACACACACACACACACACACACACACACACACATATAAGATATTACATGGAATACCTCTTGAGTATGCACATAAATAGATATTTCATGCATTCTTATATCCAATTATGACTTGACAATGATGCAAGTCTCTCATACAATGACACACATATACAATACAAAGTATATGGTAGAATAATTAGAATACAAATAATTTCTTGCATTTATTAAAAAATGTTGTTGAATGTCATAGATAGACTAGTTACATACATATGACAAAATGCACCACTAAGTGCACTTCTATAGATTCAAGCTTTAGAAGATTAGAATACCGTCCAACTAGTTTAGAAGTGAATATAATTAGGACTAAAATTAACTTCAAATGATCAATGTATGTTTATGGGCCATACAAAATTTATTCAAAGACTCTTATCATCTGGGGCAATGATAGCTAGTAGCAAATCTTCCCCTTATAGTGCTCAAGATTGCATACTACTTTGATACCATTTTTATAAATTTGATGAGCCAAAAACAACAAAAACTAATTCAAATACAAATCATGGTAAATACTCATGGGAATAATATTTAATCATACTATATTGTATTTATATTTTCCTAATAAAAATTCAATTAGGATTATACAATTATATAGGAAAGGAATTCCTATATTTATAGAGCTCATATTTCCATACAAATCTCAACCATATCCCTAAGATTCCTCATAACAATATCAAACCTATTTATATGAATTATTTTTGTTATAGAACAATATCTCTTCCAAATTATATATACTAATAATTAACGTAATTAACCACTAGTGAATTATTACTCACGTTACAATAATAACCCAAATAACTATGTGAACACTAATTTTCCCAACATTAAATAATCCATTAGATCATCATTTATAGGTAAAGGGAATCTATATCAAATTGTGATCTTGTTTATGAATATTAAATCATTAAACATTATCTAATATCCATATTTTTAGGTGTTAGTACTGTTGGAGCATCATAAGGACTCAAACTCTATCTACATAACCCATTGTCCAATAATTCTTGCACTTGTTTCTTGATCTATTCATTTTCTTTTGGTGTCATCTAGTAAACTACCTTATTTGATATATTGGCCCATGGTATGAGATCTATGTGATGGATGATGCTTCTCCTTAGAGGTATTTCATTAGGTAATTCATCCATAACTAAATCAACAAACACATTAAGTAAGTTCTAAATTTATATAAGTATATCAGTCAGCATAGTAGTTGTGATTACTATTTTAGGTTTAATAACAAGTACATAACACACCTCTTACTTTCTAATTTTCTACAATAACTATTTAAAACTTGTCAAAAATACTTTAGGATTATCCTCCACTGTTGAATTCTTCTCCTTCAATTGTATAAGGGTATGGCTTTTTCAATCTTTCTTAGAGGTATAGGTATTCCTTGTCCCATCATATATGGATTTCCTATCAAATTGTCATGGCTTACCCAAAAGGACATGGTAGACATTCATAGGCATAACATCACACATCAATTCATCCTTATATCTACCTATCTAAAATTCACCTTAAATTGATCATTTACCAAGACTTGATGCTCTTTTTACAGATAAGACACCTAAGGAATATGATATGTTAATTTATTCAATACTAATTTTTAAACCATTTTGCAAGATATTAAGTTACTAGTAATTAAACTATTTATAATGACATTGGAACACTTAACTTTTGAATTAAAAGTGGTTTTAAACATCTTTCTTTGTATAGGCTCTTTGATCTCTTTGTTTGGATTGAACAACATTATCTTCATGAATAAAGACTCTCCAAATTTAGGTGCATTTTGTATGCAATCAAAAATGCATCATGCCTATAAATCAATCCTAACTCAGAAAAGATAGATCATACCATACACTTTTGATTGGGGACACATTAGATAATTGGGAACATGAATAATAAGGGGATCCACTAAACCCAATTAGGGGATCTCTTATCACAATACACAATATTAGGGAGGGTTACAAAGCCTTCAATCAATCATAATCATGTAATAACCCTAGCTAGGTCCTATGTTTGATATCTCACTAAATTAATAACAAGTAAAGTAAGAAATCTTTTTAGTATTCACAAAAGCTTGTAGCACAACATGGGGGTTAGTAAACAAACAAACATGCATAGGAAAATCTCAATTAAGATATGTATGAGTATGACCCTAATAAATGGAAAGAGAAGAGTAATATTATTCAAAGCCAATATGCTACTTTTATCTACGAAAGAGAGGAGAAAAGTTAGAGAATACTTACCTGAAAGATGAACACATCGAGACTCAATCTTTCCCTTAGACAAAGGTTCTTTGTAAGAGGTTGTTGTGGTTTGGAACAATTAATAAGAAAGACCAAATCATCCAAGACTTCTCCACAAGACTAGATTCTTCAAGTAATAACCCTAAGCTAAGATTCCTCAAGTAGAATGGTGAAAGAGCAGATGATAAATAAGTGCAAGTAAATAATAACTCTTGTTCATTGTGTAAATAATGGTGAAATGATCTTATATATAGGCAGATTTAACACTAATCCCTTCTGAAAGTTTTGGCTGACACATTCAACTCAATCGGCCTAATACGTTTATGGACACAAATTCACTAGGTCATAGGCTAGGTCAGCCAAGAGCCAATCTATACCTAAATGAATTTTACCCCATATAGTACAAGGTTGACCCAGTTGACCTATTATAGTATATTTTCAAAAGGAGCTTAAGGTGAGGAAAAGATGGATGGAAAGTGGGTTAATACTAGAGGAGTGTGAAAAAGAGGAGTAATTTATTAGGTAATGGTTTTAGGAATTGTTTGGATGGTAATAAGTGGTAATAAGGGACAATAGTTACATAAAGCTCCAATGGTCTAACCAATCCTTTCCTAGTGCACCCTTTAAGGTGTGTACTCAGAGAGATTAAGTCTCAATAGGTTCTTTCAAGATGTAAAGCATCAGTATTTGATAAAAGTTGAAAATATTATGTGTATACATATGCCCCACTCAAATCTCATCATGTGTCACTAAGGTGCAATAGGGGATGGTGCTTCGAGAAAGAACATAACAACACACAACACTGAGGCTATACAAAAGTTGTATTATTTTAAAGCACTAAAAAAATAAAAGTAAATGAATAAAATAGAAATAACTAAAAAGTAAATGAGATGCGTACCTTGACTTACATTAATCACTAGATGGTTGTATGTTGTGTTCGTAGTTTTGATTGTATAGGGCATAGAGACTAATTTTGACAAATTCAATAATAAAAAACTAAATAGAAAAAAAAATCCATAGGAAAACCAAGATAGTTGGTGCTCTATAGATGGGATGTACATGTAAATTTGGAAAATGGGGGTGACAAGTGCTATGTTAGACCAAATAAACAAGTCAAAACTTAAATTAAATTGGGTAACTAAAATTCCAAGGTTAATAAAGACAAAAAAACTCAAACAAGTAAACCTTAAGTAAGAAAGGAAAACTCACCAAGTCAAACTAAGGATAAATGTCAAAAAGGAGATGGTAATCAAACATCAATGTAAAAGCAGTAATGATCCATACTTAAACAAATATGGGCAAATATAATGATAAAACAACATTGATGGTGGAGCAGTAACAATCCTTACTCAATCATCAATGGAAAAAGGTGCATAAAATGGAAAAAAACATTGGTCAGTGAAAAGTAACAATCCAACCTCATGTAATAATGGAAAAAACTCAGGTGTCTACAAAAAAGATGGTACAATAATGACTAATGGTAAAAACAAAAAAAAACAAGTCTAGAAATGTAAAACCATGGTGTAAAGATAGTAATCCATAATTTCCCAAACATATTGGTTTTCTCTAAAGATAGATAAAACTAAAACAAAGTAGTGATAGAATTTTTTTAAGATATGAAGAATAACAAAGGAAAGAAGGGAAAATAAATTTAGAATCACAATTATCCAATCAGGGGGAAAATGAAATGGGTAGAGGGGAGAATGAAGGAAAAACCAAGGTAGAAGAACTATTTATCAAAGTTATGACAGTCAAATTAGGTTTACCAAAACAAGAGGATTTTTGACCTTAAAGACTCTGAAGAACTTTTATTAGCCACACAAGTCTTACGTCAACAATTTTAGTATATAGATCATCCTATGAAGGCTATATACATGAAAATTAAAATGGACCTACCTTCCCACAACATGTTCCCCGTTCTTCAAGACCCCTTATAGAGTTGTCAGTCTACTATGAAGATTGGGTACTTGTGTGAGAAATTAGGTAACACCATAGAGTTTAATTTATTCTCTTATTCCAATTTACTACCCTACTACACCCCAATGGACCTTGGCTCTATTGTGAAGCCAACTGTGGAGTGTGATATTCAATTAGAGATAGGAGATATGCTTTTAATCATGTATCTTGGGTGATTTTGACTTTTGATAGTTTTATGTTGCATTTTGTATATCATTGCCTTTTGTTTCAAATGATTTGGCTTTTAAAATTTTTGATGGATTTTTCTATTCCTCCTCCATACAGATTTGGAAAACCAAACATGGGTGATAAAGATGACTTTTATTAGAATACTTGGGACTTAGTTTCTAAGAGAGATAACTTTAGAGAGCATGAGGTCTAAGAGTCTCATAAATCTAGGTGAAATAAAAGTGCTAACTTGAATTCAATGTTTTTTTATCCAATGTGGAGTGAAAGGAAAGGAAATAAAAATGAATGACACATATAAAAAATTTAATTACTTCAAATTGTAAAAAATGTGATGAAGGGTGAAAAGGGATACAATGACAGTAAAGTATGATTCCTTATCATAAGAATGAGGGAAATGAGGAAAACATGCTAATATAGATTATTGTGCAAATTTCATCTATCAAAAGAAGCTAAAGCTAAGAACAAGGATAAAAAAACACATTCTTGAAAACAAAATGACAAGATGGTGATTTTATGAGGAAATATAGGTCTTATCTATGGTCTTACACTGAAATCATTAAAGAGAACATGAAGATGCCACAAATTATTGAAAAAATAAGTGGGATAAGAAAAAGATGGCATTTTATGATGAATATTGGGTCCTATCCATGGTTTTACAAAGAAACTCACAAAAGAGAAACCCAAGGGCTGCCAAAAAGTGTGTAAAAAGGGTATGCAAATAAATAAGACTATGGTACATCATGAGGAAGAACAGTCCTATCTGCAACTTTACAATGCAACTCATGAGAGAAAAGGGAAACCAAAGACTTAAAAAAAAGGACTAAGTTTATGAAAGAGAGAGAGCTATTGTAGAGGCTGAGACCCTATGTAAGTGACCTATAAAAAGTGTTAGAGAGAATATATAAATGAAAATAAGGGAAGAAGTTAAGGAAAATACTTCTTAAAGAATTTTTCATTGGTGGGCTTTTTGAAAATATGGCCTTTATTAGTTTGAAGGTGGTATGTACTTGGACCATGAATGTCTTTGACTAAATAGGGACCCTGAAATTTTTGGGTATATTTACCTTCTTTATCATGAGTGTAATATAATTTAAGGATAATATCACCAACATTAAATGTGCATATTTTAACATGTTTATTATGCTGTTTGGTAATAAAAACCTTGTATTGGTGATTGTGTTGTAAAGCAGAAAGACAATGTTCATCAAGACAATCAAGGGAATGAAAGTGAGCTTCACATAATTATTCATTAATAATTTTTCAATGAAGAAATATAAGGAGAGAGGGAAGCTATAATTCTAATTGAGGGACTAATTCAAAACCATATATTAGAGAGAATTTTTTTTCCCTAGTGGCAGTCTGATAGGCCCAAAGAGCAGGATAAAGATGAAGGTGCTAATCCATGAGGGTTTCATGAATTATCTTTTGGAAGATTTTATTGAGAAATTTTTTAGTGGCTTCATCTTGGCTATTGCATTGTGGATGATGGTGTGTAAAATTTGTGATTGATCTTGAATTTAGCATAAAGCTATTTAACATCTTTGTTTTTAAAGTTACCACCATTATCAAAAATGATAATATAAGGAATGCCAAAGTGGCAATTTTTTTGGTTAAGACTGAATTTGGTGAGGGTGTTACCATTGACATTAACAAAGGGAATGGATTTGACCCATTTTGTATAATATTTGGTAGTTGTGATGATAAAAACATGCCTATCTTGAGAGCGAGGTAATTTTCCTATCAGAAGTAATCTCCACATGGAGAATGGATAGGGAATTTGATAGTTTGAATCTCAAATAGAGGTGAATTAATGAGATCATCATGAATCTAGAAAGGGGTACAATTTTTAACAAACTCGATTGCATCCTTTTCAAGATTAGGTCAAAATTAATCAATATGTAGGCATTTGTATGCTGTAACGTGTCCAGTATAGTGGCCATTGCAAATTCCCTCATGTGCTTATTTAAGGAGAGGAGGGACCTCATCTTGTATAACAAAACACTGCAAGGTACCTTCAACATTATGATAATAAAGGATTTTATATCTAAATACATACTTAAAATATTATTTATGAATACGAGTCTTTTCATGAGAATCTAATTTAGGAGGATAAGTTTGGTTTTCTAGAAATTAAATGTTGACTTTATCCATGGGGTTTATCAAATGGTGATAGATTCAATGTGGTAGATAAATGAATCTGGTGGTTTAATAGAATATGGATATTTTATTATTTTTATAATAAAATTGGGATTGAAAATAACTTGGTGGGGATGTAAGAGAGATGCTGAAGAATTGAGGGAATCAACAATAAAATTTTGATCCCAAGGGATAGGCTCAATGGTGAAAGAAATGAAGTCCTTAGTGAGATTGGTTGAAATTTGATGATAATAAATGAGATTCTCACTTTTGCATTGATAATCACCATTGAATTCGTGGTAAATAAGCTAAGAATCACCTAAAGCATGTAGGTATTGGATGTCTAGATCGATGGACACTCTCATGCCTAAGATTAGAGCTTCGTATTTGGCCATTTTTTTGGTGACATCAAATGTTAAGTGGAAAATTAAAGGAATGATTTTGCCAAGAGGATTTGTAAGAATGCAACCTACCCTATATCCTTGAAGGCATTTAAAATCATCAAAGTGAAGGGTCCAAGTATCCTCATACAAGTCAACATTAATTTTATGAAGCTCTTCGATAACTACTTTTTGCTTAGTAGTATGAGGGAGGATAGCATATTCATCAAGATTACTTGTTTCAAGATCAATAGTGAAGTTATGAAAGTAATATTTAAGTGAAATAACTTGATTAAGACCCTTAATATATAGAATATTATCATCTGGAAGACTATATTGAAGGTGATTGGTAGTTAGCATAGGAGCTAAGATTTTTGAGTTATAATGTGAGATCAAATTCCATAAGGAGGACCATCCATTTTATAATTCTATCTCCATGAAGAAAGGTTTTGAAGAAAAGGTGATGAAGGGGGTTGGAATGAATGATGACATAAGTAGTCTAGTATAACATGTCATGTCTAAGCTTTTTATCTTTAAAAAAAATAGTGAGGCATTCATGTTCAAATTTTTTATAATTTTTTTCATAATCATTGAGGCCTCAACTAATGTAATAAATGGCATACTCTCTTCTAATATCATCTTGTTGGGCAAGCATTGACCCAATTGATATGGGTGTGAAGAAGTATACAAGATCAAGGGTCGATCATTGGAATTAGGACTACATGTAAGTGGGTGAAGCATTAACTCTTTCATGTTATCAAAATATTTTGACAAAGGTCCATCCATTCTAAGCCAATACCTTTCTTAAGAAGAGAATTGATGGAGTGGATGTGGTAAGCCATTTCAGGGGTGAATCATCTAATTTACCTAAGTTTGCATAAGTAGGTATGAATATTTGGAATGGAATGAGGAATTGAAATGTTGATGTTTGCACTAATATTAGCCTATCAACATTGATACCATGGAGAGAGACTAGAAATATTAACAATTTTCTAGATGTGACACCAAAGACACATTTGTAAGGATTTAGTCTAACTCGATATTTAAGAAGATGGTCAAAGATGAAGTCAAGATCGAAGAGATGAGTCTTGAAATTTTTGGATTTATAAATAAGGTAATCCACATAGGTTTCAACAATTTTGTGGATAAGATCATGAAAGATTTGAGTCATTGCTCTTTGTTAAGTGGATATAGTCTTTTTGAGGTAGAAGGGCATTTTGACATAGCAATAGCTGCCCCATTCCATGGTGAAAGTGGTTTTACATTGGTCCTCAAGGATGATGTGAATTTAATTCTATCTCGAGAATTAATCTATAAGAGATAACATTTTATAACCAGCTATGGAATCAACAATGGCATCTATCGAAGGTAAAAGGAAGTTGTCTTTAAGAAAAATGAGATTAAGATTACATAAATCAATACAAATTCAAATGACCATAGTGACATTTTTATAAACAAGAAATATGTTAGAAACCCATTCAAAATAGTCCATTGGTTTGATAAATTTAGCATCGATTAGTTTGATGATCTCATTGTGACATAAAGTGGAAATTATCTTTACCTTTGATGCACAGGATTGGCATGAAGATAAGTAATGATGTTATGCACCATAATGATAGGGTAAATACTAGGAATGTATTTATAGAACCAAGAAAATATCTCTTGATATTAATTGAAAAATAATCTAAATTTATCATACTAGGTATGTGAGAGTTCACGAGAAACTGTGATCAGTCAAGGATAGGATAGATTTCCATATTCAATGTGAGTGGTTTATTTGATAAGCATATCATTATCATATTTGAAATGGTATGGTGAATTAAGTAAATAAGAAATTGGATTAACCTTGGGAATAATGCTACCAACAAAGTTATTGAAACAAGGGGTTTTGGTTTTGAAATTCCCAAGTTTATGATGTTGTCAAGGGGAAGTTGAGGTTCTCAGGCATGAAGTAGTTCAATAATAGCTTCATCACTAGGCAATGTAGGAAGAGGACCATAATACCAAACATATACTTCAAGATCTATAATTTGATTATCATGGAAAGCATACTCATAATGTATCTAATGAACATTAGTTGCCTTGGCATCAAATATAATCTTGGGAGTAGGAGAAGTAGATGGATCAGAAAGGATTGGTGTATCATTGGTTTCTTTAATGGGGGAATGATAGAATGCAATGATGGGATATATAGGTGGTAAAGAAACTACAATAATGATCAGAGTTTTAAAATCTATAATTTTCTTTACCACCCAAGGATTATCAAGAAGTGGATAATTTTCAGGAGACATGTACCCTTCAGGATCTAATTCATGATTCATAAACATGGTCTGAACATCTTGATTAAAAGCATGAATTTGAGCTAAGGTTTTTTGATAATGTTAAAAATCCATGTCTTGATATTGTGCTTGGGCCATACTATAATTATCATCATATGTTGGAGAGATTGTAAATTATTGAGATATAGGGGGAGTTTTAGAAGGTGAAATCCCAACATTACTAAATGTACATGGAGACATGATGAGAGGATCTTGAAATAATTTGGCCAGTCCAATGTCATTGTAAGTGAAGGCATCTTTAGGTAAAGAAAGATCTTGATCATTGCATAAAGGGGAAAATTAGTGATCTCATCAATAATAGGAATATTACAGTCCCAAAGTAATAAATAAGGAGGAAGCCGCTCTGAAATGTAGGGATGTAGCTTGGTAAAATTAAAAGTATGTTACAAATCATTAGGCTCATCATCATCTAAATCAGTAAGAGTGACTTTTAAATCAGGGTTAATGTTGATGAACTTAGGTAAAGGATCACTATTGATCTTAGGAATGGTAGGAATATGATACTAAGATTTGGCATTAGGAAGTCAAATACTCCAAGGGTTTGTATCAACCTCATGCTTATATCAGTTTCCATTATGTAATAATTTAATGCATTGACTATCAAAAGAGGAAATGGCCCTCATTCAATGAGTCCATTAAAAACCAAGGAGTATGTTATAAGATAAGGGTAAATCAAGGAATATAAGCTTAGTTTGAATGATTTAGGTTTAATAGTTAGGGGAAGCTAAATACAACCAAGTGGATTTTGATTAGTATTTTCAAAACTTGAACAGGTAAGACAAGATTTCTTAAGATGGCCCTTGTTATAACCAAGTTGTTGGATAATCCATAAGGATGTCAAATTAATACCAGAGCCCTTGTCAACTATAACTCTATGGATAAGGGTGGTAGTAATGGCTATTTTAATGAAAAGTGGCAAATCATTAGCACAAAAAAGAATTTCATCATTGATCATGTCCTCTTCAAGAAATTCAATAGAAGGTTTGGAAGAAGGATACATGGTTTCAATAGTATGTATATTAGTAGGTTTAGATTCAATAGAAGGTAGTACTTCATCTATAGAGGATGGATCTTCAAGTTTTTTGTAATTGTTTCATAAGGAACTTGAAATGATAAGGAGAAGTACAAACCAACTCTATAAGTGGAATATTACAAGGCATGGAGTTAAGTTCTTTAAGAAAGTTCCAATGAGATTTAGAAGAAGAACCAGTATGATGTTTAGGAGGTAAGGTAGATTTTGAAGGAACATAAGTGTATGGGGGTTTAGAAGGAGGAATTTGTTCCTCTAGTGGTTGTAGAATCTTTGAGAATTTATTCTTCTAAAGATGGCTTTTTAGGTTTGGTCACAAGATTTTTGTGGGCTAGGTTGTGATGATAATTGACCTTAGTAGTGTTAACATATTGAGATTTGTTATAATATTGGTCATAATAACATCAATGGCAAAAACATCCTTGGTATTTTGTTGATTATTATTTATGGTAAAAGTTTTTTGGTTATTTGAGGTAGAAGCTTAAGAAAATTGTCATTTTTGAGAAAAACAATGTACTCTTGATGATGAAGGTTGATAATGGATTCGTGATTAAAAGAATCACCAAACATTTATGAGACAAAAAAATTAGTGAGCCCTCTACAAGATTCATGAGAGTAACCCATGTCGGCATGGAACCAACAAAATTTATTAGGGTCATACCACTTAGGAGGATTGTTAAGATAGGTGAAAGGTTTAGAGTGTGGTAAAAAAATGTTTCATTTGTTGTACTATGAGTGGTGTGTGAGAAGATGAAGGAATGTTGGATTTGGAAAGTCTTGGCTTAGTTTGTGGAGTATTACCAATGATAGAATTAGTGTATGTTTTAAAATATTCTTTAAGAAGTTTACGATTAGGTTTGAATTGCTTCATGAGAAAGTCTTAACATTTAGCTTGGTCAAGAGCTTCATTAAGTGTTTGGGGAGAAAATTTTTGAGCCTTATATTGAAGAGGAGTCAAATCAGTTGTAAAGAGTTTGAACAACTTATCATTAGTCATGTTATGGTCGGCATTATGGGATAATGATTTCCATCTTCTGATAAAGTCATGAGTTGATTCAGTGGGAGATTTATTAGCATTGACGAAGTGACTAAGAATTGTTTTAGGAAGATCATTGTGTTGAAACACTTTAACTAGAGGATTGACCAAATCTTCTAGTTTCCAAATAGAATATTGTATAAGTTTTTTATACCATTCTAATACATCACTAGTGAATGTTTTGAATAAGAATTTAGTTATTGTAAAGGTATTAGTTTGGATCCACTCTTTGTAAAGGTAGTCGAAGGATTTGAGAAATGAGGAAGGGTCTTTAGTTCCATTATACTTGATAGTTGGAGATATGTTACCAATATCAATGGACACAATGAAGGGAGATAAAGGCTCATTATGAATAGTTTGAATCATATCGCTATTCATTATGGGTTAAGGAATGAAATGGCCTAAGGCATCTTTGAGAGGTGGAGGGATGTAATTGGGATTTTCTTGAGAATGAAAAGTTAGAGGTTGATTAGCCATATTGATCAAACGATGTTGGATTTGCATTATTTGAGAGTTGTTATAAGTTTGCATTATGTTCATTTATTGTATATGATCTAGAGGTCAATTTATATAAGGTTTAAAATCAGGCTAAAACCTACACTATTGTATAGGGCCCATTAAGACCTTTATAATGGTATGCATAACGTAGAAAATAGAGCTCATATGCTCCTTGTGCAGCTAGTCAAAGATCTAATCAAACTAGTCAAAACAAGTCAAATCTGGTCAAACTATAAAAATTTAAAAATATGGAATGATTCAAAAATAGTTACACTGCATAGATCATCTAGAGAGATTTTTGATGATATCTCATTTGCAAAAAATCAAGGTCATGGTGAAAAGATATGGCTTCTTGAAGTTCATGTTCAATAAGCAAAAATATGGTGTGGTCAAGCGATCACCAAATGGAGCAATAACGTAGTGACATGTGGCATGTAGCATGTGGTGGTAAAAATCATGTGGTTTCATAATTGGTATTTTATAGGTGTAAAAAGCTAGATACAGGTAATATAGCTGGTGGAGTCCACTTTTGTCTTGGAGGGGGACCTTGCCATTGATAGAGCTTTGGTGCATCTGGTTAGATGTCGACAAGTGTCAAATTATGAGTGATCCATGTGGTGGGTCCCCAGGACACCATGTGGCTTACCACCACTATTTTTTTCCATGGTTGAATTCTATTATAGTCACCTATTGACTATAGTTTTATGTAATTAATTATTACCATGCAGACCATCAAATATTCCAACCTACCACATCATAACCAACTTGGCACGTACCAAGTCCTGACCATCTACCAAGTTTACCAACCATCAAAGTTTCCAATGCCACCATTTCAAATTACAAGACTTAATTCCAATGGCTTGGAATTATCTCCAACATGGAGTATTCATTTTAAGACATTAATATAGCATGAACTTCTTGGGATTTCAACCCCAACTTCACACCCACTTTACCAATGTGGGATATTTGGTTGGGATAAACACCAAAAATGTTGTCGATAGGTTTTGAACCCTCCTAGTTTGATTAAAAGGATAAGTGCCCCACCATTGAACCCATGGATCAAATCACTATATAAAGTTCACGAAATTGTATTTGAACACACAAGTTCTCAGTCGAGTGTATAAAGGCATAAGGACTAGTTTGCATGTTTCCTCAATTTTGAGGTACCTAGAGGCATTTCCAGATTTTGGAGAAAACTAGAGATTTGTTCTAGAATTTGATATGGTTCCATAAATATGATGAGTCTATATATTTGATTTTTTCTTATGGACTTTTAAATTCTTAAAAGTTAATAATAGAGCAGATTATGTATAGGCCATAATAGACCAGTGTGCAAAATCTTAAGTTTTGAAAGACTTGGAGAGGTTTTCACTTCTCGATGTAAACTAAGGAAATGTCCTAGACTCTGAGATGAATTCAAATACATGTTTAATTTCATATGATTTTTTTTTAAATCCAATTTTTAAGTCCATTTTTGAGACTTTTTGCCTAATATCCATAGGATTACGACATTGCATTGACGATAGTAAGGTGGAAGGTCTATCCGTGGGTTCTAGGACTTTTTAAAGGTCTATTGCCAAATTGAATGTAGTCTTAGAGTGTCCATTTGACAATTGTGAGGGTTTTCTATGTACTCACTTTTTAGGTAAATGGATCGGTTCATATTATAAGCGAACCTAGAGATGTACGCATTATCAAACTCTGTTATCACGTGCTTGTCGTGAGTCAATTTTATTTGTGCATTCTTTTTCTAAATTTTGATTAATCATGTTTAATAATCACTATTGAATACATAAATGGATAAAATATGATAAAAGGTCAAATTTAGTTTTGTTTCCTTGAGGTAAACAATTTTGCATAATAAATCAGTGTAGAGTTTATGGATCAAGTTGGTATCAGAGTGGTTCTTACCTATCATTAACAGCTTTTTCATAGTGTGTGTGTCTATTTGGAACCTGCTTGAAGCCATGGATTTGTATCTATGGATGTAATTACCCATGATGCTTTTAATATTAGCCATGATGATACAAATGATTTTGTCATGTTGAAGAGAGCAAACACAATGGATGGTAGAACTAAATATGATGGTGGTGAATGTGAATGCACATCAATAAACATAAGATCAATAGATCATCAAACTCTAGTAAAAAATAGATTCTCTTTCTGATCAGTTAGTAGAAGAGTCAAGATGGAGAAAATTCCATCGAGATGATCCTAGTACTTTAGCCAATCCAAACTGTAGTCATTACTCGAAATGTGGACATGTGGTAGAACATTACTGCTTGTAACATCTTAATCATGCACCATAATGGTTCCAACAGAGTAAGATGGGCTGAAGAAAGACTCTTGCTATTCCAAGTACTATTCAGCATCTAAAATCTATAGTTTGATAGAGGACACCATCTGGACCTTTGGATATTGTCTTATAATCTGTGAGAGCCTCTAGATAGAGTATTCTAGTCATTTTAGAGGTATGTGTCATTAGATTTGTTTTTAATGGGGACATCGAAATAGGTTATGTGACCACTGATGTAGTATATCGATAGGGCTTGCCAACATTACCACTACTACATGCTAAAATAGTTGGCATGTAGAATGGTATTATTCAAGGTATGGAAACATGTTGTTGCACCTTGCGATTTGTAGTTGGGAGATAGTTCTTAGACATGGTAACTCTCAATATCATCCCATTAAAGATGGACAAGATGGTTTTGGGAAATTTATATCTCTTCACTTGGTAAGCATCTTTCAAAGATAATGGTATAGAGCTTCGCTTAGATCACACTTAGATCATGTAGTTCAAGATGAGGTAGGTCTCTAGACCCAATCATGATAGTTTTAGTTAGACATCAGACTCATTTGTATCATGTGACCATCAAGAACCTGAAGGTGAGTTGCATGATGATCCATAATGTGAATTCTAAATGAGTTAGGCCCACACTAGGATTCTATAGCTAGTAAGGAATCTTAGGTATAGTTAAAGGCTTTTGAGTATTTTGGTTTATCCATTTGTATATACTCATAATACCATCATAAATAATGTGCTAGTTAGGATGTATGAATAAGACCCATATGAGTAATATTATGACATACATCATGCACAGTTGTTAAAGACCCAAGGGGAACTATTTGTATCTATATAGACATGCATTATAGAAATTGTAGTTTGTTTTGTTATGGAGTCACCTATAGAGAAGTATTGAGTAACAAGTTTATCATACTCAAGTTGTCTTCTCACATTTTGGTAGATTTTTTCCATCAATTGTATATGCATATTAGGGTATGCTTATTTCTATCAAATATTATTCTATAAAAAATAGTTTAGTAGACCCAAGAAGAACTATTATCCACATGCAAACTTCTATAGAGGCCATTAAGGCTATGCAGTAGAAGAGGATGTTGATGGACATGCTATTATCCACATGTAAAGGCCATTGAATCAATGAAGTAGAATAGGATGTGAATACACATACATAATCATAATTTTGTGTAGAGGCTCATTACAGCCATGGAGCAGTAGAGGGTTGCAGAAGATGTGATCAATTGGTTGTTCCAATAATTGTAGGTGTAGTTATAGAACTTGATTAGATTGATAAAGACCCATCAAAATTCTTCAAAATTGATTGGCATTTTAGAGGATCAAGTTCAGTACCATGTTTTGGTGGACCAAAAGCTCCTAGTGGGGAGGATTGATCTAGAGGTCAATTTATAAAATGTAATAAAGTATACTAAAACCTACACTATTGCGTAGGACTCATTGAGACATTTCCATCATTATTTAGAACGTATAAAATTAAGGTTGTATGTTTCTTGTGCAGTAGGTCAAAGTTCTAGTCAAGATGGTCAAAGTAAGTCAAAGCTGGTCAAAATACAAAAAATTACCAACATGGAATGATTATACAATAGTTCCCCTACATACATCATCTTGAGATATTTTTGATGATATCTTGTTGGTATAAAACTGAGGTCATGGTGAAAAGATATGGCTTCTCAAATTTCCTGTTCAATAGGGAAAAATACGATGTGGTCAAGCGATCACCAGATGGACCAATAACATAGAGACATGTGGCATGTGGCATGAGGTGGAAAAAATTATGTGGTTTTATAATTGGTTTTTGACAGGTGTAGAAGGCTAGCTATGGGGACCATAGTCGGCGGAGTTTGCTTTTGTCTCGAAAGGGGACCTTGCCACCGATAGAGCTTTGGTGCATCCAGTTGGACATTGACAAGTGTCAAATTATGAGTGGTATATGTGGTGGGTCTGAAAGCCACCATATGGCTTTCTACCACTATTTTATTGCATGGTTGAATTCTATTATATTCACCTATTGATTATAGTTTTATGTAATTAATTATTACCATGCAGACCATTAGAGATTATAACCTACCACATCATAACCAACTTGTTGCATACCAAGTCCAAACTATATGCCAAGTTTACCAACTGTTGAAGTTTCCAATGCCACCAGTTCAAATGCTAGGACTGAATGCCAATGGTTTGGAATTATCTCCAACATGGAGTATGCCTTCTAAGGCATTAATATACCATGAACTTCGTGGGATTTCAACCCCAACTTCACACCCACTTTACCAATGTGGGATATTTGGTTGGGATAAACACCAAATATGTTGTTGATGGCTTTCAAACTCTCCTATTTTGGTTAAAATTATAATTTCCCCATTATTAAACATGTGTATTGAAGCACTATATAAAGTGCATGAAAATGTATTTGAACACACAAGTTCTTAGTTAAGTGTATAAAGGCATAAGGACTAGTTTGCATGTTTCCTTAGTTTTGAGGTACTTGAAGGCATTTCCAGACTTCAGATTGAACAAGAGATTTATTCTAGAATTTGATCCAATTCTAAATATATGATTAGTTTTTATATTTAATTTATTTTGATTCACTTTTTAATTCCTTAAAGTTAATAATAGAGCAGACTATGTATAGGCCATAATAGACTAGTTTGCAAAATCCTAAGTTTTGAAGGACTTGGAAAGGTTTTCACTTCTTAGTGTAAACTAGGGAAATATCTGAAAATGATATGTTGAATTTACTATTATTATTTCGGTAAATCCATTTTTAAGTCCATTTTTTGAGACTTTTTGGCTAAAATCCACAGGATTGCGAGATTGCATTGACAACAGTAAGGTGGAAGGTCTATCTATGGGTTCTAGGAATTTATGAAGGTTTTTTGTTGAATTTAATGTAGTATTAAAGTGTCTATTTCACAATTTTGAGGGTTTTCCATGTACTCACTTTTTAGGAAAATGGATCAGTTCGTACTATAAGCGAACCCAAAGACATAGGCATTGTCGAACTCTATTATCACGTGCTTGTCATGAGTTGATTCTATTTGTGAATTTATTTTTTGAATTTTGATTAATAATATTTTTTAATGACTATTGAATGCATAAATATCTAAAATATGATAAAATGTCAAATTCAATTTCATTTCCTTGAATGTTTCGAGAAAATATGCGATTTGACTAAAGGATCCAAGGTAAACACTTTTGTGCACTAAATAAATGTAGAATTTATGGATCAGTATGGCTCATGTAATAAATTGGTTTATATCAATATGTGGGTTGTTATTGGTAGGAGCACTCCCTAAATTGGTCTTAGGGGGAGGTTTATTAGAAGATGGATTAATAGTGTGATTATTGATTAAACTTATGTCAATTACTTCCAAAATAGTTTGAAGGTTTTGAATATGAGAAGTGTATTGATAGGTATATAAAGGGTCAAACCCATAAAATTCATCTTGAGGTGTGATTTGCACCATGTTATAAGTCACAAATGAAGGAGGGGAAGAGGTGAACCAAGAGTGATGATGCTCTTGGGAGGAAAAGAGAGGGAGAAATGAGCATCCCATATAGTATATAAATGGATTAAAGTTGTCCAAGAAGATTTTTATATGGGATCTCATGATGATTTGAGATAAATGAACAAAATTCTAAGGAAGAGGAAAAAGGAACTGAGTCATATGAATAAGGAAATAAGGAAGAGTACACAATCGATAGGGTTGACCAAAGGCTAAAAATTGAGAAAATAAGCATACAAATTTGATTAGGTCGACCTAGTTCTATAACTTAGAGATAAAATAGGATGAAAAATATATAGAGTTGATAGGTTTGACCTATTTCTGTATCCTAAAGGTTAGAAAATAAAACTATGTCAACAAGGTCGACCTAGTATTGCAGACAAGGAAAACATATAGTCTATAAGAGACTATGTTGAGAAGAATGACTATTCACAAAAATAGGAAAATTTTTGAAAGAAAAAAATGAAGATAAAAACATAATGAATTTGGTCAATGAAGATGGTCCAATTGAATCACACAACACAAAACCTTGCACCAACATTGTCCAATGTAAGTGTTTGCAGTATAACATATAATTGAGCAAAGAGCAAGCAATCAACTTGGAAAGTAAATGGTAAATAAGTGGTCATCCTGAATGTTTTTAGATTATTAAAATATGATTTTAGATGTGATATGAAGTTGGTTGTAAACAAGGAACTAAAAATTAATCTATGGATGGTTTCAGGATTTTTAGGCTGAAAGGGATGTGTAATGAAAATGGTACTAGCTTAGTATTAGGGCCAACCCCCTCAATTCATACACTAAAATGATAAGGGTGTCAGTTAATTTTACAATATATAACATTAACCATGTGTTTATACTTGACCAAAAAATCAAGTCAGCTTTCCCTTGGTGATGAAACTAAAGTAGGTAGGTATTGGGTAAACAATTGTTTAAATATGTTTTAAAAGTATATGATTTTTTAGTGTGTGTATAAAAGAGAAAAATAGTGCAACTAAATGGTATATTAAAAAACCACCTAATTAGACTATGTGATCTATTCTAATAATGCAGGCAATTGAAAATGAAAGTGTGAGCTAATTAGTAGAATATAAGTGTTAGTTCCAACTTTGAAACATAGTACAATGTTATTTTAGATGATAGTGTATGCAAATATTACAAAATAGAGTTGAAAATATTGATACTATACTACTAAATCAAGGGTTTGAAAAAGGACTACATCAACAATGTCGATGTAGTTTTCCAGATAGAAGATATAATACATAACTAGATTGATAGGTTTAACCTAGTTTTTTGTATGGAAGCAATTTTAAAGACTACAAACTGTGAAAAATAGAACTGTAATTAATTAAAAAATGATAGAGAAAGAGAGAAAGGAACCTTGTGGTTAGAAGATTCTTAGAATTGAATTTTTTTTAATAAATTGCTTGAAAATTATACCAAGTCAACTAGGTTAACCTAGTTCTATAAAACCCTACTACTAAAGGTTGTAAAAATAACTACATTGACAGGTCAACCTAGTTTGTTTTATAGAAGTCAAAAAGTGTACAGTGTCGACAAGGTTGACCTAGAAGTCCATCTGGAAGTCTGAAAAGTGTACTATGTCAACAAAGTTGACCTAGTAGCCTATACTTGATAAAAAACATGCAAAAATAGAATAGAGTCATATCAGTGTGACTGTGTGTTAAACTTGCACATGAATGTTAGAACTATACTGCATTATCAACCCAGTATCACAAATAAAAATAATAATAAATAAATTGATAAAATAATTAAAAACATGAGATAAAACTTGCAAGGGTTAGTTTTACATTGGGTTCACCAAAATATATGCACTAAAAAATGCATCATGTCTATAAATCAATCCTAACTTGAAGAAGATAGATAATACCATACACTTCCGATTGGGGACACATTAGATAATCGAGAACATGACCAATATGGGATCTACTAGACCCAAACAGGGGATCTCTTGCCACAATACACAATGCTAGGGAGGGTTCCAAATCCTCTAGTCAAGCACAATCACACAATAACCTTAGCTAGGTCCTATGTTTGATATCTCACTAAACTAATAATAATTAAAGTAGAAGTGTAATATAGTGTTCACCAAAGCTTGTGGCACAACATGGGGGTTAGTAAACAAAAAAACATGCATAGGAGAATCTCAATTAAGTTATGTATGAGTAAGACCCTAATACATGGAAAGAGAAGAGTAATATTATTCAAAGCCAATACTTATGCTACTTTTATCTACTAAAAATAGGAGCAAAGTTAGAGAATACTTACCTAAAATATGAACCCATCAAGATTCAATCTCTCTCTTGGATAAAGGGGCTTCACAAGAGGTTGTTGTGGTTTGTAAGGATCACTAAGAAAGATCAAAGCATCCAAGACTTCTCCACAAGACTAGATTTTCCAAGTAGAAACCTTAATCTAAGACTCCTCAAATAGAATGGTGGAAGAGTAGATTGTAAATAAGCAGAAGCTAATAATAACTCTTATTCATTGTGTAAATAATTATGAAATGGTCTTGCATATATACACAAATTTAACCCTAAGCCCTTCTAAAAAAATTATTTGATAGGGTCGACCCTGTCAACCTAGTACACTAAACTATCAAAAGGAGCTTAACGTGAGGAAAAGAGGGATAAGAGTGGGAAAAGACTAAAGGGGTGTGTAAAAAAGGAGTAATAGCTTAGGGAATGGTTTTATGAGCTAGTTGGATTGGTAATAAGTGGTAATAAGAGACAACAATCATGTGAAGCACCAATGGTCTACCCACCTCTTTCTTGGTGCACCCTTTAAGGCATACACTTAGAGTGATTGAGTCTCGATGGGTTTTTACAAGATGTAAAATGTCAATATTTGATAAAATTTTAAAATATTATGTGTATACACATCCTCATTAGGAGGTGATCCCACACTATCCTCATCTACTTAAACTATTTTAACACTACCTTGACTTATAGAATCAATCTCTAGACATTCATATGATCCATGCCCATACTTTTTGAATATGAACCACTTGTCTACAAAGCCTATTCCTCTACCTCTAGTGAATGGCCTCCTGAATCTAAAAGAATAGCCACATATTGTAGATTGATTTGGGATTTTTGAGCTATTGGCTTCCTTATGATGTGAATGCAACTGACTTCTTCTACCATGTTTTCCTCTTCCTCTAAAACTTTTTCCTTTACCTCTCGAATGTTGAGTTTATTTCCTAGATAATTTCTCCTCTATCTTAAGAACAAATTGATATGCATCTTCAACTAATATTGGTGATAAAAGATTGATATCATCTTGGATGTTGAACCTTAATCCATTGACGTATCTATCCACCTTTTCGTCATCTTATTCTATATGTCTGGATCTAATGGTTATCTTATAGAACTCCTCTATGTAGTCCTTGAATCCCATCTCCTTTTACCTCATATTTTGAAGCTTCCTGAAGAGATTAGTCTAGTATTATTTTGGCATTAAATTTTTTCTTCAAAATTTCCACCTTTCTATCCTAATTCTTGATCTTGGGTTTCCCTTTCCTTCTTTTCTCATCTTTAACTCCATCCCACCATAGGGATGCATGACCTTACAATCGAGTAATAGAAAACTTCACTTTTTTTCATCATCTATGACTTCATACTCAAAATATTTATCCATGGCATTGATCTAATCAATTAGTTCCTTTACATTCAAGCTACCCTCATATATAAATACTTCAAGTTTGGGATTAGAACTAACCCCCATAATTACTTTGATCAATCTGTCTTCTACTCTTTCTTCTCCTTCTTATTCTACCCTTTCTTCTTCTTCTATATCACTAACATCTCCCATGTCAATTCCTCACCTTTGAACAATCTAGATTTCCTAAAAATGAGCTTGAATGTTTCTCATTTCTTCAAACAACATGGGTTGAGTAGGTTATCTTCTATAAACTCCTCTAGATCTTACTCTAGCTTCCATCTTTACAAACTTCTTTCACAACTTATTAATCAAATCCTTTCAACTTGAGATAACATAAACTCTACTCTAATACCATTATGGTGTAAGTGAATGCTTATAGGGTCTATACTCTTAAAAAGATGATGTCTTTCAAAAAGCTTATAGATTTACTTCTAAGTCTACCAAAGATCTTTTTTACTTTATTGAATTGACATAGACTTTCTTCATCATAAATTTATGTCAAACATTCATGAACATATTACACTTCACAAACAACAAATTATCTAAACCTATGCAACTTGATCCTGAATAAAAGTTAAAGAAACATAGTTTCTAGCCCTATTTTATGCCTAATTAAGTCTACAAAAAAAAATCCTTTATATATGCATCTGTGGAGGTTCTAAAGACTCTTACAACCCAATCATGAAGCCTTTAGATCTATGAACTAGAATCGAATAACACAACCTATGCCATAACTTGCAATATCACCTGAAGCATTTCAAACACCATATATAGCATATATCTACAAATTTTTAGAATATTTAGATGGTTCATTCAAAATATATTTGACTTTTCATAAATGAAACCTTGAACTAGGGTTTTGAAGGTTGTAGGTGACCCCAGAGGCAAAAATTGAGGCAATATTTAGTTTTAAGGATGCTCAGGAATTCCTATCATTTTAATTAGGTATGTTGGATGATTTCCCAATCCTATAAAGTGGAATTTAATCTTGAGAAATCATAAAACCCTATAGGTTATACCTTCTTACTTGGACTATATTATCTAGAACCCTCTTTCATAACTATTTTACCCCTTATAACATCAAAAACATATGAATCATGACTAAAGAATAGATAAGATTCAATCATATGCATATCATAAGGTCTGAGATACTGCCAAAATAATTAGTAAAGGCTTTATTTATTCATATATACGCACATATAGACTTTTTTACCTTGGACAAACCTTCAAAAACATTTCGAAAACACTTGTAACTAAATTTTATCCTTGGTTCCATTCTTTTCTTATCTCCTTATTAATATGATCGAGGCTTATCTCTTGAATAAAATAGGCTTAGTATTTTTTCATACACCACAATTTACTGAACCAACCTTAGGACTCTTCAAAAATACTTAGTTTAGTCCTTTTCCTACATTGATAAGGCATAACATAGTTAAAAATAGGTTTGAATAAATTTACAACAAACTATCTAAGAGTAAAACATATTTACAATATGTTATTAGACATCAAGGATAACTCACATAAGGATAATGACCCTTGAAACCTAATAAAAATCTCTCAATAATCCAAAACCAATTCAAAATTTTGAATTTATTGGTTTTCATGGGAAAGTGCTAAACACCCATAAATGACCTTATTTTAATAGTTGAAGCTTAGATAAGACTTCTTATTGATCAAATATGACTTCAAATACCTCTTAAGATCATAAACTAACACAATTAAGTTATTTACAGTGATGCAACTGCATCAATATGTGATGAAAATCAGCCCAAAAACACACCAACATTCTTGTATCTTAAAAAAACTAAGCAAACATGGAAAATAGTTTGACCAACACAACAATCTAAGATTTTCATGTAGGGAACCAAGAAAAATAAAATAAATTTACTAATTTAACAAGACTTGACAATATAGCATTGAATACTATCCTAATCCAACCCAAACTACAATCTTGCAAGAGATTAAGTAACTATTAAACCTCCTCATAGAAATTGATAAACAAAACCACATAATTATTTGACAACAACTAACCAAAAAAAAAAATACAAACACCAGATTATTTTATTAGGTTTCCCATATCTTTATAGTAGTAAAATTTAAAACCTATTTTAAAAAAAAATCAAAACCACGAATTATACCTCACATCAAACTACACTCCTGCATAAAGTTAAGCAAACATTAAACCTCTTCACACAAATTGATAATGAAAACCACATAATTATTTAGTAATTGAAATTGTCAAAATGAAAAAAAGACATGCCATATAATTTTTAAGGGGACCTCATATATTTATAATAGAAAAATCAAAGCAAACATGAAGAATAGGTGTATAGTATGATAAAAAGCTTTTCATATAAGTGGCCAAGTAAAGCAAAAGAACTTTACCAATATAACAAGGAGTGATAATGTGATAGTGAATGTTGTGTAAATCCAACTCAAATTGTACACTTATAAGGAATTGAGCAAATATTAAACCTCACAAAATTGATGATGATGATGATGATGATGATGATGATGATGATGATGATGATGATGATGATGATGATGATGATGATGATGATGATGATGATGATGATGATGATGATAAAATTTTCAAGTTTTTTATATTTTTATAATTTAAAAAATTCAAAATTCATAAATGAAAAAAATACTATATGCATTGAAACCCTATCTTAAAAATGGACTAACATTCTTATATTGCCCAAAAAAATCAAAACATACATAGAAAATAATTTTGCTAAGATAATAATATAATTTTCATGCATGCAAAATAAAATAAAAACTACATATTTATAGGTGCAAATAATTTTTTCAGTTTCACAAGACGTAGGTCCAATGTAGTCTACTCACTTGCACTATAAATTTTTACCAATGGAAGTATTTAATGGAACATCAAACATCCTTTCAAATTTTGATCTCTCTTATATAAGTTTGGATATTAATACCAAACCCAATCTTGCAAAAATAAAATCACATTGAGCTCTATATCTTTATGTAGATATTCATTTCAAGCATATGTGAGCAGAGGATGATTACCATCTAGTGAAACTTATGAATGACATTTAACATCATAATATTTATATTTATTAACAAATCATTGATGCTGATTAACAGATTATCGTAATATTTCATATTTATTTACATATTGAAACTTATTTATTAACAACACAGATGTGATGCAACAAAAAGTCGAATCGTTTTTATAATGACTAAAATAAATATCAACTCTTGATTGTACACAAACAATTTGAATTCATTTCATTACAAAACACACTTATCAATGCAATAAAAAAAAGTTTGATTATTCATACTTTTAATGAGATATTTTTAATCAATTAAAAAAAATTAATGAAAAAATTAAAGATATTTTATTTCAATTAAAAAATATTTATAAAAGATTTATTAAAATACTTTTATTTAAAATATAAAATCTTTTTTGTATGACCATTCATTTAAATTGATTTATAATTTATTTATTTATTTTCAATTTATTATATAAATTTATTTAACAATTTCACCCTAAAATTTATTGATTTGATTTATATTATCCATTTCAAGCATTTAGATGGGATGCCCTAAATGTTCTAGGGCAAACAAAGCATATTTATTTTTCTTATTTTCAATATTAAAATTTTAGAGGAAAAGAAAACACATTCCTTGGAGATTCCCCTTAATAAGTACTAGCGTCTAGTCCAATAGCAGAATTTATAGTTACTATAGATCTTACAAATGGCTTATTATATATTTATTTGTTAAAATTGATGATGACAATCAGTACCAGTTGAATTTGATTGATAAATAAATAATAATTTAAAACAAAATGGAAAGTCTGACTCAAATGCTACTGGTACTATTTATCCTAAAATCTTTAAAAATCATAATTGAGCATCTTAAGAATTAAATAGTTGTATTTTAAATTTAATACTGGTATCACATTATTATTTGTGTGAGATATTATATTTATGATAGTGAATATTTGATAAGTTTTGAGAAAGATATTAGGGATCTTGAAGTTATATTAGTGATAAGTTTGACATTAATTAATAGGAGTTTTCATATTTATATGTGTATGAGGATTGATTTGAATTTAATTAACATTCCAAATTGTGTGCGGTTTATGTTTTTTATTAATTATAAAATTTATATTAAAAAATTATTTAATTAACATTAACGAGTTTGTGAATATTAATAAATTTATTTTTAATTTTATGGTATATAAAAAATCAAAAAAAAATTTGTAATATCATTTTTTTTTTGAATTTCTTTTTTTTTTTTTAAGAGATTGTGAAAAGATGAAAAATATGTGGATTTTGCTTTTGATTCTTCTGTCAATTGGATCGTGGGATCAGACCAAAGGAAATTACAATTTAAATGGGATTGGGAATACGCCTCAAATGGGGTATGTTTTTTCATTGTCTATTATTATAGAGAAAAAATAATTATGAATAAGAACAAAATAAAATATTGGTTATAATGAATAGTTCGCGATTTTCAGTGTTGAATTGTTTTAATTGTAAAAAAAGATTAAGGAAAAGTTCAAAATGTTGTAAAGGAGATAGATTATTGTTTTTTTGTTTCATCGTTGGTTCAGAATTTCAACAATTTGATTTCATTACTTATTTCAATCTATTTCCATCTTTGTAACTGTGTACTTTTTACCCTTATGAAATTCTGGTATTTTATACTTATTTAACCCTCTATTTCTATAATTTTTCTTGATTAATAAATAACAATATTTTCAATTTAAAATAAATAAGTACTGGTTCATTGTTCAGAAATTCACTTAATGGGTAGAACTTCATCGCTTAGGCAACGGAAAATCTGGGTCATTTCCATCCACCATGAAAGTTTTCCCACCTTCAATCTATATAAGCTACTGCAATTTTTTGAAGTTATTCAGAAAATGAATCAAGATGAGGACGATAGAATGTGTGAAAATCGTCAAATCTAATTTACTTGGCAAACAAACGGTTTTGGTTTTAAACAAATTGAGATTATCAGAACTAATTGACCATACATTCTAATCCATTTGTTTATATGATTATTTAATCCATTCAGATGGAACAGCTGGAATCATTTTGGTTGTTCGGTTGATGAAACTATTATTAGGGGAACAGGTAACCTCGATGTTTTTCGCTTGTGATCTATCACTTCCAATCTATGGGAAGAATTTTTGGTCTAGCACTTTAAAGACAAGTCTTTAAGATATACAGGCTGCATTGATGTTGATAGTCTATGAAGGAACAACATGGTCTATAATTCATGGTTACACTGCCATACTTGAATTTTATGACTCGTAGAAAACAGGAGTCATCTTGTTTAGTGAGGTAGTTTCATCCATGTTTGTGTTTATTCATTTGATGTGACGCATTTTTATGTGCACAATACAGCTGATTCACTGATCTCCACTGGATTATCTAAGCTTGGATATGAATATGTAAATATAGGTAAGATTTATTTCATTCCATCAGTAGTTGTATTTCTAATTTTTCGTCCATGAGCACTATTATTCCAGTAGCTTATATTGATGTTAAACTAATTTTGTCCATGAACTATCAGATGATTGTTGGGCTGAGGAAGACAGAGATGCCCAGGTATTGGTATATATAAATCATTAATTAATCTCAGAATCTGATCTGTTTTTTTTTTTCTATTTTCTATATGATATAGCAATGCCCAAGTTTATTGATCAACTGAATTCGGATTCTTTTGGTATCTACGTTACACTGATATCTGTTCCATATACTTCAGTAGTTTAATCGGTTGTGAGTTGTTGCTAACTTTTTGTGGAAGATGCTTATGTTTTACTGGGCTTGTTCATAATGAAAACCAAGTTTTCAGAGGAAATCAGAACCTTCTTATATGTTGGCAGGGTAATCTGGTTGCGAGAGCTTCTACATTTCCTTCAGGGATCAAGGCTTTGGCAGATTATGTTCACTCTAAGGGTCTGAAACTTGGAATATATTCAGATGCTGGGTGAGCATACCATTCTAAGATCAATCAAAAGTATTTCAGCATTACATGTAACTATATATCATAGTTATAAGGAATTTCAATATAAGGATAAGGACTGCGTACCTATTCTCTGTTACCACATTTTACAATAAAATTTATATATAATATATCCATTATCTTATTCATTTACCCATGTACCCTGATTTGCATGATATCTCCATCCATGTATTAGTACCCACACGTCATGTCTCCTGGTAACTATGGTATACATCAATACCCTGTTTACTAAAAATGATTTTTACGTTTAGCCTTTTTCACCAGATATTTTACCTGTAGCAAAGCCATGCCAGGTTCCCTGGAACATGAGGAGCAAGATGCCAAAACATTTGCTGCATGGGTAAACTGCTTTTAAGACCATTCTCTGATTTATTCACAAGATTCTTTTGTACTTTAAATAAATCTTTCTTGTCCTTGAAACAAAATGCAGAGCAGACCTAGATGAATCCGAAAAGAAGCATGAAAAACAAGGATTGATATTTACTATTTTCAAAGTTGCAATACTAAATATTACTTTGTTTGATTAATCGGCAGCGAGTAGATTACTTGAAATATGACAACTGCTACAATGGTGACGTAGACCCCAAGGCGAGGTATATAAGTTTTAACCCACATTTGGACAAGAAATTGTGTATGGATTTACACACTGGTTTGGTAGACTGTATTGAAAGTGAAATTGTATGAAAATGCACAGGTACACAAAGATGGGTGCAGCTCTCGTGAATTCAGGCCGTTCCATATTCTATTCAGTGTGTGAATGGTAAGAAGGCTTTTCAATCAGTAATCTCCATATTTATGGAAGAATCAAGGGCACTCTAAACCTCAGCGTAATATCACTTATGATACTATTACTATTTTGGTGGCCAGGGGTGAACAGGATCCTGCCACATGGGCATATGAGATTGCAAATAGCTGGAGAACTACAAGAGACATACAAGACAAATGGGATAGGTAATAAACTGGATATATTCATAGACAAATGTATTCTATTCGAAAGGATTCGATTGATAACAATGTATGCTTGTATTTTCAAAATTTTCTGTATTGTAGCATCACATTTAGAGCTGACAAGAATGATCAGTGGGCGAACTATGCAGGTCCTGGTGGATGGAATGGTTAGTTACCAGCTTCATTGATGACGTTGCTGTTACTTTCAATTTTATACTGTAAATTCCAAACTGTATGTCAAATAATTTCTATCCTTATGTTGTCCAACCCAGATCCTGACATGTTGGAGGTTGGAAATGGTGGGATGACTATGGAGGAGTACAGGTCACATTTCAGCATATGGGCTTTAGTAAAGGTTAGTAGCATAGGCTGATGCAGCACGTATAAAATTAACAGTGACAGTGGATACCTTGCATTAGGCTCCTGTTTAGTCTTTTGGTTAGGAATAGGGATTCATGATTATGAAGTTTTACTGCTCCATTCTAAAAGACTATAAACCTGCAAATTTTGGGCATAGCAAACATACCTTGTCAATGACCCCTGTTGCCGACATATACATATTTTCATATACACAACTAGAGTAAAGAAATTGGATGACTTGCTGACCCAGTTTGGTGTTTTGGTTACGGATCAATATCTATGATTAGAAATTTTGGTGTTGTATTTTTAATACCTCCTGCCCTTGATTATAGCTGTTTCCATCTCTTGCAGGCACCTTTGTTGATTGGTTGTGACGTGAGGATTGCTACCAAGGAAACTTTAGAGATTCTGAGTAATAAAGAAGTCATTGATGTCAATCAAGGTCAGTTAATTGAATTTGATCGAATTGATGAAGTTATCTAGTATTTATGTTTCAGTTAATTGAATTTGATCGAACTGATAAAATTATCTAGTATTTATGTTTCAGATGGCATTTTATCTTATTTCCCAACCTTTCTCTCTGCATCTAGCAGATTCATTAGGAGTTCAAGGGAAGAAGGTTAGCCTACAAGAGAACCTTGAGGTATGAAATCTTTAAGTTTATAATTGAATCAAGAATAGACTAATTCAACATAATATATTTCATTATTTAGATTAATTCAATTTTTAAATGTATAATATATGAATGTTTGAAAATTTTAGGTTTGGGCTGGGCCACTATCCAACATAAGAGTGGCTGTAATTTTGTGGAACAAAAGTAATTTTTCAGCTTCCATCACTGCAAAATGGGAAGATATTGGTCTTTCTACCAATGTTGTTGTTCACGCTAGAGACTTGTGGGCTGTAAGTCAGAATGCTATTTATTTATTTATTTTAGTTAAAAGTATCTTACAGGAGGTCACTGTCCATGACTACTTAGATGGGAGACATCAAAGATTACTATTACACATTATTTTTAAAATTATAATCAAGAAATTTTTAATTTGATTATATTTTTGTATACATACTGATATTGCAGCATGCAGAACTTGGAACGACTTTACAGGGCAGCTTGCAATCTAATGTTGATTCACATGCTTGCAAAATGTATATTTTAACACCAATCTAACAACTCTGCATTAGGATCCATCAATTTATTATTGCCATCTACAACCAATGTAGCCAGCATGAAGTTTCTTGTTTACAACCATTATAGCCAGCATGAAGTTTCTAATTTTAAAAATAATGACACGAATAAAATTTATTTTTATTTTTGTTGAAAACATGTAAGGAATATATGTAATTTATTAGTTTTTATAAATATGACCAATAATTATGGAGGGTCCAATTTTTGTAGATCCTATATGAAAATATATATGAGATGTTATAAGTACAAAATATTGTATGATACTTCTACAATATCTATCATAACTATTAAATCCCACCCAACTACTGATCCCTTCCCTTATGATTGATATCTATATATATATATATATATATATATATATATATATATATATAAAATTCAAAGATATTTGTAAAAAAAATGAATATAATTATATTATTTTTTAAAGTATATATGTTTAAATTTCATACGATTAATAAGAAGAAAGCAATATGACACTCAAAAGCTTCTAAAATTTGAAGCAATACATTTATATATGTCATCCCTTAGCCAAAAAGAGATACTTCAAATTAATTTTTGAAGTGTAAGGGCTTAATATTATAAGATGTAATGTTTTTTTTTCTTTAATTGGTATTAAGGTAAAGGCACAATATTATAAAGGCACAATATTATAAAGAATGAGGTTGGATTTGAGTTTAGATTCATTGTGATAAAATAGATATTCTTTAATTTTTTGTGTTAAATATGAAGTAATGAGATCACATTTCCTTTTGATCAAGACACGATACTACAAAGGATAAGGTTGAGTTCAAGTCCTAGATGACTTTGGTGAAATAGACACTCTTCAATTTTTAGAAACAAATTCAAAGCATGCCAATTTATTTTACACTAGATACTAACAAAATATTTGTAAAATAGTTTTTTGATATGCCTACATAATGGCTTTTAGATCTAGAGTCTAAAGAAATTTAAAGGAATAATTTAACTCAAATATGGCAAGAATGGGAGTAATATAGGAATGGACTAAAATTTAAAAGAAGAAAGTAAATGATTTTCTTATAATGTTTGTTTATTTGTTTGTTTTCTTTAAACAAGGTAAGAATAATTTTTTGAAAAGGCCGAAAACCTTACATACTCAAAACAAAAAACAGAATAGTAAAAGCCAAACAAAAGAAACAAACGACAAAATAAGATAGTCTATAGGGCCATGTTAAAAAAGCACAAATACCAACTACAATAAATTATTAGCAAAGACACAACAAAGCAAAAAAACCTAAGGTGAACCAAAGTTGGTTAGAGATTTAGTTGCTTTCAATTCTTGAGAGTCTACTCATAAATTATTTTATTCCTCTTTATCTTAATATGTACCAAATAGTGGAGTTTTGTTGCACACCTTCACAAAAGGATAACAATTTTGACTCTATCTCCACCCATTGGAATATTGATGTCTCTTGTCCTTGATAAATTTCTGCCCTCGTCTCTTTGAGCACTTCATTTTTGTTTATTGAGTTGTAATACTAAGCATTCTTGATTTTTACCCACCCCTTGTCATCATAATTTCTATTACTCAATTAGAAAACAATGTTAATATTAAGGATGGAGTTATTTTATTTTTTAAGTAAGGGTAATATGTGGATTTTTGAAAGGACCCAAACCATTTTACATTAAGGATCCAAGGATATGACAATGAACATCTAAGGACCTTTCATCCTAACCATTTTTTTGTAGTTTACTTTTTTAATAAAAAGATACAAACATATATGTTTTGTAAGATTTCCCTCAAGCCCATTGTAATAATCCCACATTCACGAGGAGTAACACAGTTAGTTAGTTATGCATTAGTATAAATAGGAGTATAGATTAGTGAGAAGTCATCCATGAATTGTATTAAATTAAGCTTGCTCAAAAGAGGTTGCCTTCTTAAAAAGACCAAGGATAATCGTAAAGTCAATTTTTCTTTCTTTTAATACAATTACTCAATTTTATTTCATTTCATATTTTAATTCTGCATTTTTGTGACTTAGTTATATTTTTTTAAGGAAGGATCCTATCATTTTGTATCAGAAAACTTTTTAAGGATTTTTTTAGTATTTTAATTGAGTTAAGGCCATTTACTTTTGTCCAATGTATGTTATCACCTCACCCTAACAAGATCTTGGTGATTATAAAGTGGCATCAAAGTGGTGGCACTAAGCTTTACCCAAAATCTGCATTGTTTATTTCTCTCTTCCTTAGGTATAATCTATGTTCTAACAGTTTTAAAATTGATAGAGATTTGTCATTTCAAGGTAAGCATATTTTAGTTTTCCCTATATCCATGAGGTGAAGGGTTATGATCCAATATATAGGCTAATTAGATAGCATTGTATACAATTTTTTGCCTCCATGTACCTTTTCTGTATATCAGAAGAACCATTAGTTTTTTAACAGCCTAGCCATCGAAAGCCTTCATCCATTTGTTCATGCAATGCACCTGAGAGGAGTGTATTGCCCAGGGAATTTATTTACACCATATCACAAAGACATGATAGTGGGATACATCATTGTAATAAATCATATTGATATGAAATATTGGGTCGACAATATTTATGCACGAGATCAGTATAATTGTAAGCTCACAAGTGAACATACACCTTGTAATAATCCTCCTTGTAACCATTAATTCCTAAAATCACATACTTAACTCTATCTTTTGGGGATCCCATTGTTAGAGTAGATAATTTAGATTAAGAGTAACTTGGAATTAACCTATGTAACTTGGGTATTAACCAAGATTGCTTAACCTATGTTAGTTAGACTCATGTGTGGTTTAAACTTTAACACCCACATGTCTAATTATCTATTGAACATATTAGGTTTGATTGTTGATAATTTTACACAAGATAGGTATGGATTTGTGCACATGATAGGACTATTTATTTGGCAACTAGTTTGTTTCACAATACCAAATGTGTTTCTCTCACCTACTCCCAACTATTATAAATATAAGGGTAAGGTATAACATAAAACATGAGAGAGAGAGAGAGAGAGAGAGAGAGAGAGAGAGAGAGAGAGAGAGAGAGAGAGAGAGAGAGAGAGAGAGTTCTAAGGACTTTACATTATAATCTATTCATTCAATAATAGATAGTACTTTGTGAGTAATGCATTAATAGTTATAAGGACTTTAATTTGTAATCTATTCATTCAATAATAAATAGTTCTTTGTGAGAAATGTTTTAATGGTGATGGATTCTTATTTGGAACTATTTTGGTGAAGTCTGGTGTTAGTTATTTTTGTGACCGAGTAGTGGATTCGGACCACTTGTGCAGATTGATTTCTTTTGTGACTTTTGAGTACATGGAGTGTGGACTACTTCAACATCATCTTTGAGGTGATTTATATCTCTCTCTTATTATTTTTTTGCTCTTTTAGAGGGAGTTTTTTCTATGGGTTATCTCTATTTTATCCACTTTATGAGAGTTATATATGTTGTATTTTTTTGAGTGTTTTCTGGATTCCTACTTTGTACATGAGCATCTTATTCAAGCACTCTATTTTCTAGAACCAATATGAAGATTTTTTGTTTGATTCAATGGAATTTTTGATGATTCTTATAGTGACACTAGTGTGGTACCCCCACTAGTGACGTTAGTGTTGTAACCCCATCGGTCATTGTGATCACTTCTCCCCATCTTATTGGAGGGCGTTCAAGTAATGCTTTCTCGTCTTCATCATTCTACCCAATATTTTGGAGTACAATTTTCATTTTTAGTGAACCTCATATTTAACATCATTCCTACTTGAACTTGGTAGTTACAACGGCTCAAAATCCATGTACTCTGATAATATGGTTTGTCATCCATAGGGACATTTAGGTTCACATTCCATTTTATACATGGGCATCTCATTAGTCTTGTTGTTGGAACTCATTTTCAAAGTTTTTTATTTGATCTCTCTCCCTACTTAATCTTAAATAAGGGTGTTAAAGTAAATAATTCATGTTAAGAGTAACTTGGGATTAACCTATGTAACTTTGGTATTAGCCAAGGTTGCTTAACCTAAGTTAGAATCATGTGTAGCTTAAACTTGAACACCCACATGTCTAATTATCTAGTAAACATATTAGGTTTGATTATTAATAATTATATGCAAGGTAGGTATGGATTTGTGCACGTGGTAGGAATATTCATTTGACAACTAACTAGTTTCACATTTCCAAATGTGTTCCTATAGCCTACCCCCAACTGTTATAAATAAAGGGTAAGGTTTAGCATAAGATGTGAGAGAGTGAGATGAAGTTATAAGGACTTTGTATTATAATCTATTCATTCAGTAATAGATAATTCTTTGTGAACAATGTGTTAATGGTCATGATTGTGGTAATGATCTCTTAGAGAGATCTCGAGTGAGTGCATTAAGCACTATAACACCCATAAAAAGAATACACCATTGTGATTTTATCATCATGCTGGTCATTTTAAGGGGTATTTCTCCATACGAAAAAATAATTATGCCTATAATCTGAAAACACTTTTTTGAATTTTTTTGTTCACATGTGTGTAAATTACACCATAGTGATCGCCTTATCAAGCCAATAAATTTAACATATAACTTCATGAAACTATTTTATAACACCTATAAACCTCATAATAAATGGCTTTTACTCATACATGAACCCACACCATGGCACAAGACATTGGTGAACTATGGAAAAAAATGTAATCCTGATTATCTGAATTGAATGATCACATCCTTGGCTTCCATGCTGAAAATTGATCACTATGAAATAATTGGAATAGATAATTAGATTAATTTTTTTTACAAATCACCATTTCATATCTCTAAATTAGATTTTCCCAAATTTGATGGTATTGAACCCACTAGCTAGATTTACTATGCAAAACAATATTTTAGACTGCATCACACTATGAGGGAATAAAATGTACCTATTGATTCATTCTACTTGTAGAAGGAAGTTTTTTAGTGGTAATAATGGTACCTCAATCCAAATCCAAAATCACAGTGCACTAATTTTTCCAAATTATTTCTAGTGCATTTTGGGACTAGTGCTCATGATGATTACACATGTGCCTTCACTAAGCTATGTCAAACCAAAATAGTATATGAATATCAAACATATATTTAAGAACTAATTAATCAGATTGAATGCTTGACTATATTTTTTTTAATTTCTTCACTAGCATACTCAAGTATGTGATTTGAACTGAGGTCAAAACGTTCAAACCTAAAACCATGATGGAATCCTTGGGCTTAACTAATTCCATACAATACAAAATCACATTGTAACATCAAAATTCTAATTAAGCACCATCAAATCCATATTCCTTTGAGTGTCCTAACACAAACTTCCCTCTCAATTCAATGTGCATCAAATATCTCATTGAGGCATAAATATGTGAACGTTAATGTAAGGGGTTATGGTATAATTGTGATGATAAATGGGTTGGGAGCCACAAATGTATCAAATAATGCTGAAAATTGATCACTCTGAAATAATTGGAATAGATAATTAGATTTTTTTTATTTTATAAAGCACCATTGCATATCTCTAATTTATATTTTCCCAAATTTAATGATATTGACCCCACTAGCTATATTTACTATGCAAAACAATATTTTAGACTGCATCACACTATGAGGGAATAAAATGTACCTATTGATTCATTCTACTTGTAGAAGGAAGTTGTCTAGTGGTAATAATGGTACCTCAATCCAAATCCAAAATCACAGTGCACTAATTTTTCCAAATTCTTTCTAGTGCATTTTGGGACTAGTGCTCATGATGATTTCACATGTGACTTCACTAAGCTATGTCAAATCAAAATAGTATATGAATATCAAACATATATTTAAGAACTAATTAATCAGATCGAATGCTTAACTATATATATATTTTTAAATTTCTTTACTAACATACTCAAGTATGTGATTTGAACCAAGCTTAAAATGTTCAAACCTCAAACCATGATGGAATCCTTGGGCTTAACTAATTTCATAGAATACAAAATCACATTGTAACATCAAAATTCTAATTAAGCACCCTCAAATCCATATTCCTTCAAGTGTCCTAACACAAACTTCCCTCTCAATTCAATGTGCATCAAATGTCTCATTGAGGTATAAATATGTGAACGTTAATGTAAGGGGTTATGGTATAATTGTGAAGATAAATGGGTTGGGAGCCACAAATGTATCAAATAATGCTGAAAATTGATCACTCTGAAATAATTGGAATAGATAATTAGATTTTCTTTTATAAAGCACCATTGCATATCTCTAATTTATATTTTCCCAAATTTAATGGTATTGACCCCAGTAGCTAGATTTACTATGCAAAACAATATTTTAGACTGCATCAAACTATGAGGGAATAAAATGTACCTATTGATTCATTCTACTTGTAGAAGGAAGTTGTCTAGTGGTACTAATGGTACCGCAATCCAAATCCAAAATCACAGTGCTCTAATTTTTCCAAATTCTTTCTAGTGCATTTTGGGACTAGTGCTTATGATGATTTCACATGTGCCTTCACTAAGCTATATCAAACCAAAATAGTATAGGAATATCAAACATATATTTAAAAACTAATTAATCAGATCGAATGCTTATCTATTTTTTTTTCAAAAATTTACTTCACCAATAGACTCAAGTATGTGATTTGAACCAAGCTTAAAACTTTCAAACCTGAAACCATGATGGAATCCATGGGCTTAGCTAATTTCATAGAATACAAAATCACATTATAACATCAAAATTCTAATTAAGCACCCTCAAATCCATATTCCTTAGAGTGTCCTAACACAAACATCCCTCTCAATTCAATGTGCATCAAATGTCTCACTGAGGCATAAATATGTGAACGCTAATGTAAGGGGTTATGGTATAATTGTGATGATAAATGGGTTCAGGGCCACAAATGTATCAAATAAATTTTTTATCTACTTGATGTTGATTCCTCTTCTTGTTTTAGATGGTGATTTCACCTCCAAAAATAAGATAATGGAGATCAACATTTTGATAGATACACCCCTTGTGAAAGAGTTTAACTTCAATGTGAGTGTGTTTATGATCTTCAAATATTTTAATAAATTTACCTAAGTTGTGCTTATGAAGGCATTATATTGAATTTTAAATATCTCTTGTTGAGCTAGGATTGTTACAAGGTTCATATTTAGAATTTGATCTTTCAAATAAATATCCTCTTCCCTATCATTCTTTTGTGTATCCAATTTGACTCACATTTCTCCTTTGCCCTGTTTTTGAATTCAAGTTGAGGAGATTATAAATTTTAAATAACTTGGACCCTACTTAGTATTACTCCCTATTATATTATAAGGCAGGTTAAGATTCCCCTTGTTCTCCCAATTCAATCCCTCTAAATCAATTGACATAACATCAAACTTAACTAAATAAATCTTATGTTGTAGAGTTGTGTATTGCTCCTTGATAGGAAGAGGGGTTAGTTCTAACTCGATCTCCTCACATAGATCCTAAACATAAAAATAACTAGAATCCCAACCCAAAATGATGAAATTTCCTCTTGCAAAAGAACAATCGAGATCAGGGTCAACTTAGAGAAATAAAAATGAGGCTAAAGGGATAAATAACCTTTGTTTGTTAAAAAATATATATCAATTTAACAATAAAAACTACCAAAATACGTATAGTAATTACCAATAAAAATATAGGTGATCATCATAATGGGAGGGTACACACACATCTAGTAGAAGACAATGTTGAGAAATATAAAAATAGTGATTTAATCTAGAAAAATCACTTTGGTTACAAAGTACCTAAAGAGATTACCATTATGAACAATAAATTTAGGAGCTTTTTCCATCCAATATTGAAAATAACAAGTTTAGTAATGAACATTCCTTCTAGAGGTGTGGATTCCAACTTAGGTTTTATCTTTTAAATTTAGGATTTGGGTGATAGAGTGAGGGATACAATGGGGGTTAACCCATTTTACAGAGCACAAATAGGAAACCATTAATTTTTCAAACTAATGATCTCTTCTCTTTCCTTCCTTGAAGATATGCGTAAATGATATCTCTTAAAAAATTGTAATAGTCTCAAACTAACATGAATTTAATATCCCCCTTAATACTAAAATAATTATCTAAGAACTTGACACTTTTTAAATTTAAGTTCTAATCATGATGATCTAAGTGTGTCATGTTCAGAGCAAAAATAATCAACGTTTTATTTCAATAATTTATCTCCTCCCCTTTCTTACATGACTTAAAATTAGGCCTAAAATAAATATTGTTAATCTAAATCCATCCTAATGACTTAGTATACAAAGTGAGATGGTATGAAAATGGGCCTTCTATAAACAAGGTAATACAACACACAACAATTCTAAAAATCTCCTTCCCTATAGGTAAAAACATAAGGGGAGTGATTACATAGTTGAATCCAAACATGGGTAAATTAACGACTAGGACATAATCCATCATCCTATAGACAACGTAATAAGGTACCAATATTTGATTATCACTTTCCTTCACCATATAAAAATTAGATAATGGAATTAATCAAGGTTTGAAGGTCTAACCATTTCTCAAAAATTGAGTTAGAAACACATTTATTGGCAAACTAGTTAGCCACCTTATTACCCTCCCTATAAATGTGATATGTTCTGACTTCCTTGAAGGATTGCAAGATTTATAATGCATCTACAATGATGTTATTAATGATTCAAATTTGAGGACTTTCCTTTACAATACATTTGATAAAATTAAGAGATTCCTCTTTGATGGATAGGTGAGTGATATTCATTTCTTTTACTATTTTAAATCCCCATAAAGGTTACTTTAGCCTTCATAAAATTATTATATTGAATATTTAGGCTTCCTACATAGATTGCAGCCAAATTCCTTGTACTATATTTAATAAATCCACCACCAGTTCCTATGTTTTGTTTCCTTTAGAGGCACCATCAAATTTTAATTTGATCCAAAATTGATAAAGACATATCCATTTAACCAATTATTTGTTAGTCTAATTTTCTACATCCACTCTGCTATCTATTTATACAATACTAAAATTTAAAGATATCCTAGCTTCAAATTGCTTTATCTTCCCTCTTTTCTTGTATTTAATCATAGGTAAATTCTATAGAATTGCATCCATGATCCTTCATTCTACTCGGATAACATCTGACTTCCTATCTTGAAAGATTGTTAATTTTTTTTCTAACTAGTTGACCCAAAACCCATTGTGTGAGGGTCAACTTCTAAAGTTTATTCAACTATAAGCTAAAAATTGAAAGCAAAAATTAAATAAAAATTTATAATATGGATGCTAGTTGTACCCAACAAACATCAAATTTATATATATAAATCCTCAACTTTCTATAATGAAAGGGATGTTCTAACAAAAGATGGCATTCAAATTCAACCTCCTTTTTCACATAAGACACATTTGTTAGGAATCATAAAACCCAGATTCATCAAGTTATCCTAGGTTATATATTTTTTTGGATTGCTACCCAAAATAAAAAATTGACTTTTGGAATAAGGTATTTATCCCAAACTTCATTCCATGGGAATCTATTTGACATTGAGTTTGCAGTCATTGAATATCCTAATTTGAAAATATAATTACCATCAATTTTTTCTACCCATACAGCTCATCTTTTCTATCAAGTTGTATAGTATAGATACTCTTAAAAGATTTTATTTAAGTTATTTAACTAAGAGAGATATTCAGAATTTGTTGAATTAAAATTAATAGTTTTCCAACCTTTACCTGAATTCCTATCTTTAATGTAGTCCATCACCATTTCTCCCATTAGTCTCTTAATAATGAAATTAGACTATTCCAGGGCTTGGTTGAACTTAGATAATAATTGATTAGCCAAACATATTTCCATAACAAAGCAGGATTCCCAAACCCAAGTTCTATCTATAACATTTCCATAATAATTTCCTAATTTCAACTAGATTTTTCTAGAAAAGATAATACGGTGGAAAATATTTAGTAGTTATGAATCTCTCAACATAAAAAATATCAAGACATTTCACCTTTAAAACATCTTTCCACCTATTGGCATTTTTCAGAAATCTACATCCAATTTTATCTAGGACATCATTATTCATAGATCCAATTCTTTGAATCCCTAAGCCTCATAGCAATTTAGGGATACAAACTCTTTCCTAGAAAACCAATGTGATTATAAGATTCTCTTCAGTACCTACCTACAAAAATCTTCTTTTAATTTTTTTAATATTATTTTCAGCCTTCCTAGATATTATGAAAATAGACATGATATAAACAAGGAGAATTTTAAGAGTACTTTTGACAAGCTTTAATTTATCTGAATGACTGAGAAGGTATCCTTTTCAAGCAACTATTTTTTATTGAAACTGATAAAACATAGCATTTCAAGTATTATTAAACATTTTACCCTTAAATAGAGACATGTGCAAATATGAGGACAAGATTTATTTGGTTTGACATTGCAAAATTCTTGAAATTTTGTTTTGATGTTATAGGGGAGTGTTAAGGAATAAAATTTTACTCTTATCCAAGTTGATTTTATTCCTTAAAAATTTGGTATCTCACTCCAAAATTTTCATTAATTTCTTTGATTCTTTCATGAACATTTTTACTAAGCTAAATGTGTCAAAAAATATTGTTGATGATAAATTGGATCAATAGAGGAAGTTGGTTTAAATTTTGTTAGTATACCAATACTAAGAGTTGAAGAAAAAAATATTATTATTTCCTCAACCATGATTATAAATTGATATGGAGAAGTGGGATGCCCTTATCTCAAACCTCTTTCAATGTTAAAAATTATTGGTGTCTCATTAATCATCACAAATAACATATGAGAAGAGAAGCAAGTAAAAATCACATTTCTAAATTTTTGATGGAAACAAAAAAATTTCCACACCCTTTTTAAGAAAGCTCCATGACACCCTACCATAAGATTTTTTATGTCCAATTGAAGAATCATACCCACATTTGTATTTGTTTCCATTGAGTGTATAACTTCATGTACTATGATTATGCTTTAAGTGATATGTCTGCCATGAACAAATCCTCCTTGTTATTACAAGATCAATAAAAGAATAACTGGCTGCATATTTTGGCCTAAAATATTCATAAAAATTTATGTATAAGGTCTTGTATAAGCTTATAAGTATGAATCCTTTGAAAATTTTACTTCCTTTTTTTAGGTTTCAACACTAAAAAATTACTTTTTATTTATTTTAGAATTTTACTAGATACCAAATTTTTTTTCTGCAACTACAAAAACATTTGACTAGACAATCTTCTCAAAATGTTGAAAGAAGTATGCAAAAATTCATCTTGACTCAAGGCTTAATTCCATCCCAATGATAACACCACATAATTAACTTACTTGTTAGAAAAAATACCTATAAGAGCATCATTATTTATTTATAAGAGAATAGGAAGGATAAAATCAAGTTCCTATCCACCTTACCAATTATAAAATTTCTAAAAACAATAACAATTTCTTCTCTTGTTACCATAATATTTGAGTTCAAGATTCCGTATGTTTTAAAGATCCTTGATTTTTTTAGAACTCATATATCTTATGGTTTAAATATGAAATATATTAATGTTTCTATCACCTATTGACATCCATAAGGATCTCGATTTATCTCCAGAAGGTTTCTTCTTTGCTATAAGGGAGTGAAACCCATTAAGTAACATTTTTTATTTGTTAAATAAATCACAATTCACGCCATTAGTTTGAACTTATTTTTTTAATTTTTATAAATCCTCCATAGTTCTCTTATTATATATAAAAATATTATCAAAAGTCTCTTTGTTCCAATTAATAATATTGGTTTTGATATTTTTTAAACATTCCTGAAACCTTGAACATAGTTGAACCTTTAACTACCAGTTTCCACCATTTCTTTGTACTTTCCTCTAATTTTGGATGAATAAGCCACATATTTCTAAATCTAAATGCGATATTTTTTTCCTCAAAATCTAGATCCAAGTTAATTAAATTTGGGTTGTGAGCTGATCCTATTATGGGTAGTGAATAAAGACAACAATTTTGAGAGATAAGCTAGTCAACCGAGACAAGAAATCAATCCAATTTGACCTAAATAAGATTGTCCCACAATATTCTATCCATTCATTTGAATCTTGACCCCCTTAAATCTAAATATAGTAAATGAAAAATTGAAATAATCTTTCATACTTTTAGTGATGTCCTAAATACCCTTATTGCTCTCTAAAAGAAAGTGAAGATTGTTAAAATCACCTACCAACATCCATATAGAATATTTGAAATATATTATAAAATATTTATGTTCCTTCTATACACATCTTATTCCTATATAAGAATAATGAGCATAAGTCTTATACATAATCCATACAAATTTATCATGTTTGTTTGTGAACAATATTTTCAAAAGATGACCATTTTTTAGTCAGGACTTCTCTTTCTACGACATGAACATTGCAAAGAGTTGCTAATCCTCATAATTTAGCTACAAAGATTACTCCAATAAAATGTGCTTTATTTCATAATTTATTTTTTGTTTCTATGAATCTATTTTTAGACATTTTGATTTATCAAATTAAAAGAAAACTAAGTTGATGATATTTCCTAAGAGTTCTTACATCTTCTATTTATTTGAGTTATTCATCCCTCATATAATCCATGATATAATATTCATTTGTGATGGTTTACTCACCATTTAGATATATTTAGTTCTAAGGTTCTTTGGTTTCAATTAGATACATATCTCATTATTTCCCTATTTCAAATTTCTTTATGATTCAATCTTCCCCTCTTAACTTCCATTCTTAGGTCAACAAAATTTTTGGCCTATCTTGTTAAACTTTGCAAATGATTTTTTAATATTATATTTCATGACTACTAAAAGAGATGAAATATCTTGTTCCAAGGGTTGATATAGAGAGCATGGTATCATCTCTTCCATTTCCAACACAAGGTCATATGTTGTGTCTAAATTAAGGGGTTGTACTACAACTTGGGGTCTTATATTTTATTCCTTTTCCTCTAGACCAACATTTATAGATCATAAAAGGAGGGTAGGATTATGGTTATATTTATGCTTACATTTAATGTGTATCTCTCCTTCCTCCACTTCTTCTTAGTGATTCTCTTCAGGATATGTGGTTTCCTCCAATTGATTATCTTCTTTCTCCATTTCCCTAATTTGGTTCTTTAGGTGATGTACATCTCAAAAGTCATTATGTTCCTCTTCAAATAAATATCTTTTTCTTGGTCCTAATTTATCTTGGAACTACTTCTTTCTTTGATTTCCATTCTTATAATGTTTATTTTTATATGAGACCACCAAAGGAAAAAAATAAAATAAGCATTTTGATTAATTAAATAATAAATCAATTAGTTATGTTAATTAATTAATCAAATAATTATTTACATTAATTAATTAATCAATCAATTAATTAGTTGATGAAGTGTCTTGTTAAAAAAAGTGGGGGAAAGGAATGTTGAGGTAAGGCTATAAATTGCCTTCCTCATAAATTTGAATGATAATTTTTTTTTTTTTTGGATGAGATAAGTATAAAATGGAACTATAATAGATAAAAAACCTTCCTAGATCACCTTAATGTACAATAAAAAGATATAAATCTTACAATGGATGTAGAATAGGATGACACACATCCTTACCTAGATGTACTGACCATGTAAGAAATAGAAATGGTTCAATCCCATGTCAAGTAAATATATAAATAAGACACACACTAATTTATACATTAGATCTGACTCACACCACCATCCATCCTAGAAAGAAAGAGTTATCAACACACTTTATGAGATCATAAAGAGTTTTAGATCATGAATATATTATATAGAAAGAAATATATTTTATTAAGGTCTTCAAGGTGAATAGATATAAGAAATATAAAATTAACAAAGAAGCTAAAAAAGGGAAAAGAGGCCGAAAAGAAAGAAATGAGAATTAAACCAATGAGCAATAAATAAAGGAATTCCTACCATAAATCAATGACACATTTAACCCAGTTTTTCAATTATAAGTAGGAAAAGAGCAAATAAAAAATTCCTTTAAACCTATTAATACAACAATAAAAAAAAACTAAGGAACCTAGGGACCCCATCAATCCAAAATCAAGAGAATTTGTGTATTCAATCCCTTTTCCCTATGATAAATCCTACACTAGTGACACTAAATATTCCCTTCATACCAAAATAAAAGAGTAATGTAAATATGTAGACCATGAAAAGGTTAATAAATCAACTCTAGTAAAGTATAAATACCAAACAAAACACTTTATATTAATTTACAACACCAAAATGTTAGCCACAGAGAGTTATTACATTGATACAAAGATTTTAAACAATATCAATTTAGAAACATTTCAACAAGTTGAATCGTGACGATGATTTGAAGTAAAGTTACACTTGGAAACCTTTGTTATATAACTATGGAAATACATAGTTTTTCATTTTACTTTTTACCATTTTCCCAACATTTTTTAGCCCCTCACTTTATTTTAATATGGACAAATGGATTAAAACTAAATTCAAAGGCAACTACCTAGTTACTTTTCATTAGGATAGATAACATATGAAAGATGATAATATAATATTTATTAATTAATTGAAATAATTAGAGATGAGTGATCATACATGGTTTAGGGGTATATATGTTATATCTCAAGACTTGGTGATAATCCTAGGGATCTAGAGATATAACAACATGAAAATGCACACCCATAAGTGACAAAGACCCTACCCAAAAATTTGACAACAAAAAGAGAAGTCTTAGAAGATCATTAATGCCACTCTCGATGATGTTAAAAGCATTAAAACATGAATGACAAACATGCCTAGATTTATTTGATGGTTACGTTTTCATTTTCTTAATCTCCATTGACATACAAAAATATTTATTCTCCTTTCTCTTGATGGAAAATAATACATGAAGGTTTAAGAAAAATAAAATGTGTTTTGGGGTCTAAAGTAAACTAAATAATATTAAAACTATCTTGATGTTTTATAGGCCCAAATATAATCATAAAAATATAAAAATCAACAAACATGATAATTGGAATAGTTTCAATATCATGTAAGCCTTATTGTTGTGTGGTGTGTTCCCTTTAATCATTTCTCTAAGATGAACACATGTGTTTCAACAATAAGTTCTCTGATGATTGTTTCATGTCTTTAGAATGCATGTGAATGCTCAATAATTTATTTATAAATTTTTTACTATGGTTATTATTATTTATTGAAAATTAATTATAGTTTTTGTGTATTTATAGGTAAATTGAGTTCAAATCAGGACCCTATTATTGCTCAACTCTTCATCAAATGATTGCCAAGAGAAAAAGGTAGGAAAAAGAGAGTAAGTGTACTCTAAACACAATGAGACATACAAGAGGGACCATAAGTGCCATGAATTATCCAAATAGAGCCAAGACAGTCATTCATTCTCCAAACAAACCTAAGAATGCCATTAAAACTCGAGACAAACCTAAGAGCATCATTAATGTTGTTGATGAACATTCCAAAATAGTAAGAAATTAGAGAAGAGAAAATGATAGCTATAAGGTGTTGACAGAAGTGTTTGGCACCATTAAAATTTGATAAATACAAAATTAAACTATAATTCAAAACAATATTCAATAAGTATACCTAACATCCAAAAATTATACAATTTAAAAACTAATAAATATATAAATATGATTTTTAGGTATTTACACTCTTTTATAAATCACTTAACTAATTAATTAATTAATGTTTATTTTATTTCTTACCTAGATGGTCCCATGTATATATTTATATACAAGTGAGTACTATGTTACTCCCATTCTTTGTAAAATTTTCTTCTAAAAAATTTAAATCTAAAAACCACTGCATAATTATATCCTTTAAATCTTTTAAAATGATCATCTATTTTAAAAAGAAGATCAAATCACTAAAAAAAGAGTACTTACTTTTCAACTTGTATTTAATGGATGGTGTGATCTTGTAATTTCACTTTTAATAGTATAATTTTTTTCAAATGTCCAAAATAATTGTAGGAAAATGTTTTGAGGAAACTATTATAAATTTCATTTCAAATTTTGGATGTGAGAAATAAGTTTTATTTTTTATTTTTTTTAATTGTTGAAGGTTAATGGACTTTACTTATGAAACATAGACAAGGTTCTAGTTTTTGGTCATATTTTTGCACATGCTTTACATGTTAGATTTATTATAAATTCAGTATTTTGTGTATTGAACCTATAATTCAAAGTAATAATATCATTTTCATTATCATTAAAATATTGAACCACAACACTAAAACAACTTATTTACTAAACATAAAAATGTAAACCAAACAACTTATGAAGGAGATAACTTGCAAGCCCACCTAAAATCCATAAAACATTTCAAAGGAGGTCTATATATGTCATTTATTATACTTATTAGCATTGGAAATCAAATGGTAAACACATTACCATAATAAAATAATATTACTTATAAAATCATTTGATTTTTACTATGAGAAGGTTTGATGATGATGATGATGATGATGATGATGATGATGATGATGATGATGATGATACATGAAGGTTACATAGAAAAGAAATCAATTTGAATTCATGTTTTAAACATCACACTAGAATAAAATATCCAGCTCAAAACATGAAGAAAAAAGTAGTGAACATAAAACAAGGTCGGACAAAACATGACACTTGAAAACAAACTACATCACATAATTTAAACATAAGATGCAACACTTAAGGGAGGAGGTAGAGGATCATCCTTAGGTGGTAGAGTCACTCAAGAAAAAGGATATACAATAGGAGGATTTGACAACACCTAAACATCTTGAGGGTACATGGTCATATCAATATTCTAACCATCAACTAGTTATGCTTGAGTAACATTTCCATTTGGAGAGTCTCTACAAGATGGAACTATGTCATATTTGTCATGCGATGGCGGTGAACCACCCTAAGAATGAAATTGAAGGGAGAAGTGGCCATGACTACGTGGCTAGATTCTATGCCTTCTAGGAGGAAGCTATGGTGGTCTCTAGGGTAAATTGTCCAATGACACATGCCTCATGGTAGAGGGAGTACTCCCATAGTGACCCAATAACTCCTAGATGAGGTATATTTCTATCAAAACCTTGTCTATTTGGGCTTGAATCTACATACAGGTAGAAGATATAACATAAACCTTATCGTTAATAGAAAATTCATAAGATCATTAATCATTATTTAATATAGCATTGTTTATAGCCTTCCATAACTAAAAAATAATCATGGTTCTAAAAGCATTCCATAAAAAAAAATAAGTTATAAAGTTGGTTGAGTCCCCCAAAAGAGAAAGCCACTAAGACAAAGGCTTAGGGTGATAAGGTTAGAATAATCTATGGATCCACTTCCTATCCATTTGGGCTCATGGGTAGAACTAGAAGAGGTGTTTGAAAGACTCATGCCATTCATAGGTTGGGTACTTGAGTGGAACAATGTCCAGATGAGAGAGATACTCCTTGAGAGGGAGACCTTGATAGACAAGGTACCATGAGAAGTGAGCTAACTTTGGTTCCATCCTAGAATGCCAAATTATATAAAGCCTAGATATCTAATATGGGGGAGGATTTAAGACCCAAATTCCTATTGAGATTATAAATAATAGGGGAGAAGGGGATCATGACTTGATACAAAAGTTTTGAAGAACATTTTTAAAGTGAGTGTCACAATTCCATCACCAGTATTTCCACTAATCTTGAGGAGGATACAAGTCTAGATAGCAAATTAGAACATCAAGAAGATCTTGAATGCAAAAAATATAAATTAATTCAACATTATTTAATTAAAATTTAATTTTCAAATTTAGGTAATGAATCAAGTCCCTAACATCAATCTAATAGCTAATAGTTTGAATACCTTTCCAAGATAGTTTAAGGGATTTGATTCCCAACAATTCATCCAACAAAACATTAGTACTTTTCATCATAGGAGACTACCAAATTTTGTGATCATTGAAAGGTAATCCTATATAAAAACAATACCAAATCAATTTTATGTATGACTTGATTGCCTCAAAGGCTTTCCATATAATTTTGGTAATGAAAGAGCCTTTAATTTTCATAGGGGCTTTAGTGATGAGAAGGGAGAGGAAATCTATATTTTTCCAACTAGGTTAACCCTATGGAAACCCAGAAGAAATACAATGCCTTAGCAAGATTTTCCAAGGCTCATTACCTTCAATGTCACAAACTACCCATTTTGTATATAAGGTTTCACTATGTCTATAAAGGTCAATAATTCCCATGCCTCATTTATCTTGAAGAAGGAAATAAATGTACCAAGTTACATGATGGAAAGCCTTATTTTTTTGAAATTAGACAAAATAAAATCCTTGAGAATTTTAGCTAAGCTATCATATCATGATTTGAAGGGTTCCCGATAGGAGGAATAATAAACATCAATTGTAGCCAAAATTTTAGTGAAAATTTGGAATTTTCCTTCTAAGGATAAAGTCTTGGTAATTCATTATTAAACTTTAATCTCCAACCACAACTTAGTTTGATAATTTTTAAAGGAAAAAATAAATTTTAACTATTATCCATGCATAATCCATTTATAATTAAATTAGAGAAGCCATTCAAGTATATGCATCATATTTTGTCTAAAACATTGAGTCATCCTCCATTGAAAACTAGACCCAAAAGCTAAGAAAAAATATCAAGACACTTCATAGATTTTAGGAAGGTGTTTTAGTTTTATTTGAGCATAAATAAAACATCATTTATAAAGTGACCATTAAAGAGCTAGGAAGAGTGGTCAGGTAAAATAGTGCCTTGAACTAGACCCGACTCGACTCTAGAGGTAATAACATGTCCTAAATATTCTATGGAGAGAAAATATAATTCTAGAGTCATAGGGCAACCTTGAATAATAGAGAACTATAGGAAAATGCAATCAAACTTGAAGGTAATAATGATGAGTTAGGTTGAGGAATCCAAAACAAAGTTTGAACTATCAAAACAAAGTACTGGCTAAAAATAAGAGGATTTGACATAGACAATATAAAAGGCCATTCAATTCTATCTTAGGATTTTTCAAATTTATGTTTGTAAAAAATGGTTCAATGATAAGAGAATTTATCCCAATCCATGCCCTCCCAGACATAAATAATATTATTAATAATATACCTCCCTTTAATGAAAATAGTTTGCTCATATATGACAATTACAAGAAGAATAAAACAACATTGATTTTTGAGAGCTTTGGTGAGGATTTTTAGGAGACATTCAACAAGGTAATGAGACACCAATTGGTAATGAGCTTTAGGTTACCCATTTTAAGTATAAATTTAATATTACCTTGACTAATTAAAACTACTAAATAATGGTTTGCAAGGCTTATTTATAGACTTGAATTAAGTTTAGCCCAAGAAATTCCCATGTAGATCTATATAATTCACTTGGAAAGCCATCAAGGCTATGATATTTGTCATTACTCATGCATTGGAAATACTTTGTGAGTTCTTGGAGGGTCAATGGTGAGTTTCAAATTCATTAGTTAGCTGATTTAACTTCATGAGGAACCACATCAAGGCATTCCTATAAACCCTAATAAATTTCTTCCATTCCTTCTTGGGCTTGAAATGTTAAGTTGTAGTGATTCATGAAGATCAATTAGATGTTTGGCATGGAATTCAACATGTCTTAGGTTAAATTGATGGCCTTGATCTGGTCATGACCCTACTTGGCCTTGAATTAATTGAAAAAATATTTAGAATCTTTATCTATAACCTTGAGCAATTGTAATTAAACACGTAATTATGCCCTTATAGAATAATGGTCATTTACCACATTGATGTGGTGTTTGAACAAGGCATCAAGATTATATAGATAACTATCAAAAGGATTAATTTAAATAAGGGAGGAAACCATCTATAATTCCTTGAGCATAACATCCCTAAGGAACTTTATAACATGCACATCTTGTTAAGGTGGTGGTGCATAAAATAGCCTCATTCCACCACTCAATCCACTTGGCAACATAAGGAGGGAAAGGGGACAAGTTAAAAATTTAGGCAATTAGAGGGATGGTACCAATGTGTCCTAAAGGAGAAGTGTTAAGGATGAACTAATTATATGGCACCTTATACCATCATGTGACCCATTCCACTCTATAGGAGATAGGAACATGATTAGAGAGCATCAAGTCAAAATGGATAGTGATAGGTTGGACATTAATATTAGAGAAGGATAAAATGTTTTGTTTTGACAACATATAATGTTCAAGACTTTTGAGCATGAGGTGATCCTCGATGAAATAATTAGACCATGTAAACTAAGATGTGGTATTAAATGAGTTTCATCAAAGGAGAGGGTTAATAAGAGCCTAGTTATTATTAAACCAATACCATGTTTCACATTGTCTGATGCACCACCTCATAGGTAAGGCACCAAATTTTTCCTTGGAATGCTTAATCATATTAAAATACTTATACACTAGCCATGTGGTAGGGGGATGTTCTTAGAAAAGTATATCCAAAGTAAATATCTATTTAAACCATCATTAGGGGAATAAATGTTAAGAATGCCTAATGAATGGCCATCAATAACCAAAAGTAGACAAATAACCTAGTGTGACAAATTCTCCCCCATGGATATAATAGATGGGGAATGTTTAATTGAAACTGGGATGTTGGTGCCTCCACATCCATCTTCATGTAAATTGGAAAATTATGTAGCATCATGATAAATATAATGTAGAGAAGTTTGAAGAATAAATCTTGAAACTTCAACTTATTACTGACAAAGACAATCTAGAGAGACTATGTATTGGTAAGAAACACAGATAGAGTATTTTTGGGAAGAATATGTAAGACCTTGAATATTCCAAGATAAAAAATTCATTAGGAAATATAGTCCATGTGGATATCCCCATGTCCATCCTCAAAATATTCTAACATTACAAAACTATTATGTTGGTTTATGAGATAATTTCCTCCTAACATAATGGAATAGTGTTTAACCCCATGCTCATATTAGGAGAGTCTCCACCACCATAGGGTGGGTTTCACTACCACTAAGAAAAAGATCCATTAGTTTAGTATATCATAGAATCATGGGAACAGTTATAAACTAGGTTCTATTGGTCTTGAGGACTAGAAAAATAAGGGGAGGTGAGGTGGGCATCTCTTGAGAAGACATGTTTACTGAAGAAGAAGAAGCTACTTAAGATGATGGTTTCAACCATGGTTAATTTTTTTTAGAGCTAATCATTGTCCAAACCTCTGCATTGTTTTCCACCTTAGGATTTTCGGGTTATGGATGGGTTGAAGAAGGATTCAATCATCCCATAAGGTAAAAATATTTGATATGATGCCCAAACTCCTAAAAATAAAGTCAAGTGTTAGGCAGGTTAAATTACATAAATTTATGTGACCAACAAGTGTCACCTACTTATATATCAATTAAATTTTTTTGGTCTTTAGGTAGGTCCAACTCAATGCAACCCCATTTTTTGGGGTGGGAGGAGAACCAATTCACTTTCTCTTGTAGAATGATGCACTCAATGGGTGCAAGAACTTGATCCTTGATGGACCAAAGGTGCATTGATAGAATAAAAAATTCAACCCAGATAAGAAACTCAAAGGAAGGCTTCGTATATATCTTTAAAATCATGGGTCCAATTGGATAAAATCAAGAACATGTTTCTAAGGATATAATAGCTTGATTTGGAAAGGAAGGCATGGAATTCATATAGACATTTAAAGGTAAATAAAGAAAACCTTTGGTGATGTTTTTGGTGTTAACCACATGGATGTCTATCATCTCCTAGTGATAGAAAAACTAGTTCTATAGGGACTCCTACAATGGGATACAAATAATAAAATAATTAATATGGGAGAAATTTTCATACCATTTGCATGCATTTTTAATAACATCACCAACAAGACATACATCTAGCTGAGAGGGAAGGGCAGAGGGAGTACCTCATCATAGACCTTAGATTCAAACTTATAATTTTTTTGGGCATCATTAATCTCATATCCTATAATAAAAATTACATTGGAGAGTTGGAATACATTATATAGGGATAGCCCACCCATAGGGCAAGTGTCGAGTGCAATTAATGTATAAGATTTATAAAAAGTAACAAAAAATGATATGCAAATTTGGAGATAAAGCATATAAGGGAAGGCAAGTTTACCATGGTAAACCCTAATAGATCCAATTCTCTTTATTCAAACTACACCAAAATTAAATAACCTATATTTTTTTAATAATGCTAAACATTTTCCCTTAACTTGGTTAGGGATTACCATGCATTTTTTTTAATAACCACCAAATGAGAGGATTATATTATAGTTAAAACAAGTACAAATGGCAGGTGGACAAATAGCATTAGAATTTTTTTCCATGTTGAAAATATATTATTATTCCTAAATGGTTTTTTCCTTTGACATATGCATTTGTTTAAAAGACTATTCTACTATTTTGTAATAAATGGGATGAGTATTCTTAGGGAATTAGTTTGAGTGGATGGGGTCAATGACTCTAGTCCCTAGGGCTTAAGTTCTATCTTTGGTTTACCCACAACATGTAAAGTGGGGTATTTTCACACCCCTTTGTGGTTATAAAGGTTTACCCTACTAAAAAACATGCCAAAAGTGTTGTTCTTTGTCATTGGGTTTCAAATTCCACTAATTAACCCAAATAAAGAAGTTAGATTAATATCAAAATGAAAAGAGTATTCCACTTAATTTTTTTTAACTTAATAAAAGAACCAAAATATTAGAAACATGACATTTATTTAATTTCTATAAGTGTAAATTTACAATAAATAATGGAGGTTTATAAATTTAATTTTATTTTAAACATAAGGAGGTTTAACACATTATTCAGTGGAAATACTAAAATATTCAAAATTTTGAAGTGAAAATGGATTAACTCAAGGTTGAATCCTAAATTACACTGTTATTTAATTTTAGGTTTATTTGATATCAATGACTAATAATTAGTGTTAATGTTATTTTAAATGACTTGACAATGAAAATTTAAATAATATAAAGATACTAACTAGTGTATTTTATTGTTTCACATTGAATTAGATGATTTATGAATTAATTTTAAAAATAATATAATATAGGTCTTTGTACACAATACGAGTCAATGAACAAATGAACCATGTGTTATTATTAATTTAAAAATGGTATGCATATAACTCATAAGGTGCCACGACTAGAAGGGAGTCACCTCAATTTGATGTGCAAGACCTTGAATGGAAGTGAGGTACACAAAATTTTCATACCATGACTAGATATAGATAATCTCAACTTAACATGAGGTTCCCCAACTAGATGTGCGGTTTTATGACATGTCACACCACATGATGAATGATCGTGAGTTTTTATGATTGTCATAAGGATTTCAAAGTTTATCATGTAATTGTCTTAGTTAATAATGGGGGATATTATCCCATATTTAAGGGTGCATATAAATTTTATTTATAGAATAAATCATTCATGTACATAAAAAATTATACTCAAAGACACAAAAAATTAAACATAACTACTTGAAACTATATACAGATACTTGGATTTACCCTTATATTTATATACTACACAATACTTATAGTTATATAGAGCTACATGAGCATACCTACATGTACATGGAAATAACATTAAATCTCATCATAAATTGTGGTAACTTGTTTGATCTCCAACTGAATAATAACTATCAATCTTAGAGTGAGGCAATGTTGATTATTGATATGCCAAGTGGCTGAAAGGTTGGACATTTTCCTTGGGTTCAAATATTAAGATTTATGGTTGTTTATTACTTATGATAAAAAGTGGTCCATGGATTTAAGGTTGGAAAATTTAGGTTATTATTCCATAGTATATAGTACTCAAATGTTAATGTTTTTTTATCTTTCACAGATTTAAATAAAGTGGACAATAATTAATTACACTTCAATTATGACTATTGATATGAACGAGAAAACGTCAATGTTGAATATTAATAGTCATTACTTTGTGGTATATGTTAAGGACATGAATAAATCATTCTTATAAGGTTCACCATTGTGAAGATCGAACACTTTGTGTATTCCCAATACAAAGAGCACTATTGATTAAAATTTTAGAAGACATGGTCCATTGGTTAGATTGATTGATAAATAATTAGAAATAAATCTTTGAGGGTTAAAATATTTAATATACATGCATGTTATGGATTATCAATGCAATAGGGTTCTTTGATTCTTATGAGATAAATATTGATCATTAGATCATCAATCTTTCACATTATGGAAAGGGTCTTCTTCACTACCTTGTTGATTTAAACATTGGGAATTTTCATGATCAATGAAAGCATGAGAACCATTTATTTTATAGATATGCATAACACATAAACTTATAACTTTACGTTTTTTTAATTTTTCCCTCATTAACTGATTAAAGGCCTAGGAAAATAAATTAGAAAAAAAATATGCTTGTTGATTTCAAACATTAAGGGTTGGGATTTGAAGTAGTAAGTTACATGGTTGATGCCAATAATGCCAATTAATATTGAGTTACATGAAATTTTAATAATTATATGATTTTAATAAAAAAATATGAGTTTTTCAAAGCATCATTGAGATATAATATATTATCTCCAAAAAAAATATCACTAATAAATAAAATCATAGGTGATAGAAGGTAACAAATATTTTGAGAAGGTGTGACAAAGAATTGGATTAATGTTGTAATAATTAATGAGTAAAAATCACTAAAGCATCTAATTTTTATTATTCTTTATAATTTAACAATGAAATCACCATTTGGTAAGGGAAAATAATCCATTAACATTAATAATTTAAATAGTATAAAGGTGTTAATTAACATATTTAATGTTTTGATTTGAATTAGATGATATTTTGGTAAATATATAAATAATATAATATATAAATCCCTATATTGAAACTCAATGGAATTCAATAAATATATCTATAATTAAATCCTTAATAAGGAGATGAATGACACAACATGTTAAGATTCAGTAGGTGAATGATTTATCATAAGGGTAAGAATGTTGTGGTGTAAGGATGCAATTTTTTTTTCATGTGTATGAAAATATGTCTAGGATATTTTTGTCAAGATGATGTAAAAAAATTCAAAATGTTACTTATAAATAATAATTTTTGGTGTATGAAAATAATATAAGTAACAACTTCACTCCATAAATTTTTTATGTGAGTTCAGATACAAACATTGGGCCCTGTGTCTCTTATTTTTTTTATCAGTACATATTGTTTGTGTTATTCATTCAAGACAATTAATTTGATGGTTAGAGATGATTTTATATTAAACTAAGTTATATTTTGATATATTAAGTTATTTTTAAATAGATAAATGTTGCATTGTGTATTGGGTGTTTTATAGTTGGATTGGATCAAAAAGGTAAAAAACTTGATGAGAGAGAGAGAGAGAGAGAGAGAGAGAGAGAGAGAGAGAGAGAGAGAGAGAGAGAGAGAGAGAGAGTTCTTCATTTTTTGGAATGTTTCAATACATCTAATACATTGCAAACCCTAACAAAATTCTAAAAATAAATCTTATTTTATCTAATCTTAATTGGTGTTTGTTCTAGGTTTTTCAATTCTACTAGTAGGGATACACCAAACGATCATATAAAATGCATGTTGTGGTTGTTTCCTCTCATATTTCCTTGGTCGGTACTAGGGCTTAGATGAAGATTTCTGATAAGCAAGAGACGCCTCCTCCTATTTCCTTTGTAGACATCAAAATAAATTAATTTTATATAAAATAAATAGAAATCTAATATATTAATATTATATTAAATATTAAAAATTTATAATATTATTATATATTTTATAAAAATATTAAATATTAGATATTTATATTGAATTTAGATATTTTATATAATACAATAATAATATGATATAAATAATATAATATATACTATATACTAGTATACATATCTTAGATAAATATATATAAAATACATTAATAGAGGCACCTATTCCACCAATGTCACAATTTAATATGATATAAGTGGATCGAGAATGATATATATTGGTGTATTTTACATAGATTTATCTAAAACATGTGTGATAGTTTACTTAAACATGACTTAAACTCAAGGAAAAAAACACATACACATTTAAAAAATTATATATTTTATTTCTTCCAATAAAAAAAATCATTTGTATAATTTACTAATTCACTTATTGCAAGTGAAAATGCTTCATAAACTTTATGCCATATACTAATATAATTTGAACCAAATCAATACCTTAATGATATTGTTAATAGAAATATATATTAAAAAGAATCCCCTATTTTTCTTAAATGTAAATCTTATAATTAATATTAAATCTAAAGGCACTTATATTTTAACATTTAAAAATAGGCATATAATTAAAAATGATAAAGTAAGGTATTTCAACATTAAATAGTATAAAATGACATCTTAACCCATATTAATGTTCATTATGAATGATCTATGAACAATATCGTAGAGTGCTCACACCTTTAAAATTTTTAATAGATATTAAATAATAGTAGTAATTTATAATTTATATAATAATACATAAATAGGTAAATATGACAAATCAATAAATTTAAACATTAAATAGTACAAAATGATATCTGACTCCATCAAACTATTTTATAGTTGTGTGTGTGTGTGTGTGTGTGTGTGTGTGTGTGTGTGTGTGTGTGTGTGTGTGTGTGTGTGTGTGTGTGTGTGTGCATGCGCGCGCGCGTGCGCACGTGTGTGCTTGTGTATGTGTGTGTCTAATATTTTCACTTGATAACTAACACACACACACACACATATATATATATATTTTATACTTGTGTGTGTATAATAGTTGTCAAAGGAAAATAGTAGACATACATATATGTCTACTATTTTTATTTGACAACTAACATACACACACAAGTATATATATATATTTGTGTGTGTATTTTAGTTGTCAAAAGAAAATAGTAAACACACACACACACACACACACACACACACACACACACACACACACACACACACACACACACACACACACACACACACACATGTGCGCGCATGCATGCACAAAAATAAACCATATAAAATATACTCATACACTCTTTGTAAAATATTATTATAAATAAAACTATCAAAGGTGATTACTTTGCAATTGATTTTAAAAAAATCCACATCTATTATAAATATCCTTTCTATTTAAAATAATCTAAACAATAAACATAAAATTAAAACTAGCTAAATAAATAAGAAAATATGATAAAACAAGGCATTCTAATATTAAATAATATAAAACATCATCTTAAGTCAAATTGATGTCTCATTATGACTGACCTATGAACAATGTCTTAAAAATTTTATACCTTTAAAATAATATATTTATACACTCATTGTAAAAAAATAATTATACATAAAAATATTATTTAATAACTACTCATGTATTTATAATTATCATGCCTTTATAATTACTTAAAATGGTAGCCATGTCCCTAAACACATCATGACATCAATTCAAAATGAATCCATTATTCCATAGGGTGTTGAAGTGGAGGCCACACGCATGGAACTTACATCTAAAGCAAGGGAATTTAAAAATTATGTTTTGACATCATATTACCATGTGGGGATTTAATAACCTAAGGTAGGGGAAATTTTATGCTACAAGTTATTTTGAAGCCATTGGTTTTGAGGACTACTAGAGCATGGTGAATTCCAAACTCCTCTCAATGTTTTAGTCCACATTCAAGAACAACATGGAGGGGTGAAATAGGGATATACTGGAGTTGACATATTTTTCAAAGGTCTAGAGCATTAAAATTGTTTGGAATAAATTGTGCAAAGGGGATCTTACTGAATTCATGCATAGGGTTATAAGTCATGATGTAACCATCTCAAAGGAGTTTATGGTATCCTAGAACAAGAAAATAGTGGAAATAAGAGGGATAAACATATCTATAACTAAGGAATTAATAGGTGAAGTCACTGATATGTCCTATGAAGGTTAAAAATCTTTTAAGGACAAATTGAACAAGTTAGGACTCATGTAAAGGTCCTTCAAAACAAAAGACACCATCTGATTTGAAAAAAAAGGCTTCTCATGCATATACCTTCCATGATATTGGTCGAAGATGTGTTTGTAGATTATAAAATATATCACCCTAGAAGGTAAGTTTACATTCATATTTTTGCATTCTTTTATTGAATCACTTAGAAGGTTTCAATATTATCTTATCATACTTCTTGCTTAAATCCCTAGAGTGTACATCACTCACCTTCCAAATAAATGGAGCCAACACTATCATTCACCAAGGCATAAATAAAAACTAATTTCATCACATAATAAACCTAATATTTGATTGGGATTCAACCAAGGAGGCAATTAACATCAATTTGGGCCCCTTAAACCTAACTATGACTATAAAATATGATTTGAAGCTAGATTGGCTCTTATTTCACCATAGATTGAGCGAATTATTTAGTTGGTGTAATCAATGACATAATTTTGAAAAAAATGATCCATATAAACCTAATTTCAATTATATATGATGTGATTTGAAATTTAATTGACCCTAATATAATCACACAATGAAGGTTAAATAGTTAATTTGTTTAATTAGGAAGGCATTTGGGGCCAATTTGAGCCCATTCAACCTAACTATGATAGTGGAACATGATTTTGGGAAAATTGGACTTGATTCCATCATGAATTAATCCAACCATTCAATTGATGCAATGAGAGACATGATTTGGGCCAAATTAAGCATTATGAAGCTAATGTATGGCTTAATCTATTGTATAAGATGAAATTTTGACTTAATCAACAATAATTTTATCAAAAATGTAATAACAAAAGAAACTAAGGCTAGTCTAAGCCCCTTGAACTTAGTTATGACTATAGGATATGCTTTGGGATAAATTTAGCCATATGAACTATTGACACTGAATTTTGCACCTTATAGAGGTAGTTCAAGCCTCATCCAATTGATTAAAACAATGATATTTCCCCTATACCTATGTGTTGTATATAGTTAGGGTAATCGTCTAGATTGAAGGGTTACTTCCCTTAATATATCTATTTAAGTTCATCACCTATGTTACTGACTTTGTTTGTATGAAAATGGAGAGATGAAACATGAAATAAACCTAACCTATTGAGGTAATGCTCTTAATGTAAATTGATAACTAAAAACTGACTATAATTGCACATCAAACAAGAGCCTAACCTACACATGACACTGATCCAAATCTATCTCTCTACATTAGTATTTATCATGGAGGTTTATGAAGCAATCTTGAGCTAGGAGAACTAAACAAGAGGTCATGGCATGACACTAGTGAAGAGACAACTCACTAAACTCATACACACTTCATTTGAACACTTCAAGATACCTACAAAAGACTTTTAAAATTGAATATGAATTCTAACAAGGATAACATGCCAAGGAAGTGAATCTATCACTTTGCATGATCAAGTAGTCTAAAATACACATTGAAATAATCCATGTAGATGGGAAAACTAGGTTATTATTCATTAATCAAAGAATTAAAAAAGGTGTGGATTTGCCATAGCCAAGTGGGGATATAAATCTAGCCAATTAAGGCTCAATATATATCACATGAGAGAAGAAGGGAAAGGCGTATGAGAGACAGAGAGAGTTGACAAGTGTGTCATAAGTTAAAAACAAGAGAGTAGTTATGAAACTACCTCAATAGCTCTTAAATACCATGTGTAGCTCCTATGAAGATGATTGTTTACTCTAAGTGGCATATAAGATAGAATTATTACTTGACACCTTGACTAGCTCTCCAAAACAGCCCTTTGCCTTGGCATGTTGAGGGATAAGTGGCCTTCTTGATGGTAATATCAAGTTTTATTACACCTTTGCTTTTGTCTTGACACTTCTCATCTTACCCCTTCATTTTCTCTTTGACACATCACCTCTTTTTCTTGATCGGTATCTAGAAGAATCTTTATCTTTTCAAGTTAATCTTATATACAAGAGTCAAAACTTGAATTCCTCTTATTCAGCTGATCCTATCATCATAGATGTCCTATTCAACTCATAGAAGACCTACAATAATCCATTTTAAGATCTTATAATAGACCTAATAACCTCATTATTTACCAAAATATCCAATTAGGGCTCATTCTTTATAGCCCTAAACTCATGCAAACCTCCTTATGTCTAGAAAAGTATGAATAGTACTAATAATATAAAGGCATATTCTAGGACCTATTATGGCCTTATATTTTTATGTTCAAATTTTGGATTAGAAAGTGAGTGGAGATATCCTTTTTCTACTTTTCTCTCTCCTAACTAGGTCTTAATTAATTATCCCTTTCTATAGATATAAAATTGACTCTACAAGTTTCTCACATGTGCCAAACCCAAAATAAACATTTGATTTAGTTAGATGGCCTCCTCCCCATTCTCAAAGTCAATTCTAGAGTTCTGACACCTTGTATGAACCTATCAAATAACTAAAAATAGTCTTTTAAGGCATATTTCATATAGCTATATACCTACAAGTATAAACCAATGACATGGGGTGATGTTTAGGGGAGTATTATACATTATTTAAGTCATTTTAGAGTTTTTCCAATCCATATTGAGGCATAAAAATTCATTTCTCTCTCATCAGGTTATTTTGGCCTCCTAAGTAGCCTGTAAGTGCTTAAAGGTCTTAACGGTTGTTAATACAAGTTAGGGCATGAATCCTCCAACTAATTCCACAAAATAAAAGTACACTAGGATATATAATTGTCCCTAGGAGACCAAGGTCCCATATAACATCTCCATACTATACCAAGCAAAGGAAGGTAGCTTTGTGGGTTACTAGTAGGCATTATGTGATGTCTAAGATAAAAATAATGACCATAGGTACATATTGCAGTTAGTTTTGATTTTCAAATGGGCTAAATAGGTCCATGAAATCCATCCTATCCTATTAAAATTATCTTATTTTTTACTTTATTCTTCAAACTCTTTGCATATACCACTAAGTGATACTTAGGGTTCTCAAACTAATTTGCACAAAATACCCTAGTTGATTATTTTCACCTCCTTTTTACTATCAAGAGGTTTAAAACTTCATAGTATGTTTGTTTATATCCATCACCATATTATTAGGGCTCTCAATGGTCCTCAATTCACCTCAACAAGCCATCTCCTCAACTAACTACCTTGTAGGCTTGCCTATGCAATTAGGACTATTTGAGAAGAACATGGTTTATCATGATTTTGTCTTCACTCCAAATGAAATTGAAGGAAATATGGAGTATTCCATAATCATGAAATCACACTCAAATGGTTTTCTCTTTTCTCAAACTTCACATAGACCTCAATACCTTTCAAGCAAGCATCTTCTTCTCATGGACTTAGGCAAGACTGTGTATGCAATTAGCTTTATGACCCCTATTTGGTCACTTCCTCTACTCCTTTCTTAGATATCCTTGATATAAAATTTTCTCACTAAATTGAAACTCATTTTTTTCTTCCTAATGATTTTAAATTATTCTTCCAACCTCTTTTATGCTTGAAACTAGCCTCTCTTTGACTAATAGTCTTATAGGTTTGTATCATAGAGGTATGAGTGTATTTGAAATCTTGTAGGAGCTCCATTTTGTTAGGTATGTGGAGCTAAAAGCTTCACCAAGGAGCATAGACAAACAGGTTCGGGTCTACACAGACGCCGGTGTCGGTCAGGAGAGACCGACGTCGGTCAGTTGCAGTTACAGAGGCGCCGACGTCGGCAGCAGGGTCGGCCGGCGATGGTCACAGGCGAACAGGCAGGAACCGACGTCGGTTACCTGCGTGTCCAGAAAGCGATTTCCGAGGACAGAAGCGAGTGTTTGCATGATGAGTTTGAGTTGTAGACTCAAGCTCGCGTCTCTATTGTTAGCAATATTATTTTTAGAGCCCTTGTTGAAGAGGCTTAACTGTCTGTTGTAAGAGCATGCTCAAGTTTCCTATTTCTATATGTAGGAGAGATCTTCTAAGCTATTGTAAGATGATGAGAGAGTGTAATTGAGTATGAGTAGAACATTGTAAATGTTTGAAGGACTGTACTTGAGAGAGAGATCTTGAGGAATAGAGATCTAGTGAGAGATCTTGTGTGCATCTGAGAGAGGTGTGGAAGAACAAAGTTCTTCATTTGTATTCCTATTGTAAAGAGTTTTTAATACAAGTTTTCAGGGTGTTTTCTTGTATATCTTGTTCTGTGCTATTTATCATTTCAGTTACTTATCTATCTGATTTATTTCCGCATTCATTGCTTTCATAAGTGTAATCCATTGTTGGTTGATCCCCAACAAGTGGTATCAGAGCTCAGGTTCACTAACAGGTGGTTCAGATCTGTGTAGTGTGTTCGGATTACAGGTTGCTCACAGGGATTTCTGTTTGAGTGGGAGAAGCAATGGCAGAGGAAAGTAAGTTGAGAATGGAAAAGTTTAATGGCAAGAACTATCAGCACTGGAGAATGCAGATAGAGGACTATCTGTATCAGAAGGATCTTTACTTACCGTTAGGCGGGATAACAAAGAAGCCCAAGGACATGGAGGATGAAGAATGGGAAGTTCTTGACAGAAAGGCTCTTGGGTCTATAAGACTGAGTCTGGCCTCCACTGTGATATCTAATTTGTCACAGGCAAAAACTACGGTAGAGTTAATGACCACGTTAGCTAATTTGTATGAAAAACCCTCTGCTTCAAATAAGGTATATTTGATGAAGCAATTATTTAATTTGCATATGCAAGAAGGTGGATCTGTTTCCAATCACCTGAATGATTTCCATGGTATTGTTAATCAGTTAAGTTCTGTTAATATTGTATTTGAAGATGAAATAAAGGCTCTTTTAATTTTATGTTCTTTGCCTGAAAGCTGGCATGGCTTGGTAATGGCAGTTTCTAATACTGCTTCTGCTTCGAATATTTTAAAAGTAGAGGATGTGGTTAGTGTTATTTTGAATGAAGAAATTCGCAGGAAAAGCACAGAAGAGACTTCTGGGACATCCGGGAACGCTTTAAATCTCGAGAGCAGAGGAAGGCAAAAAGAAAGGAGTAAGAGGAGATCAAGATCTAAGTCTAAGGGAAGAGGCAGATCCAAATCCAGGAATGGCAGAAGGCCACAATGCTGGAACTGTGGAAAGTTGGGGCACATAAGCAGAGATTGCTGGTCAAAGCCTAAGGAGGATAATCAGCACGAAGGAAAGGAAGAGACAAAGGTTGCAGGTATTGCACAGGATGCTCTTATTTTCTCTTTGCATAATAATATAGAATCTTGGGTATTAGATTCTGGTGCATCTTTCCATGCTACCCCTAACAGAGAATATTTCAGTGACTATGTCCATGGAGATTTTGGAATAGTGTACTTAGGGGATGATGAGCCTTGTAAGATTATTGGCAAAGGTAAAGTGCAGCTAAAGATGCAGAATGGCAACACATGGGTGTTGAGGGATGTGATGCATGTTCCTAGTTTAAAGAGAAATCTGATTTCTGCAGGTAAGCTAGGTGATGAGGGTTGTACAGTAACTCTCACAGCAGATTCTTGGAAAGTGACCAAGGGTGCACTTGTTATGGCCAGAGGTAAGAGAGAAGGTACTCTCTATTTGTGTAATTGTATTACTAACAAATCTCCTTCAGTTTTATCTACTTCAGATGTGGATGCTAAATTGTGGCACTCAAGGCTTGGCCACATGAGTGAGAAGGGGATGTCAATCCTTAAGTCTAAAGGTATGCTTTCAGATTTGAAAAGTATGGATCTAGAATTTTGTGAGCATTATGTGTTTGGAAAATAGAAAAGGGTTAGTTTTCTAAAGACTGGGTCTACTAAGAAAAGGCAGAAGTTGCAGCTTGTTCACACAGACGTGTGGGGACCGGCTCATGTAGCCTCTATTGGCGGATCACAGTACTATGTTACATTCATAGATGACGCCACAAGAAAGGTATGGATCTACTGTATTAAAAAGAAATCTAATGTTTTTGAGACTTTTAAGATATGGAAAGCCATGGTTGAGAATGAAACAGGCAAAAGATTAAAGTGCTTGAGATCTGATAATGGTGGTGAGTTCTGCAGTCTTAAGTTCAAATTGTATTGTTACATGAATGGGATCCGTAGGCAAAGGACGGTTCCAAGGACACCTCAGCAGAATGGTATTGCTGAAAGGATGAACAGGACTATTATGGAGCGTGCAAGATGTATGAGATTGCATGCAGGGTTGCCCTTAGAGTTTTGGGCAGAAGCAGTTGACACCGCAGTGTACCTGATCAACAGAGGACCCTCTACAGCTCTGGATGGTGGAATTCCAGAAGAGGCATGGACAGGTAAAAAGGTTGATCTCTCATATCTCAAAGTTTTTGGTTGTGAAGCCTTTGTGCACATAGATAAGGAAAATAGAAAGAAGCTTGATGCTAAGTCTACGAGGTGCACGTTTATAGGCTATGGCTCGGATGATTTTGGTTTCAGATTTTGGAATCTAGGAACTAACAAGGTAATTAGGAGCCGTGATGTTGTTTTCAATGAAAGGGTGATGTACAGTGATCAGATAAGGAAGCTAGATCAAGCTGGGCAGAGCAATAATGAGTTGGACGAAGTTATGGTCCAAAATGAGCTCGCGGGAAAAAGAAATAATCACTTACAGGAAAACACAGAGACCGACGTCGGCAGGTTTGGAACCGGCATCGGCAGTACAGAAACTGATGTCGGTCACACAGAGACCGACGTCAGCAGACCAGACACCGGCGTCGGCTAGGAAGAACCAGCGTCGGCCAGTAACAGGTCTACAGGTGGCCGAGGTCGGTCACTGTCAGAAAATTTGGGTGGACAGATTGTGGAAAACGAGTCCAAGACACCAATCAGGAGGTCTGAAAGGGTAAGTAAGCCTCCAATTAGATATTCTCCTTCTTTATATTATTTATTGCTAACCGATGGTGGAGAACCAGAAAGTTTTGAAGAAGCTTTACAGGTGGAGTCCAGGAGTAAGTGGGAGCATGGCATGATTGAGGAGATGGAGTCCTTAAGAGAGAACCAAACATGGGATTTGGTTGAATTGCCAGCTGGTAAGAGAACACTGAAGAACAGGTGGACTTACAGGTTGAATGAAGGTGAGGATGGTCAGATGAGATACAAGGCCAGATTGGTTGTGAAAGGATTTGCACAAAAGCCAGGTATTGACTTTGGTGAGATTTTTTCTCCAGTTGTTAAGATGACTTCTATAAGGGTTGTATTGTCTTTGGTTGCTTTTGAGGATTTGCATCTTGAGCAGCTAGATGTTAAAACAACATTTCTTCATGGAGATTTAGATGAGGAAATTTACATGGAACAGCCAGAAGGTTTCGAGGTCAAGGGTAAGGAGAAACTAGTGTGCAGGTTAAAGAAAAGCTTGTATGGCCTCAAGCAAGCTCCAAGGCAATGGTACTTGAAATTTGACAGGTTTATGACTGAGCATGGCTTCAGTAGGTGTCAATCAGACCATTGTGTATATTTTAAGAGATTTGATAATGGTAGATACATTATTCTATTGTTGTATGTAGATGACATGCTGGTTGCAGGGTCTCACATGCAGGATATCTCAAAGCTTAAGGTGAAGTTAGCTCAAATGTTTGCTATGAAGGATTTGGGAGCAGCTAAGAAAATCCTTGGCATGAGCATTAAGAGAGACAGAGAAAATCACAGGTTGATATTATCTCAAGAAGATTATGTGGACAAGGTGTTGAAACGGTTCAACATGCAGGATGCGAAACCGGTAAGCACACCTTTGGCAGGACATTTCAAGTTGAGTAAAGAACAATGTCCCAATTCACATGATGAGGTAGAGTACATGAATAAGGTTCCATATTCTTCTGCGGTAGGAAGTTTGATGTATGCAATGGTGTGTACTAGACCGGATATTGCCCAAGCAGTGGGAGTAGTAAGCAGGTATATGGCCAATCCAGGAAAGGAACATTGGAAAGCAGTACAATGGATCCTTAGATATTTGAGAGGAACCAGCAGTAGACACTTATGCTATGGAGGTTCAGATACTTCTCTACATGGCTATGTAGATTCAGATATGGTAGGGGATTTGGATGGCAGGAGGAGCACCACAGGTTATGTTTTTACTGTAGGTGGAATGGCAGTTAGTTGGATTTCTAAGTTGCAGAAGGTTGTAGCCTTGTCAACTACAGAAGCAGAGTACATTGCAGCTACAGAAGCTAGCAAGGAGATGATATGGATGACACGGTTCATGGAAGAGCTTGGAAGGGAGCATGGGAGTTGCAGACTGCATAGTGACAGTCAGAGTGCAATCCATTTGGCTAAGAACTCAGCTTTTCATTCTAGAACCAAGCACATTCAGCTAAGGTACCACTTCATACGGCAGGTATTGGAAGATGGTGAGTTGAAGCTGGAGAAGATCCATACAGACATGAATCCTGCTGATATGCTAACAAAGCCGGTTACTAAGGAGAAGTTGAATCTTCATTCAACTTCTATTGGTCTTCATGATTGAGTTGAAGATGGAGGAGCTAGAAGATCTTGCTGTACAGGTATTGGTGCAGCTGGTTTATCTCCAAGTGGGAGATTGTTAGGTATGTGGAGCTAAAAGCTTCACCAAGGAGCATAGACAAACAGGTTCAGGTCTACACAGACGCCGGCGTCGGTCAGGAGAGACCTACGTCGGTCAGTTGCAGTTACAGAGGCGCCGACGTCGGCAGCAGGGTCGGTCGGCGACGGTCACAGGCGAACAGGCAGGAACCGACGTCGGTTACCTGCGTGTCCAGAAAGCGATTTCCGAGGACAGAAGCGAGTGTTTGCATGATGAGTTTGAGTTGTAGACTCAAGCTCGCGTCTCTATTGTTAGCAATATTATTTTTAGAGCCCTTGTTGAAGAGGCTTAACTGTCTGTTGTAAGAGCATGCTCAAGTTTCCTATTTCTATATGTAGGAGAGATCTTCTAAGCTATTGTAAGATGATGAGAGAGTGTAATTGAGTATGAGTAGAACATTGTAAATGTTTGAAGGACTGTACTTGAGAGAGAGCTCTTGAGGAATAGAGATCTAGTGAGAGATCTTGTGTGCATCTGAGAGAGGTGTGGAAGAACAAAGTTCTTCATTTGTATTCCTATTGTAAAGAGTTTTTAATACAAGTTTTCAGGGTGTTTTCTTGTATATCTTGTTCTGTGCTATTTATCATTTCAGTTACTTATCTATCTGATTTATTTCCGCATTCATTGCTTTCATAAGTGTAATCCATTGTTGGTTGATCCCCAACACATTTTCATTCACTAAAAAACATCATGTTTTTCTTTGTTATTTATAATCCACCCTTAAGACACCATGAAATCACCACATATAATACCTTTCTTAATCTTCAATTAACTTGGTTGTAGGTGTCATTTTTAGAGTTTTAACTGTGTCTTAAAGTTTCAAGACCTTAGCTCATGACTCTTAGAATATACCAATGGTTCTATCATGTTTTTTATGTTTTAAAAATTTCCTAATGCCTTTAAAACTCATTATTTCATCCATCATCATTGTTTAAGACAAATTCTTCAATAGGTAGTTGTAGGTGACTGTTTGAAAAATCTAAGTATGTAGTTTTGAGTTGGCTTTATTAAACTAGGTTATTGATGATCTAAAATTGAATAATACTCATTAAAATTATCTTATAATTTCCTTTCAATCTCCATATATAATTTTCAAATCATCTTACCACCACTGACTTCATTTTCTACACACATAAAGTCTTGTAGGTGTGTCTTACGAGGCTCTTTAGCTCAGTCCTTTAGCCATTACTTGAATTACAATTATTCTAGCTTCCATAATGGTTTTTGAAATATAAAAATCATATTTTAATATTTGATAGGCCTGATACCTATGATCAAACATCCTTCATCTCAAAACTCTCTATGGTATGTACATATACTTGTGTGTATGTATCAATGCTACTAAATATGTTTCCTTGATCATTTTTTCACTTGAAAATGGTTTAAGTGACTTCAATTAACTATTTAATCTTATATTATTATATTTAATTCAAGTTTCATGTTCTTGTTCATTCATGTTTGGAAGATTGTATTCAAAAGGAGGACCTACAAGTCTAGGCAAACATGTAGGTCTACATTTGATACAAGATACCTTTATGATCTTTGTTTTGAACTTTTTAGACCTTGAATTTAATCTCAACAAATGTTTCATAGAGTATATATGAGTTAGGGCCTCTATATTATCTTTAAAAATGCAAAATAGAGATCTTACATACATCCTTATGTAGTAGTCTCCACACCATCATCAAATGAGGAACATTATAAAATGTTTAGAGAGAATGGAATTGGTACTAGAATGGATGGTGGTTAAAGTTTAAATTAAATTTAATGGAATATAAACATAAATAAAGACCTTATTTTCACCTTTCTAAACATTTCAAACTGGAGCAAACAAAAGCTAGAATAATCAATCTATAGGTTATGCACAAGAGAATATTTATTTAAAAAAATACCTTCCACACATGACAACATGGTGAATGGATGTGTATGATATATCTAAAAACCTATGATAAATCACTCCAATTAGTTTCATGTAGCCAAGTATTTCACATTTAAACTGGAGTTGCACAAAACTCAGCTTATGGGGGTTTGAGCCTTCAAAAAATAGTCTAGATCCTTAGTAATTATTCATACATATAAATATCTCGATCCAATGACCAATACAAAAAATTATAAGCCCATAGGGGCCCCAAACTATGACTAAAATCTTAACACCCAACTCTACCTATATGGCCTGTACCATGGATTTGAAAATGACCTTCAAGAACTTATGAATGGAATGATGGAAGAGAGAGAGAGAGAGATTTATGAAATTATTGGATTTGAAACCTATTCCTATGATTTTTTATGACTTTTATAATATTAAATGACACCTATGTAATATATTTAGATGTAAATGACTTTAATAAGTCAATACGATTCTCTTAACTCCTCCCTTTGGTGTTAAAACTCAAGATTCTAATGTTTGTCTATCTATCTAACATGTGTGATAGTTGAGTAACTAATCCAAGGTCTTTGGAAGGTACCTTTTATAGATTACCCACTTTGGGATATTTTACATACATTGGAGTTAGTCAAAAATCAACTTTTTCCTCATTTTCACCACCTTCAAGTTTACAAATAAACCTTAAAGTCTCTAAAACATAATGAAATGTTATGAAAATATGATTAAAAATAAAATGATTTTAGGAAACTCCTAACAACCCATGACACCACTTTTAACCAAGCCTTATCTTTCCATGACATGTATAGACCCCTATATGACCAAATAAGACATTACCTTAACTTCTCCAAACTAACCTTAAACAATGTTAATAAGGTTTAATGAAGACTTTTAGGGATCATATAAGACATTACAAGACCACATGACAATCCTATGAAAGTTTCATCCTAGATGGAATGAACCATTTTGACTTGAGGTCAAAAAATTTTCAACATTTTGGTAATTCATAGGGGTAACATGCCTTCAATGCTAAATGGACCAGTAGCCTTGTCCTTCCATTGGGAAATGGAGTTACTTGCACTCAATTTCAGACCTAACCAGACCTTGACCATGAAAAAAAAAATTATTGGACATTTAAACACATACAAACAAATATAAAAGGTCATAAAACAAAGAAAAAGACACACACATTGCTATCAAACACTTAGGGAACACAACAATGACATAATCAAAATAAATATATACAACTAACCTAAAAAAACTTCTTCCTCTTGGATCAAAGGGGAAGCATGTACAATATCTTGATCCATGAAATTATGGATGATATGAAATAAGTTGTCTCTTTAGCCTTGATCATGTTGTCTTCATCTGCTTCATGATTTCCAACCCTCTTGGCATGATCTCAAATGAAGTAATGGTAGTTGAAAATTATTCGCCTATAAAGGTGAATTCATATTATGTTTAAACAACATTATAATGACCTCTCTTTATGTTTGTGCTTGTCTCAATCATGGACATCTTTTTATTGATAGGAGAACCCTCAAACATAGTGATTTGAAGGTTGTCATATTTTACTTCAAGAGGAAAGACAACTTTAATAAAATATTCAAACTGACCAATAGGAGGTGTAGGACTTGGAGAGCCTCAAACACATCACAAATATCATTGAACTTCTATCACAAGCCACATTGATCTATCGAGTTAGCAACAAATTTAGCCTCTATTTATTTTTCAAATTAAATATCTTGATCATCTTCAATAGTGTCATAGTCATCATAGATGACCCCACTATAGAGTTGAGACCCTTGGAGGTATCCTTCAAGGAATGTTTTCTCAATAGGATCCTTACACCCTTTATCAATAATCTTATTTTTCTCTTCTAGAGGTGTTTTATTCCTAAGATATTCCTTTTCTGTGTCTTGATCGATCTCTTCATTGGCAACTACAACATGATCTAGTTTATCTCTTTATTCACTCAAGAATACTAATTTATGTTTGTCTTCAATAAGGGGAGTACCAATAGTTAACTCTTCATCATAGACTCTTGAGTTGTCTTCTTCATTAGTTGCAACTATAACTTGATCCTCTTCACTTACTTTCCATAGTATAGGTTCTTATTTAATGAGAGAGATGGTGGGAGGGTGATGAACAAGATGATGAGTTGTAAAGGGAGTATGAGGTGTGATAGATTAATCATGAATGGGATTGGGGATGGAGAGAGGTTCTTGGATAGGTTCAAATTATTTCACAAGAGTTGGCATGGTATAATTAGGAATCATAGTCTAAGAAGGCCTCCAAGATGACAAGATCTTACTTTCTTTAGGAGGGATATGTGAGCTTAAGGAAGACTTATATTCAAAGGAGGAGTAGTAGGAATATGATATCATGGTTGAGGTTGTTTGGATGGCAAAGAATATTCTTCTTGAAACACACCATCAAAGCCATCTATAAGAGTTTCTTAATTCTTCCACCTATATAATCTATCTATCCACCATTGGATACAAATTATCATTTCATACAACTCATCATTGATGGTGTATTGGGTTTAGTCTTAAACTAACTTCCACATACTCATAAACTTTTGAACTAACTACCTCATCCTCTCTATGAGATGAATATGTATCACATCATGTTTTCTATCACATGTTCTCATCACCTCTTTTGATTTTATCAAATTTGGCTTAAGTGATAAAAAGAATTTTGCTTGAGATGGAATTGATGTATGAAGGGAGGAGTATGACTATTGAAAGTATTGGTAAGACTATTAAGGTGTGTAATTAGAATCATATGAAGAGAATGTAGGACAACCATAAGACTGATATGACTCATGACAAGGCTAATAGGAATCAAAGTGAGGTTGATATGGATCATATGGCTAGTAGGAGTTATGTTCATGATGATAGGAAGGTACATATTTTTCAACAAGAATTTCATTTCCCTCATAGCCTTGTTGAGGCTCTTCAACAAAGGGCTACTCAAAAAAATCATGTTCATGTAGAGGGAAAAAAATCTAGCCATAGTTTTAACATGACTCATAAAGAGGGCAACAATTTGGGTCATGACAAGGCTAATAAGGAGGTATAAAATAGAAGTTATCTTCATACATATCCATCCTAGCTTAATGAGTCAAAATAAAACACAAGATATTATAAAATAATTTTCATAATAAGTACCTAGGCTAATAAAACTAGTTGATTCCATTTGTAATTTCCATTGGTGTTTTTTTAATTCCTCTAATGGATGATAGGTATAAGTACAAATAATTCTTCAACAACTTTGGACCTTGGTCCCACCGAACATGTCAAAACTATTGTCACTCAATTTTTCACCCTTAGAGAGGTAGTTCAAGCTTCCTCCAATTGAATAAAATAATGGGATTACCCCTACAGCTATGGGTTGTTTATAGTAAGGGTAAACCTCTAGATTAAAGGTCTAGATCCATTGGTATATCTATTTAAACTCACACCTATGCTACTAACTTTTCTAGTATGAAAATGGAGAGAGAAAACATGAAAGAAACCAAATCTAATGAGGTGGTGCACCAAATTTAAATTGATCACTACCAACCAACTACAATTTCAATTAAAATAAGATCCTAACCTACACATGACACTAATCCAAATCTTCCTTTATACATTAGTATTTTTCATGGAGGTTTTTGAAGCAAGCTTGAGTGAGGATGACTAAACAAGAGGTCATGGCATGACACTAGTGAAGAAACAACTCACTAAACTCATACACACTCCATTTGAATACTTCAAGAGACTTGAAAAAGACTTTAAAAATTGAATATGAATGATAAAAAGGACAACATTCCAAGGAAGTGAATCTATCACTTATCAAGATGAACTAGTCTAATAGGCACATTGAAATAGTCTACGGAGAAGGTAAAACTAGGTTATTTTTCATTGATCAAAGGCTAAAAATAAGTCAGGCTTCACCATACCTATGTGGAGGATATAAAATTACCTAATTAAGTTTTAATATATATCACAAATGAGTGAGAGAGAGAGAGAGAGAGAGAGAGAGAGAGAGAGAGAGAGAGAGAGAGAGAGAGAGAGAGAGAGAGAGAGAGAGAGAGAGAGAGAGAGATGATAAGTGTCTCATGAGTTAAAAATAAGATATTAGTTATTAAACTACCTAAATAGGTCTTAAATGCCATGTGTATCTCCTCTAAATATGTTCTTTTGATCCATGTGGTGTAGGAGTTAGAATGCTTGATTGACACCATGATTAGCTCTCTAAAATTTCCCTTTGCCTTGGCATGTTGAAGGAAAAGTGGCCTTACTAATTGTCATATCAATTTTTATTACACCTTTGCTTTGATATTGACACATCTAGACTCACCCCTTTAGGTTATTTTTCACACATCACCTCCTTTTCTTGCTAGGTGTTTAGAATAATCTTCATCTCCTTGGGCCAATTTTTCATACAAGTGTCAAACTTTAATTTCTCTGATTTAGATCATATTATCTTCATGGATGGCATATTTAACTCATATTATACCTAAAACAATCCATTTTTTAAGTCTCAAACCACCCCCAAGAACTCATTCTCTACCAAAAAACTCTAATTAGGCCATTTATAGCCCTAAAATCTAATAAAATTCCTTGTGTAGAGAAAATTATAGATGGTAATAATAATCTAAAGGCATATTATAGGACCCTATATGGCCTTACAACTTCACGTTCAATTTCAAGATTAGAAAGTGAGTGGAAATATCTTTTTTCTACTTTTCTCTCTCCTAACTAGGTCTCAATTAGGCCTCCCTGCCTAAAGATTGAAAATTGACTCTATAAGTTTATCATACATGAAAAACCACAAATAAACATGTGATTTAGTTATATTATATATTCCATATTCTTCATGTCATTTTTGGAGCTTTGACACCTTATACAAACCTATCAAATAGCTAAAAATAGTCTTTTAAGGCCTATTCTATATAGTTTCATACCTGCAAGTATAAACCAATAGAATGGGGTGATTCTCAGTGGAGTATTATAAATTATTAAATTCATTTAATATTTTTTCCAATCCAAATAGAGGCATATAAATGTATTTCTCTCTCATCAGTTCATTTTGGCCTCTTAAGCAGCCTGGAAGTGCTTCAAGGTCTTAACAATTGTTTGTATAGCTCAAGGTATGAATCCTCCAAAAAATTACACAAAATTCATGTACACTAGGCTATCTAACTATACTTATGATCCCACATTCCCATGCAACATCTCCATATCATACCAATCAAAGGAAGGTAGCTTCGAGGGTTACTAGTAGGCATTTTATGAGGTTTGAGATAAAAATAAGGTCTATAGGTACATATTTCAGTTATTTATAAGTTTATAATGGCCTAAATAGGTCAGTTACATCCATCCTAACCTAATCACATGATATTATTGTTACTTTTTTCTTTAAACTCTTTGCATATACCATTAAGTGATACTTAGGGTTCTCAAATTTTTTTGCACAAAATACCTTAGTTGACTATTTCACCTACTTTCCACTGTCAAGAGGTATAGAAATTCATATGATGTTTGTGTATATACCTAACCATATTATCATGGCTCTCAATGGTCCTCAAATCACCTCAACAAGACATCTCTTTAATTGATTTCCTTATAGGCTTGCTTGTGTAATTAGGACTATTTGAGAAGAACAAGGTTTATCTCGATTCTTTCTTCACTTCAAATGAAGGCCTTATGGAGTCATCCATAATTATTAAATCACCCTAAAATAATTTTCCCTTCTCTCAAGCTTCACATATATTTCAAGACCATTCAAACAAGCATCATATTGTCATGGCCTTAGGCAAGACTATGTGTATGCAATTAGCCTTATGAGCCCTATTTGGTCACTTCCTCTACTCCTTGACTAGATATCCTTTATCTCAAATGGTTTAACTAACTTGAGACTCACTTTTTTCTTCCTAATTATTTTCACTTATTATTCCAACCTCTTTTTGACTTGAAACTAACCTCTCTTTGACTAACAGTCATGTAGGTTTGTATTATAGAGGCTTGAGTGTATTTGAAAGTTTTTAGGACCTCTATTGTCACTCACTAAACACCTTCATGGTTTTGATCTATTTTGAAAGTATAAAAACTTTTGAATTTTCTCCTTTAATAAACCATGAACTCACCACACACAATACCTTTCTCAATCTTCAATTAGCTTGGTTGTAGGTGTCATTTTTAGAGTTTTGATTGTGTCTTAGAGTTTCATGACCTTGTCTTATCACTCTCTAAATCTCATAATTTTTCTATCATGTTTTTGATTTTTTATAACTTCCCCAATGCCGTCAAAACTCATTACTTCATTAATCATCATTTTTCAGGACAAATTCTTTAATAGGTGGCTGTGGGTGACTCTTTGAAAAGTTTGAGTATATAGTTTTGAGTTGGATTTCTTTAACTAGGTCATTGATCATATTAAAGTGACTAATACTCATTAGAGGTATCTTATATTTTCATTTCAAGATCCATATATCATTTTCAAAGAATTTTACCATTATTTCCTTCACTATCTACACACATACAATCTTGTAGGTGTGTCTTACTAGGCTTGTTAGCTCATTCCTTTATCCATAACTTGACTTACAATTAATCTAGTTGCCCTAATGGTTTTTGAACTCTCCAAATCATCTCTTAAAAATTTATATTGATCTCTCTGATCAAACATCCTTCATCTCAAAAATTACCCTATGGTACCTACACAGACCTATATGTATGTATCAAGGTTGTTAACTGTGTTTCCTTGACCATTTCTACACTTGAAAATGGTTTAAGTAACTTCAATGACCTATTTCAACTTTTATGATTATATTTAAGTTAGGTTTCATGTTCTTGGTCATTCTTGTTTGGAAGATTGTAGTCAAAATGAGGACCTATAGGTTTAGGCAGACCTATAGTTCTGCATTTGATATAAGTGACCTTTAAGATATTTATTTTAACCTTTTTAGACCTTAAATTCAATCTCCACCAATTTTTCATGGAGTATATATGAGTTAGGGCCTCTAAATTCCCTCGAACAATGTAAAATAGATATCTTACATACATCCTTATGTAACAGTCTCCACATAATCATCAAATGAGGAACACTATAAATTATTTAGAGAGAATGATATTATAACTAACATATAGGGTGGTTAAATTTGTAATTTCATTTAAGGGAATACAAACATGAATAAATACCTTATTTTAGCCTTTCCAAACATTGCAAACTATAGAAAACAAAAGCCATGAGAATCAACCTACAACTTATGCACAAGAGAATATTTCTTTTCTAAAAGACCTTCTGCACATGCCAACATGGTGAATGGATGTGTATGATACATCTATATACCTTTTATAAATAAATATAATTGGTTTCATGTAGCTAAATAGTTCACACTTGAACTACAGTTGCATAAAACTTAGCCAATGGTGATTTGAGCATTCAAAAAGTGTGTATCTCCTTAGCGATTGATCATAAATATAATGAACTCAATATAATGACCAATTACACAAATTGGAATCTGATATGGTTCCCATACTCTAGCTAGAATCTTAGCCCCCAACTCTACTTGTAAAACTTATACCATGCAGTTGAAAATGACCTTCAAGAGCTTATGAAAGGAATGATGGAGGAAAGAGAGATATTTATGAAACTATTAGACTTGAAACCTCTTCTAATTCTTTTTTTTTGACTTGTAGAAGGTGAAAAGACACATCTATAATGTTTTTACATAAAAATGACTTCAAAAAGTATGTACAAGTCTCTTAACTCCTCCCTTTGGTGTTGAAACTCAAGATTCTAACCTTTGTCTGACTATCTAACATTTGTGGTAGTTTTGTAACTGCTCAAAGGTCTTTGGAAGGTGTTCCACTTGGGGATATTTGACATACATTAGAGTTAGCCAAAAATCACCCTTTTCCTCATTTTCACTAGCTTCAAGTTTACAAATGAAACTTGAAGTCTCCAAAACATCCTGAAATGTTATGGCAAAGTGATTAAAACATAAAATTACTTTGGTAAACTCCTAACAACTTATGACACCGCTTGACCGAGCCTTATCTCTCCATTACATGTCTAGACCATTATAAAACAAAACAATACATTACCTTAACTTCTCCAAACTAACATTAAACAACGCTAATAAGGTTTTATGAAGACTTTTAGGCATCATATAACACATGACAAGACCATATGACAATCTTATGAAAGTTTCATCCTAAAGGGATTGACCCATTTTGACTTGAGGCCAAAATGTGGTCAACATGAACATAATTTCAACTATATAGGATGGGATTTTGGCATTAATAAACACCAATTTCATAGCATAATGAAACAAATAGATGAGTAACTCAATCACAGAGGCAATTGGGGCCAATTTGAGTCCCTTCAACCTAATTGTGACTATAGGATTTAATGGTGGTCTTAATTAATTATTTTATCATATATTGAGATAATTAGTCAATTTCTATAATTATTAATGTGATTTGGCCCAAATTATTCCCTTTTCAAACCTAATTCTAACTATATACGATGTGATATAGGTCTTAATCTCCATAAATTTTATCACTACATAAACCAGATAATATATTACTTTAATCACAAATGCAGTTGGAACCAATTTGATCCCCTTTAACCTAATTAGGGGATAATAATGTTATTTGGGGATAAATTAGCTCTGATTCAATCATGAATTGGTCTAGTTAGTCAACTAGTAGAATTAGAGATGTGATTTGTACCAAATTGAGCCCTATAAACCTAATTATGGCTTAATCAAATTTATAGGATGTAATTTTTGGCTTAATCAACCTTAATTTTATCATAAATTCAATCACAAAAAATTATTTGAGGCTAATCTGAGTGCCTTAAACATAAATTTAGCTATAAGATGTGATTTGGGCAAAATTAAGCCATGCGAACCTAATTTCAATTATGTGTGATGTGATTTGGGTTTCAATCAACACCAATTGCATCACATAATGAACCAAATAGTTAATTAGTTCAATCATGGAGGAAATCAAGGCTGATTTTAGTCCCTTCAACCTAACTACAATAATAAGATTTTAATGGGGGCTCAATGAGCCCTAATTTTATCGTAGATTGAGGTAATTAATCAATTTGTGTAATTAGTAATGCAAATTGGACATAAATGTGTCCCTTTAAAACTAAATTCTTACTCTATAGGATATGATATGAGGCTCAATTGACACCAATCATATCACTACATGAACCAAATAATCTATTAGTTCAATCACACATGTAATTTTGGAAAATCTGAGCCCCTTGAACCTAAAAAGGATAGTATGACATTTTTTATGGCTAAATTAGCTTTGAATGCATCATGAACTGATCAAATTAATTAATTAGTACATAAACATTTTTTTAGGACAAATTGAGCATTATGAACCTAATTTATAGCTCAATCAATTGTATATTATATTTAATTTATGGTTAATCAAACCAAATTCTATATTAAAAAATTAAGTAATTATAAAGAATAAAATGTATAAATAAACTCTTGAATAATATGTATAAATACCCTTTGAATAAATGGTATAAACAACATGTCTATAAAATTTTTTATGCATTCCTTGCATTGATAATAAAACACTTTCTCCAACATTAACATTTTACCTCTTTCGATATTTCCATCTCAAAAATTATTCTATGCATCATTCTTCACACTACATAATGGAAGACAAAATCAATCAAGTTTTTTTTTTGTCCCTACCCTCAAATTCTATCAACTTTGTAAAATCATGGGTGATATGTTTCATTCTAATGCAAGGGAAAAGTTATATCATAAAATGCTAGAGTAATTACAAATGTTGAGAGAAAAATCAATGGAATGAATGTGAACATTTCATTCAATACAAGGTATACATATTATCCCCTATTAACCAAATATCATGGATGATTATGAAATGAATAATGATAATGGATTTTTACCTAAAGGTCCAAATTATGTTAAAATTTTGCATTCAAATGTGATGTTTTAAATTTTATTGATGATGATAATATTCATGATGATTTACCCACTAACAATGAAGAAATTACATTAAAACACATAAATTGGTGAAAGTTAAAATGATTAAATTTCCATAAAACATTGAATAGCGAATGTAAAAATGAATAAAACTATATGGGGATAGAAAATGAATAAAATAGTGGTGAAGATAACAATATGGAAATGCCAAATCCAAAAAAAATACCATTAGTAACACTTCTCAAGATTTTACATAGAAGAATGATATAATTAATTGAAATTGATGAAAGCATTTTAAAACCATTTCCCAAATAAAATGTTTGACTACCATTTAAAAAAAAAATCTAAAATAACTTTTGATAATTACTTTGAAGATTTAAATGATACTCAAAGATGTCTGTTTATTTCATTGATGAAATTGCTTAATATGAAATCTACAATAAACATGCTAAGACTAAGAACATCTAATATTGATGTCAAAAACAAGGAATTGTTGAAAAGTTACATGATGCATAAAATACTTTAGGTGAAAACATGCACCAAAGATAGTAAAAATGCCTCACGCATAATGATAACATGTGGTTTAAGTTATCAAATAGGAAGAAAATTTTTATTATAAAAACAAGAAGAACACTACACATAGACATAAAAACACTAATGAAATCAATTAGGATACAAAATAAAACATGATGATTCTAATTCTCTAGCATAATTCCATAAAATGAAAAGTCTATAGCTGATTCTCTCAAATATTTACTTGCAAAATTTTGGAAATGACACACGGGTTTCACTCAACACAATAGATGTAGTGAAAATAGGATTTGATTCTCGTAAATGTAAAATGCATCTGAAACATTTTAGGTATGATCCAAACACAACTATACTCTATGATTTTACTCAAATATCTAAAAAATTATATTAATCAAGGATTTTTTGAGATGGAAAAATGCTTATATGTCAAAATAAATCACAAATGCACCACCTATTATAGGAAACATGTTGAATTTTCAATGCATTAGATGTTTTTTGCAATGTACATGGTACTTTTCACATTGACAACACTTTTCAAGACAACGGCATGGAAGTACACCAATATCAATAAGAGAATTTATTCCATCCATTTTATATGAAATTTTAGATGGACATTTATTTTTATAGAAAAGCATGTTTGGATGGAACTTGCAACATTTGTGGTGGATTGCCAAAATTGTATCCACAAAGAAATCGTAAGTGGAAATATAAAATAATTAGTTAGTTTAAGTGAATAAAAATATGTGACATATCATTTAAAATATGAAAATAAATCTAAAATGTGTGAGCTTGTTACAAGATAAATACATGTTTTAGAATTAATGGTCAAATTCAAGGATGAAAATATTTATGAGTATGCAAGGCACACACATAGAGCTAAATGGTTATATGAACAATTTAGTTTAAGCAAAGACACACTCTCACTTTGTTAGTTTAAAATGCTAATAATTAAAAATTCAAACCACAAATGGATGTCCATTCATAGTAATACAACTTATTAAAGGTTTCCATTTTTGTGCATATATAATTCATGGTTTCAATTAATAATTGAGAAAAATATCAAAAAGTATCAAGGGACTATTATTTATCTGTCACTAATGATCAATAACATTCTATAGAGTATGTGAAAGTTATTTTGATATGTTTTATGGAAATTTTACTGAGATGAACATTACTTTCAATCAACATTATTTTTGGTTAGACAATTTCACATCATAATTTAAGAATGAAAAAAAATTGTTGGTTGATTAGGATACATGTTGCCACTAGCATAAAACATATTTGTATTTTCACTAAGGTCGATAATGATGGTGCCAAATCATTTGTGAAAAATCCCTTTCAATAGAGGAGTTGAATTTCAAATATGGCATTGACTTGATTGATGCAAAAACTACTATTGAATGGTGTAACAAGATAATGACCCATGGTGCTTAAGAAAAATATAGTGTTCATAGATATTTATATTTCATGGAAAATAATAATTTTAAAGGTATGAGGATTGTATGAAAATAACATGATCAAATGAGATCCACTCATTCTATAGCTCAAATGCAAGTTCTTGGATAATTAATGTGAGCCACATGACATGTTTTTTTTTTTTTTGCATGTCTAGAATTTATTTGTAAGGAGTGTGTCACAAGAGTGGGTGCATGAATGGAGTTTTAGACCTATAAGTCCAATTGACGCATATCATGTTCCACTAGTATTAAAACTTATAGATATGACATCATCACATGATTTTTACCATGTATCTAATCTAGGTATAATAGGTACAAGATTAATAACTATGTACTAAATTCTCATTATCTATCAACATCATTATTTAAAAATAGTTTTACTTTGTGATGTAGGACATATTTTCTATAGTTATCATGGATGAGGACAACAAAGAGGAAACATATTACTAGTTATATCAGTGTGAAAAGAAAAAACAAATTGACTTATTTAACCATAGATGGTGTAAACATTGACTACCCCATTGGATCTATCATAGTTACTATAACTTGGATTCAATTATATCCTATAAAAAAAGTAATATTTATGGTTTTTTGAAGACTATGAAATAATAATGAAGATGTTTCATTATTCAAATTTAGTTCTTGAAATAAATGTTAAATTGCTTAAATATCAAGGGAGGCCATTAAACAAGAACCTATAAAAGGTTTGTGAGTTTACCACGAAGAAAGTTTTGATGCTATTAAGAGTATATCATATCATAGTGTTTCATTGGATTGAAATTCCAAACTTTTTTTGAGTTATCAAATGTAATTTTATTTAATTTTATCAAATTTTATTGAATTTTTTAGATAGCACATATAAATTAAATTTAATTACTTACTATCATATGTTTAGTAGGTTAGTAATACCAAATACATTCACATGGTTAGAACTATTAGTATAAAATTTCATATTATTGAAGCTAAGAGAAGCTTAATAAAATATCAAGAGAAGGTTAGTACCATTATTACAGAATTCTATTTTATCTTAAGTATAAAATGGGTACTGCATCTCCTAACTCAGTGGAATCAAAGGTTTTGGTCATTATAACATGTTTGATTACCTATATATGTGTGTTTTAAATGAATAATTTCAAAAGGGAGGTCCCAGAAGATGAATTTATAATTGGAGGACAAGAACATATCTCTTGGCTACATAAAAATTGCATTTCATCATTGATTAGTATATCGTCTACCATAGATTCATCTCTTATATTCAATAGTCATGCTCCAAGGTGAAAGTAGAGGACTTGGATACACACTTGAAGGTTCTTTTGTTTCATGCAAAAAAAATATTTTTTTCAATTTATATGCATATGAAGTTGGCCTAAAACTACAATTTTCTCATATTAGGAAAGACATTATTAGGAACAAAATAGGTACTTCATCTCTTCACTGGGGTTGATTCCAAGTTAGTAACATGGTCCCAGATGTTATTCACCTCCCCAATTATGGTGGTGATGCCATTTTCAGCTAAAAAACATTAAAGGTGGTCATGGAGATCTATAACTATGGCTTGAATACTAACAACATTTATTTTAAATGCTTTTGTATGTTGAAGTAACTATAGAAATTTGTATCTAGGCAGATTCAAATGTTGTGGTAGTGGTAACACATGTAAATTAACTTCTTATATGTTTTGTATGTTATGAACTTTCATGGTGAGGTCTTGAAATAAGAAATGTCAGTCAGAGGATGAGAACTTGTCTCTTGACTATAGAAAAATTACAATTTAACATTAATCAATATATTATCTTCCATAGATTCATCTTGTATGTTCAATGTCCATGATTTGGGGTGAAAGCATAAGTATATAAACACACACATGAAGGATATTTAGGTTCATGTAAATTAATTTTTATTTTCATGTTACATGCATTTGAAGTTGGCTTAAAAACTAAAATTTTATCATATTGGGAAGGACATTATTGAGGTCAAAATGGATAATTCATCTCCTCTTTGGGCATGATGGGAGGATAAAAAATTGTTCCTATGTACATTATTTGCCATCCCAACATGGTGTAAACTCCATTTTTTATCCATGAATCACTAGAGGTGGATATCTCCAACTATGAATTAAACATTAACAACATGTATTGTCAGTGTTTCTACATTTTAGAGAAGCTATATAAACATGTATCCTATTGGATTTAGAGGTTGTGGTATTTTGAACATATTTGATTTTACTATCCAGATGTGTTGTAAGTGATTTATTTGTAATTGGAGGTCCCAAAACCATAATGTTAGTTGGAGGATAAGAACTTATCTCTTGATTGCATAAAAATTACAATCAACATTGATCAATATATTTTATACCACATATTCATCTCTTATGTTCATTAACCATGCTTTGGGTTGAAATTATAGGGATTATAAATGTGTGTTATTGTTTTTTAACTTTTTGAAAATTACTTACAATTTTTGGTTTTATACACATCTAAAGTTGGATTAAAAACTAAAATTTTCTCATATTGGGATGGACATTCTTGACAAATCATGATTGGAGGCCAAAAACTTGCTCCTATATATTATTTTCCCCTTGGTGTTGTGTAAATTATAGCTTTCATCCATGAAGTATTGGAGGTGGATATCTCCAACTATATCTTGAACAATAACAATATTTGTGGTAGTGTTTCTCTATGCTAGAACAACTATAGAGAAATGTATTTGGGTGGATTAAGAAATTTTTGAGGTTTTAGTCATGGGAACATGTGTGACTTTCCTATATAATTTTATTGGAAGTGATGAAATTTTTAGGGAGGTCCTAGAGTAAGAAATTTCATTTGGAATTTGATGATAACTTGTCCCTTAATTGCATAAAAATTACATTTCAACATTGATCAATAAACTATCTACAACATATTAGTCTCTTATTTTTTATTGTTATGATCCAAGGTAAAAGTGTAGGGATTTGAAATGCATATGAAGGTTCTTTTGGTTTATGGTTTTAATTTTATGCTCATCTAAAGTTGGCCTAAATTACTGTAATTTTATCATATTTAGAAGGATGTTATTAAGGCCATATGGGTACTTCATCCCCTAACTAGACATGATCATATGCTAAGAACTTGGTCCTAGGCATTATTCTCCACTCTTGACATGGTGGAGATTCCATTATTTGATCATATTATCCTAGTGAGTGATAAAATTAGATAAACACTTGATGTGAAAAAATTAAGAGTAACTTTATCAGTTCATCGATGTTGGGTGGAGTAGTAAGTCAAGATGCTTACCACTATGATACTTATATTAAAACCAAATGGGCTACCCTTTTTTAGTGGTGTTTAAACATACCTAAGTGTATTTTTTTGACTTCACTTGTGTCCTTTAAGATATTTTATTAATTCTTTATCATGTATGTTGGTTGTCCTTTTTGTCAACCACAATTAGTGCCTATAAAGCTAACTCACTCATTTTTTATTTGATAATCAATTGAAATTATCTTCATATCATGGTTATTTGGTAATAGATTCAATTTTATTGGTTTAAATATTTTCATGATTTATTTTTATTTATTAGTTTATTGAGTACACTGAATTTATAGAACTATTTTTCTATGACAGTTATTTACTCAATATTGTTCAAGAAGAAAATATTAAATATGATCATATTTAAATATGAAACTTTATAACCATTAGACTTAGTTATGTAATAATAATTTGTGTCAATTTTTTTTAAAAAATAAAATCACACACCCACACACACACACACAGAGACTAATGCCCAAAAAAATTGTCCAAAAACCAATGTAAATTTATTTTTTTATTTTTATTATTTCAATGTTGTTTATTTATTCATTATGGTTTCTTAATTTTTAATAGTTTTGATTTGGTCAAATTACAATTAGAGTGTAACACACATAATTATTACAAAAACTTATTTAATACCTTTTCTTACCACATTGAGGCCCATCTAAGATTAGAATACAATCATAATAGGTTAAAATCAATATAATTCCAAAAATCAATAAGTAATATTCTGATTAAGAAAGTGAGACAAGTCATTATTAATAAGTACTGAATTATAATTTCTTGATTTAAAGGATCATAAATTTATTCACACATAACCCAATTATCACCCAAGGGGGATGAAATGATATTGAAAAATAATTAATTAACATAAGGTTATCAATTTAAGGCTCACCAAGGGAGAGTCATCTAACACTATACAACTCTACTCTTAAGGTACTCAAGATAAGGAAACAAGCCAATTTAAAGTGAAATAGTCGACAACAACCACACAATGATCAAATTAAAATTAATATTAATATTAATATTAAACATATATATCCAACAAAATACATGTGATCCCAACATAAAGGAATATGAAAAACACCCCTAACTTAGCCTAATAACCTAGACCTAATGCCCCCATCATAATTTGGGCAGCCTATATATCCACTCTATAGAATCAGGGTCTGATTTAGTTTTCCTTATACTTATGATGACCTCCTCCATGAGACATCATCTCCAAACAATATTTGATGATTTAAACCAATAAGGAAACTAGTATGTTGCTCAAGAAAGCTTCTAAATCTCTAGTCATATAATCAAATGAATGACACATCTTAGGGTCATCAATCACTATCTAAGACATCAAAAGGTGTAAGTGCTTACCTAAACTCTTCCACACAACATCAAAAAAAGAATCAAGGCTGAACACAAACTTATATTCTATTATTCCAATGCATTCAATGAATCAATAATATATGAATTACACTAGTTAGATGAACTCTATCTCCTAAATGAGTCTCAAAAGGTGTCTAAGGTTAATATAAGAGATTAAACTATCAAATCTCAATAATCATTCAGGGTCACTATCCACAATAGAGGATCAACTAAAAAAATCATGTTGTTAAAACTTAGGATGACTACATGCACAAAGAAGAATATCATACCATTCATAATTGAGCAAAAATACTAAGAATTAGATACTTTAAACATGTTTCATGATAAAACACTAAATTTATTTGTCAGTTACCCACACTAAGAGGGGATCCTTACTGTTAGTTTCTTAGTCACACACCCACTCCTTGAGTTGCCTACATATCTATGGCGATCCCATCACATGTACAATCATGGATGATGTAGTTCATCATTTCTTAAACAAGTGTTAGTTTAAATGTGAAGACAATCAACCTTTACCAATCAACTACATGACTAAGCATAACATCGTTACCCCTTGTAAGTAACCCTTTAAACACTAGTTGACATAAGCGTAACTAGGCACTACTAAACATTACAAGTACCTACCTACATATGGGAAGTATGCACATACACAAAAAATAAGAATGAAGGTAGAAATCAAGACTCATTCTAAGGTTACAAATCAAAAAGAATTCAAGTGGACCCTTTCCTAAATTTACCCACTGGAAACTAAGGTCAAACATAAACATTTACAATTGTGGCCTAGAATTTGAACTAAGGCAACAAGTATAAAAAGGACATAAAATAGTGTGGAGTAGTCATGAATCAAATTATAAACACCAAATAGCATTAAAACACCCATAGTGATAAAATACCTTGCCAAATAAGACAAAACATAAATTTACATACTAATAATTAGGTATGAAAGTACTTGTTGACCAAATTTTACTCTAGGTCAAAGTTGGTCAAACACCCTTGCATATTAAAACTTTTCATAGGGTCCTTCTAGGTTTGAAATATTCACCATGGTCCCAATTGAGATCAAGTCATTCCATGAAGGTCACATAATTGTTTTCACCTTGTTCACATTTGTCATTTGTCTTAATGTCATTTTATGTCACCTTTTGGTCATTCTAAGGGAATTTTATGATTTTCCACAAATGACAAATGTTTCAAGATGAAAAATAACATACCACTTATTATATAATGTCATAGGATAGTTTTTGAACTAAAAATTTATGGGTTCAATGTAGAAAGTGGAAGATAATCTATACAAATTTAGTTTTAGATAGTTGTATGAACTAAGGTAACTCATCTAGCACGTGTGATCTTCAGGAAGGTGTCTTGAGATCCCCATAATTTATTTTTAGGTTCAAGATGCTTCACTAGATCCAAAATGGACAAAAACTAGTGTCTATTTCCTATCACTCTCTTGGACAACTTAGAAAGGGTCAATGGTTTTTAGTTGGTACAGATAGGGTAAGAAGAGGTGAAGTAAATGAACTTGGTGGATGTTAGGGGTCCCTATATACTTCTATTTCATGGTCATAGTTATAATATTTATGGTATGTATTGTATGAACAATCACTAATATTGTTAACACCTCCAAACTACTTGTGCAACCCTAACATCTCAATTTTTCTTATCTAATTGCATCAATCTGTGTGGACCAAGTGGTGTATGTTGACTTGTAGAGTATGTTCATCCTTTGCATGTTGGATTCAACTAGTTTAGAATGTGTGACTATGGAGGGTAAGCAAAAGTATCTCACTATTCTATAAGTGAGCACTATTGAGAGCTATGAACAGTTTTTTGGTAATTGTAGATTTTCATATTTCTATTAGTGGCTTTTAGATAAGAATAACACACTTGTGTTCAACCCATCAGAGCATGAAAGTCAATTTATACATTAATTTTTGTAATAAATAAGTCTTAAAGGTGATAATATAATATGGGACATAGTTATAATTGGCTACACAGTCTCCATACCACTCTACTTACCTATAGCAACATATTCATCAAGAAATAATTATGGGTCTAATCACAAGGTAGATCTCACATCTACTTGTTGAGAGGGTGAGACATACTCAAACCTCACACTAATATCAAATACCTTGAAATCAATATTCAAAAGACTAGAGGAAATGTGTATATTTAAGAAAAGTTGTAAATGAGATGTTTTGTCTTAACTTCTCCAAAAAAGGATTGCACTCTATACAATGTCATTCCATAGTGAAGATTTATGAGATCTAGGTAGGCCAAACAATTTCATCCTTGTAGCCTAGGCCTATAGGTTGTATATTGACACAAGAAGGAGATTTTTTTGTAAAGGGATAAGGATGGTTTAATGGTTTCAACTCAATCAAGTTTATACTAAAAACAGTTAGAGAAATATAGTGCTATTGAGCTCAAATAAATTTAGAACAATACACATTGCAAGTGACACCTAATACATGATGATGAGGTATGAGACCATGGTCTCAAAGTAGAAATGGATACATCCAAGTGTGAGATGGCTCTAGTGATCTCAGGAGAATCCAAGGGTGTGAAACATAGTTATCAAGCATATATAACTACATATAAGAATCCCTTATATTCCTTAATAAATACATATAATTTTAAGTAAGAATTATAGATTGACCTAGGCTAGTGAAGGATGCAAGTGTAGAAGGTTGAAAGAGGTCTAGTTGAGAATGGCCATGTAGAAATAAATCTTAGAGTGATCATATCACATTTTCATGAGATTATCAGATGCAAATAATCAAAGATAAATTTGAATCAACAAGTTTTTGAACCTCAATCTCAGTCCAGCAAAATCCTGCACGTAATGATAGACCTAAAAGCTAGTCTTGAGAGTTTGAGATGTTAAGGGATATAGAAGTGTGATATATCTCTAAAACTTGATACAAAGTGTCATCATGAATTTAGAATGTCATTCATGGTATCATTTGGATTAGATCAATATTTGAAGTATCCTTTGTTTTGTCTCAAACTAGAGCCACTCCACAATAGCATAACCTATAAACCTAGTGCATCCATGATGAAAGGATGAAATGGTAGAGAAAATAATGATTATAGGATGATGTCTAGGGTTTAATTTAATGTCAAAAAGTGTTGAGGAACACATACAACCATTATGAACATTCAAATATGTTCACATGTTTAGAAACACAGTCCATGCCTACTAGGCCTAAGAACTAGGCATGAACCATCTAGTATCTAATGTCATTAATATGAACATAAGATCTTTTGAATAAACTTAATAGCCTTCATCAGAGAGTATAGGGTTTATGAGAATCATTGGGTTGCATAAATAAACTTAGAATTAGGCATTTTGGCCTAATTTTCTATCAAGGGTGTCAAGAATGCATATTAAGATCTTGAAGAGCATTTTCTTTCACTCATATATGTAAGGAAAACATGCATGGTGTCTCAAATACTTAGGGATAATTTAGGAAGGTATTAAACTCAAACTCAAAGGAATTAGTTTGAGGGTTAAGGTCTTAACCTTTATGAATCATTATTAAGAACCTAAATGACCTAAAACCCTCTTAAGAACCTGATGAGAAATATATGGTGAGAAATGGATCCATAATGTTTAAATTGGATTGGAATATGATTTAGGCCTACTTGGCACTCTCTCAGGATCCTTAAAACCTAATTATTCCATACTATCACTTGTACAGACATGCCAAATTATGTGTTTTATACAAGATTTGAAGTGTTTTAGAAGTGAAGGGAATAAATGAATGAAATCCATTGTGGAAGGAGTGTAAATACATTTTATAACTCATAATATCCCACTCTCACCATATCCATGCATTGAAACTCCTCTTCTAAGTTAGTTATTGTAGGCAATCTTGGACAAAATAGTGACAAAAGGTGACTTCCAAGTTAGAGATGAGAGGTATTATATTGAGTTATCTTGAGGTTCACACAATATAATAGAGGAATAATAAGGTATGAATAACTTTTTTACATCTATACAAAAAATATCCTTCACTGTGTGAAAGTCACCTAAGTGACAAATGTGAGGGTCTAGGCCTAGAAGGCTAGCGAGTGACTTCAAGAAGGTAAGTGACAAGTGGTAAAGAAAAGATCATCAGTTGAGGGGTTCATGATGACTAAAAAAAATCATGTTTCCACCTTCATAAGTTAGAGATATGTTTCAACAACTTCCAAAGTAGTTTTGAATAGTTAGTGACTTCCTCATCAAGGATGTAGTTTTAATAAGGGTAATGAAGTGTCCTTATGCTGACTTTAAGAGAATATTAAACTTTATATTGAAACATGTTAAAGATAAATTCATGAATTGTTTTATAACTCTTCTTATTAAATTTGAGTTGTATTTCAAGCCTTGACACATGACATGATGACTCTTTAATGTCATTTCTTCTCTCTCTTCTCCTATGCTCTATATATTGAAGCCATTTTGGCATTGTAAACAATCCACAATTGGTATGGTGAATCCTTGCTGGTTTGAAATATTGTTTTACCTTTGAATAAAATTCTAAATCTTATTTAGTATCTTTAATTCTTGCCTAAGTATGTCAAGTAGTCCATTTAGAGACAAGTGATGAATTTTTTCTCCTTGCTTCCATTTTACTCTTGTATGCATTATGTGAGTAAAATTTATTCTAACAGGTCTCATGAAGTGTATATGTTTATTGGGTGTATTTTAAAGTCTGGAAGGATATCAAAAGTGTATAAGATCAGACCTCATAGTTACCCACCTTGGGAATTGCATGGAAATCTTCCTCCATGCAGAAACACTTATGTGAGAAGAAACATTGAGTTGAGATTAGTTTTAGTAGTCTAGCTTCTTAATGAAAATGAAAGTGTGTTTGTGTAAATATATTTTGTGTATCACCTTAATTAGTATAAGTTAATTTTTTGTTTCCTTCTTCCATTTTCACCCCCAATAGTGATTATTCTAATGTAGTGTGTGATCCTAAAAGATAGATCTAGGGATATAGCCCATAATCTAGAGATCTATCTCTTATAGTAACTTATCTATATGTAGAGATAGTTCCATGTTATCCCAAATTTGAGAAGGTCTCTTTGAATTATATAGAGTGAAAATTTGGTTATAATAGTTTTGGCACACTCAGTGGGACATGAAGTCCAAGAAGTTTGTTTAAGGTAGATGCTAGTCTTGACAACAAGGAGGTTGTAACAATCCACTTCCTATAGTATCTAGTGAATCCAATAATTAAATCTTGGTGGAAGAAGACTAGTACACTATTTCATGCCTAAGGTAAACAGAAGATCTCTTACCAAAGGCATTCCTTTTAATTTTCAAGAGCTTCCTCATTATTCAAACAAAGAAAACATATTTCCTAACACCCATCCTTACCCAAAGAGATCTTACCTTGCTCACAAAGCTATAAGAAATTTTTTGTTTGGCCATTTCTTATAGAGTATTAAAGATACCATGGAAAAGAACCTAGATTTTTTTACCTTCAATGGAAATATTCCTCTTAGACTTTCCAATTATGATGACATTCCCATATCTACACTCAAAAGTGTTCCCTCATACACTGTTGAGACTGGTGTTACCCTTATTAAGTAGATTAAAAACATTATAACATCTATAATATACATGGCATCATTGAAGAGAACATAGCCATTAGGTTTTTGGTTGTCTCTTTTAAAGGAAAAGATATTGATTGGTATGGAACTTTGGCTCCTAAATCTATCACCACATGGTATGAGTTGGGAGATGCTTTGAGGAGAAGATTTGAAGATGAGTGACAAATTGTCATTGACTGAGCAGTTGACCAACATAAATATATCACCTCAAGAAGTTATTAAATAATTTAATAGAATATTTTAGAAGACATAGGATAGGATCCCAATATTGGTAAGGCCTATTATACATCATGCTTTCCTTTATTATCTTAAGGCTTTTAATAGTGACATTTCTATGATGATACAATCTATGGGAGAGATCACATTACATAATGCTTATGAAGTGGCCATTAGGGAAGAGAATTATTTTCTCAAGATGGGAAGATTACCCCAAGACATAATTCTCTATTCCCTAATTTTCAAAGCCCTATGCCTACTATTGCTCCCATTCATACACCAAAACATAAGCCTATTTCTCTTAGTCAATTAAGTAAACCTAATGAGGTAGAAAGAATGAAAACTCTTGAGAAAGAGATGTTAGGTCTCAAGAGGATTATACAAAAACATCACGTAAGGTCTTTCAAAATCCACTATCATCATAATCAGTCCTACCTAACTATTAAGTTAATAGACCACCCTTTTAAGGTCATCCTCAAGGTCAAAGATAACTAGCTAAAGTAAAAGTCATATAGTCATTATAATCCCAATTCTCCCTCAACCTCAAAAGCATTATTTCCTAATCAAAATATCCTTGTTTAATAGAATGATATTCAACCTTCATATAATCAACCTAATGATCCATATACATATGTCAATGAGTCCTTAAATCAAGATTTCATGGCAAATTTTGAAATAATGCCATCCATGACTCAAGATGAGGTCCATAATGGAGGAGAGAACAATGGGAAGAGTGATCAAATGTGATCTACCTTATACAATTTTCATTAATATGACTCATGTGCCATGGATTTTTAAGGCCAGTCAAGAAAATATTCAATTCATGTAGCTACAAAGACAAGGCCACAGAGAAAGGTAATTGAAGAGGTTCATAGGGCTAAAAATAGTTCATCAATGAGTTTTCAAACATAACAAAGGTCTGGTAAGTCTAATGTAGTACCAAATTCATAATTAGATAAACAAATTTAGAATGTTAAGAGTTCCTTCATACCTTAGAATTCTCAAGTTGTAAGAAACATCATTCCTACTAGTGGACAAGCTAAGTTTAGTGGTTTTGTTAGAGGTATAATCACTAAGAGGGGGTGAACCAATGAGACCAAATAATCCAAGCTCAATTATAATCTTTAAAAATACTTAATTAGATACCATAAGCATTCATGAACCATATACAACATTCATAAAAGTGAGCAAGAGAGACAATGCAAGATCAAGCACATAACACATGACATATGTGGGAAACCCTCACGGGGGAGAAAACCCACTGGAACATGTAATTAGACTATTATACTATAATAAAAAGATCATATTTATACCATATACAAATGAACAAGGAACTACAATCCATATTTAGTGAGACTTTAATCCCATAAGCTGCTACCGCACCTATCTAGCTAAGGTACAACAACAACCAAAAATTTTATCAAGTTTCACCTTGCAAGGAGTTTTTAACCACCTTAGATATTTAGATTCAAAAACATCACCTATGAACACATCCACATCTAAATTTATGTCTACAACACCTAATTATGGACCTCTACTTATCACTCTTTTCCTTCACTCACACTCAATCTGTAAGAGCACTATTCTATCAATAAAATTATGATCGATAGGTCATATAAATAGTCTTCAAACTAATATTATGTTAAATACATATTTATGGCACTCTACCCCTCTTTCAATCCACAAAACACACACAAGCCTATCTCCAATCACTCCTTAATCTCTCACTTCCAATTTAGAACCCTATCATTTTTGGTTTCACTATTTATAGAGTAATCTTGATAATCACTACCTTAGTCTACCAATAGTCATGCCTTATCCCTTAAGGCATTTATAAAAAAAAGACACATGTCAATACAATCTTCATAGGTCATCCATATGATCCATAGGTCACCCTTAAGCAACTACACATTTCAATAATGACCTTGTATCTCTTATAGGTCTCATGAGAATCCATTCCCTTTTTTAACACTCCCTCATGAAAAAAAAGAACATAAGAACACTTTAAAATACATGGGTCCACTCTTTATGTCACCTTTGACATCTTTAAAACATCATCGTCAACTTATCTAACCTCTACATCTGCTCAAACAACACAAACACTGACCTGGTCTACATAGTCACCATGAATGAACACATAGTCAAATTATTAAGTATTGTTCATACTCAAGATAGATTGATCACACCTGTAAAATGTACATATATCATCCTCATAGATTTTTAAACACTCCCTAATATCCAATTCATCATGAGACATCAATACAATCTTGAATATCCTTCTCAAGTCACTTGCAGAACAAGTATTAACACAACAAATTTCTAGGCTCAATATCTTTGACTATACTAACTTCTATAAATTCAAATATATATAGACAGATGTGTCTTAGAGTCCTCTTCCACTTTTATTTTTACTAAATAAGTAAATTCATTTCCTATCAAAAAATATGGTCCAAAAACTAGATACTAGTTTTTCCCTTTGCAAATTCAAATATTCAAATGGAAATGATCATAGTTAACCTTCGTACACAATTCTCATATCTCATGAACTCTTAGCTTAAATAAAATACACTTCATTTGATCTTGATCGATATTTAATGTATAAGCACCAATGTTCATATGTTAAAATTCTATTACATTAACCTCACCTCATGCAATCTCAAAATGTTGACTCCACACACTCCATTGATCTTTGCAAATCAACCAGATCAATAATAATCAATACTCACCATTGATCAATCTATATGAATGCCTAGTCATCATTAGATTTTTATCCTATACCTTTACTCAATCATTAAACATCATACACTTGTCCTCATCTTGTTACCTTTTGAATTCTTAGAGAAACATGCATCATTGATCTTGCTTGAGCTTTAACTCATTCAAAAATGACTTTGGGAACCCTTTCAATATGCATGAGTAACCATTTTTTCACCTCAATAACTTTTTTTGTGCTGACTCACATGATCTCAAATTTGGACCAAATGATCTCTTCACAAAGGATAATCTAACCATATGACACACTGATCCTAAAACCCTCGCATATGTGAGATATAACACCATTAAAATGCCTTATAAAAAATATTCTATCATAGAACCAACCATGTTAAAAACTACTTGAGAGGCCAAATTTTTGCATCCATAACTTTTGTTATACTTTAGTGCATGATCTCAAATTTAGCAAAAATCAACTATGATAAAAAATAAACAAACCCATATGATTAGTTTATCTTGACACCTTCACATGTGCAAGATATAACACCATCAAAATGCTCACTCAGCTCTTTCTACCATAGAAAAATTGGCTAAGTATGGGAAAACATTGTCAAACTATCTGGGATCTCAACTTTTCATATGTATATCTTTTGATGCACTATATCGCATGATCTAAAAAATTTAAAAAAATAAACTAGGCACAAAAATTAATAAACCCATATGATCATTTTGTCTTAACAACTCTATTCATGAAAATCTAACCTAATCAACATGTTTACTTACCTCTTTCTGGCCTATCTAAAAATTTGGCTAAGTATGGTAAAATAATGATTTCTAACTAAGAAGCCCACTTTGCACCCTCATATATTTGATCACCCTTCAATGCATGACATGATACTTAGTTCATAATAACTAGGGACTAATGTGATCACAACCATATGACCCACTCCCCATGACTCCTTTCCACATGGTAATGATGATGTCATCAAATTACTAACTCAAATTGTCTACCACTAGACCCAAAGTGTCTAGATGAAAACTATGATCAACCAAATGAAATTCACTTATGCACACAAGTGCTTAAAGCAAAGATAAAATCTTAGGGACCTCTTACACATAATCCAATCACCATACACAACCCTAATCCTCTCTATCCATGTCAATACTAAAGATCAACCAACCATACAAAAAGGACACTAGAACAAGCACATTTCACACTTTGTCATTGTCACTTAGGATATCAAATAACTTCATCTGCTCATCGGAGCATCTCTATGACATCACCATGACATAATCATGACATCATCATGATAACTTTTCAATAATATCCCCTTTTGTCATTGATGTCAACACCCATCATATATAGCAATATATAGCTCACCTTCTCTCTTTTCAAAGCATTCTAATAATATGAACTTTCTCCCCTTTTGACCCAATGATAAAGTGGGCATAAACTAATCCTGGGGACTTGAAAATACTATCAAATAGGAATGGACCATCTTAGAAAGATGATACAAACTCCATCTTACTTTGAGCCTACCTTTTCTTGTATTGACAACTTCCTCTTGCTCCAAACCAACATTTTATTCAATCAAGCATTGTAACCAAGAAAAAGAGAACATAAAAAATAACTGAAATCTGATGTCACTCACCAAGAAACATATAAGAGGGACACCCCCTAATAACTCTAAGTAATTGCACCTTCTGATCATTTTCAAAACCCCACACATCATTATGAATCATCATGCAAGCTTGCCAGCCTCTTCTCTCAAGTAACTCTAGAGAAATTCTTATGAACATGTTTCTCCCCTTAACTAAAGACCTTATATTTATTCATAGAGAAAGAAATGACACTAAATATCTATCTTAGATACTCAAAAGTAACTTTTCATAATGGTTTGGTCATAATATTTGTAAGCTTCTCTTTTGTAGGCACATAGTCTAGCTTGACACATAAATTAATCACTTGTTATCTCAAGAAATGATATCTAATAGGAATGTGTTTAGTTTTTGAGTACATAATAGGATTCTTTGAGATACTAATTACATTAGTATTATCACAAAAAATAGGATAATGTCCATTTTGTCTTACCTTGTAATCTTCCAAAGTTTGTTTCATCCACATAACTTATGTGTAAAAAAAGGTAGATGCAATACACTTAGATCCTATAGTTGATAGAGACACTTGGGCTTGATTCTTGCTTACCCAAGACACCAAACATTCTCCCATGAAGAAGACCCCACCACTGGTGCTCCTCCTTGTTGGAAATATTGTCATTGATGTCAAAGGTTTAGAATTATTGGTGATAAAGGCCCCATTGAATTTAATGTTGTTTGTAATAAATATATCTTGGCTAATATGAGTTAATATTTATTTAATATTAATGAATATATTTTTGGTTGCATATGAGACAAAAGAAGGGCCCATGGAGAAGTCAAAGAGCCATGGGGTAAAGACAAAAGAAGGATGGAACACATTTTCCCATGAAGAGTCATCTTGGGGAATAACAAGAGTCACCAAGTGAAGACAAAAGAGTAAGGGTGCAATTTCTCATGAAGGGACACTTTGAGGAATATGAAAAGTCACCAAAGATAAAGACAAAAGTGGGAAGGACGTTTTTGGTCATCAAGGGTCACCACATGACTTTTCAAAGGCTTGAATATGAAGGGTCATACAAGTTTGGCACCATTTTCCATGAGGATTGAAGGGTCACAAAGGGGGAAGGCCAAAGGTCATTTGGAAAGCTATAAATAAAGGCTTGAGAAGCCATTTGTAATATGGAAGAGAGAGGTTGATTTGATATTGTAATATCTAGCTTAGAAGAGCAATTGTGAGAGATGAATATGATTTGTATTTGTTATATATAGCTTAGAAGAGTAAAGGTGAGAGAGAGGAAAGAGATGTTGTATTGATCTATCATTTGTTGAGATAGCAACATTGAGAGATAGGTGTGTGGTATACACAAAGGGGTTGGTGCTCCTGTGGGTTGGTGCTCATGAATAGTTGTTAGGTTGGTGATTGACAAAGGGGTTTAAAGCTCCTGTGGGTTGGTGCTCATGAGTTGTAGTTGGGTTGGTACTCGGCAAAGGGGTATGGTGATCCTATGGGTTTGTTCTCATGAATATACTTGAGATTGTTCTCCAGGTTTTTCCCACATTGGGTTTCCACGTTATATCTGGTATCTCTCTCTATCTTGTGTGATGTTTATTATTTGAGTTTTATTGCATATCTTGAATGTTTGATTAAGTGGAATTTGATAAAGGGAAAGTTTTATAAGATATATGATATATTGATTCAACCCCCCCTCTCAGTATATCCCATGCTTAACAATTGGTATCAAAGCAGGTTTCTTTTTGAAAATTTTACAGCTTAAAGGTAGATCGAGAAAGCATAATGGCTGGGTCACAGGAAGGATTTTCTACAAATAAGGAACCTTTGTTTGATGGAACAAATTATGCTTTTTGGAGCATGAGAATGAGGTTTATTTGATGGCCCTTGGATTTGAAATATGGAAAGTAGTGGTGGAGGAATATGAAGAGCCATAGACATCTACAATTACTCCATCATAAAATAAGGCAAGTGAGTGTAATGATAAAGCTTTAAATGCTATTTTATGTGGTTTATGTGAATCTAAATTTGTTAAAGTTATGCAATGTAAATATGCTCATGAAACTAGGGTAAAACTCAAAAATATTTACAAAGGTGATGGAAAGGTTTAGCAAGCTAAGCTACAGACTTTTAGAAGGTAGTTTGAAAGTTTGAAGATGAAAGAAGAAGAAGATATAACAAGTCATCTTTTGCAAGTTAATCAAGTCATAAATCAGATTCAAGGTCTTGGAGAAATGTTGGATGAGTCAACAGTGGTGCAAAAGGTTTTGAGATCTCTACCAATGAGATATGATGCAAAGGTTTCGGCAATTGAAGAGATGAAGAATTTAGCCAAGCTAAAGATGGATGAGCTTCATGGTATTCTCATGGCATATGAGATGTAGACAGAACAAGATAAACCCTCAAAGAGAGAAGTGGCTTTCAAGAAATCAAAGAAAGAGAAAGCTAAGATTCAAGAATCAAGTGATAGTTCCAATGATGATGAAGATGACAACGGAGCACTTTTCATTCGCAAGCTGAAAAGAGGAATAGGTAAATATCAAGGAAAATTACCTTTTAAATGTTTTAATTATGGAAAGATTGGACATTTTTCAGCAAGATGCCTTAATAAGGTTAATGATGATGAAGAAGAAAAGCCTACATATAAGAAGAATTTTAAAGGCAAATCTAGGAAGGGATTCGAGAAGAAGAGCCTGTATTCTAAAGATCCTAACTCAAGCAAAGATAGTGGAGTTAGCGATTCAAAAGAAGAAGAGATTCTATTCATGGCCATACATGAAGATGATCAAGAAGAAGAAGAGGAGGAAGATGAAGTGAATATGGAAGGAGAGCTCATTTGTGCCTTAGAAGAGTTAGAAGCTGTTCAGAAGAAGAATTGAAGATTAAAGCGCCAGATCGAGAAATGAACAAGAGTCAAAGGAAATGATTGAAGATCTACAAGCACACTTTGAAGAAGCAAGAAGAATGAAGAAGACCTCACAACATAGTTGTAAATAGAAACAAAAGAATGCCAAAGGTATGTTATTGAAATTGCCTCTTTAAAAGAAGATACTAAGAAAGCAGACAGTGATAAAGTAGTCAGTGATTAAAAATTTGAAGATAGCACTAACATGCTGAATAAGATATTGGAAAGTCAAAAAGCATATTCAGATAAGATAGGGATCAGTTTTGAAAAGAAAAAGAGCTATGTTGAAGCTCTTACACAAGAGGAAACAAAAAGGGGAGAAGTGAAGAATACAGAGGACATTCCAAATAGAGAAGGTTGGAAGGAACAAAGCTACAAAAGGCAATCAAGTCAGAGATATACAGATAGGTCTTATTTTTATGGCTATTGTTTTTATTATAATGGATATGTTCACAAGAAATTAGAATGTAGAAAAAGAGCTAACAATTTCAGAAATAAGGATAAGGAAAGTCAAGTAGAGTCAAGCAGAAGCCACAACTCTTTTGCTCCTCTATCAAACTTTGATGAAGAGACCATAGTATGCTACAAGTGCAACAATTTCAAACACATAGCTTGGTATTGTAGAAGCATGTTCGAGTCAGTCAAAAAAGATCAGAGTTTCAAAGCAACATTCATCAAGAAGACGGTTCAGACATGTTCATGGCAAAAGAAACGACATGAAGATTTTATGATGGTTCAAACAGCCCTGCATGTAAGAGGTAAAGATCAGCCATGGTTAATTGATAGCGGATGTTTGACGCATATGACAGGAGATAAAAGTAAATTAATATCTCTAAAGAAGATCAATGGTGGTACAGTGAGATTCAGAGATAAAACCACTGCCAGGATAGCTTGGAAAGGTACTTTGAGTTTGGATTATGGTAGAACTAAGACTAAAAATGTTTTGTATGTAAAAGGTCTTATGCATAATCTGTTGAGTGTTAGTCAAATATGTGATCAAGGATATACATTAAAATTTCATAAAGAAGGTTGTGAGATTAGAAGAAAAGATTCAAATGAGTTGATTGTAGATGCTCAAAGGATAGGGAACAATGTATATGTTTCGTCAAATATCTTCTCAAAGGCACGATCAAAGGATACATTCAAAGATCGGCGAGAGGAGTTGGGAGTAATTTCTATTACTTCCTGCCATTGATGTTCAGCATCAAGTGAGAGGGATCTAAGTGTTAGCTCTAGGTAGGCCTTTTGCCATTGATGTCAAAGGGGGAGAATAATAGGTATAGGTACAGGTGCAAAAAATAGATACAGAGAACATGTATAGGTTGCTACAATAAGGGGGAGTTACTGTATGTTTTCAGATGATAGGATGTGCAGGTGATAGGATGTGGCAGTTTTAGGATTGAAGTTGCCATCAATGACAAAGAGGGAGATTGTTGGAAATATTTTCATTGATGTCAAAGGTTTAGCATTATTGGTGATAAAGGCCCCCTTGCATTTAATGTTGTTTGTAATAAATATATCTTGGCTAATATGAGTTAATATTTATTTAATATTAATGAATATATTTTTGGTTACATATGAGACAAAAGAAGGGCCCATGGAGAAGTCAAAGAGCCATGTGGTAAAGACAAAATAAGGATGGGACTCATTTTCCCATGAAGAGTCATCTTGGGGATTACCAAGAGTCACCAAGTGAAGACAAAAGAGTAAGGGCACAATTTCTCATGAAGGGACACTTTGAGGAATACAAAAAGTCACCAAAGATAAGGACAAAAGTGGGAAGGACATTTTTGGTCATGAAGGGTCACCACATGACTTTTCAAAGGCTTGAATATGAAGGGTCATACAAGTTTGGCACCATTTTCCATGAGGATTGAAGGGTCACAAAGGGGGAAGGCCAAAGGTCATTTGGAAAGCTATAAATAAAGGCTTGAGAAGCCATTTGTAATATATAATAGAGAGGTTGATTTGATATTGTAATATCTAGCTTAGAAGAGCAATTGTGAGAGATGAATATGATTTGTATTTGTTATATATAGCTTAGAAGAGCAAAGGTGAGAGAGAGGAAAGAGATGTTGTATTGATCTATCATTTGTTGAGATAGCAACATTGAGAGATAGGTGTGTGGTATACATAAAGGGGTTGGTGCTCCTGTGGGTTGGTGCTCATGAATTGTTGCTGGGTTGGTACTCAACAAAGGGGTTGGTGCTCCTATGGGTTGGTGCTCATGAATAGTTGCTGGGTTGGTGCTCAGCAAAGGGGTTTGAAGCTCCTATGGGTTAGTGCTCATGAATTATAGTTGGGTTGGTACTCAGCAAAGGGGTATGGTGCTCTTGTGGGTTTGTTCTCACAAATATACTTGAGATTGTTCTTCATGGTTTTTCCCACATTGGGTTTCCACATTATATCGGGTGTCTCTCTCTATCTTGTGTGATGTTTATTATTTGAGTTTTATTTCATATCTTGAATGTTTGATTAAGTGGAATTTGATAAAGGGAAAGTTTTATAAGAGATATGATATACTGATTCACCCCCCCTCTCAGTATATCCCATGCTTAACACTCTTATCATTCACACAACCTACCTAGTTAGCATTAGTATATGATTTCAAAGAGAATTATGTACTCTTATGATGCCATAAGCCATAGTTTATGGTGCCTTTGGGATATCTTAAGATCCTTTTGATTGATTTCAAGTGAGATTCTCTAGTATCATCTTGAAACCTTCCTAAAAGACCCACTACTTGCATGATGTTAGGCCTAGATGCAGTAGAGTATAAAATACTTAAAATCATGGATTTATACAAAGTTTGATCAACTTTTGGTGAGTCATCTAGTTTTCTTAACTTGCATCCTATGATCATTAGAGTACCCATTGTCTTACACTCCATCATGTAAAAATTCCTTACCATATCCTTGATGTATTTATCTTGAGAAATGAAAATTCTTGCATTAATTTGATTAATCTATAATCCTAAGTAAGATAGTTATCCCAAAATTGACATATCAAACTCAATCTTCATAGTATCTACAAAATATTTACTCATTTTATCATTGTCAAATCTAAAAACTATGTCATCAACATATAAAAAAACTATCAATTAATGATTACGTTCTATATTAATATACAAATTACTATTAGCTAACCCCATTTTAAATCCTTCACTCAAAAGATACTTATCTAACCTATCATACCAAGCTCTTGGAGCTTGTTTAAGACCATAAATAGCCTTTTTCAATTTACACACAAAATATTGATTACTTGACATGAAGTATCCTTCAGGTAACTCAATGTAGACTTCTTATTCTAAGTTTCCACTCAATAATGCCAATTTCACATCCATTTGATATACCTTAAAACCTTTGAAACTTGCATAATCTAAAAAGATTCTAATTTTCTCCATCCTTAACATAGAATCAAAAGTCTCGTCAAAATATATTCCTTCAACCTAAGCATATTTTTTACACACCAATCTAGCCTTGTTTCTTGTGACTTATCCTTTCTCATTCATCTTGTTTTTTAAAACCCATTTGGTAACTATCATATTTTTATCTTTTGGTCTAGCAACTAGGTCCCATGTTTCATTCCTTTTTTATTTGATCAATTTATTCATATATTGCATCATTCCAACTTTCATCTTTGCTAGATTCCATAAAAGTTTTATGTTTAGTCATTGATAAAAACACTGAGTCTTGTTGATTGTGACTGATCAACATTCTCCTTCTAGTCTACAACCTTACAACAACATTTCCAATAATCTAAGAGATTAGATGATCTTTCTAAATTATTTTAGATAGAGATTTAGTGTCTTGTCTTTCTTCTTCCTCTTCATCTTCATCATCTATTTGAATAGATAAATTATCATTGTTTACAACAACATTTTGAGTTGAGTCACTTACCTATAGTTTTGGCTTCTTGACTCTACTTGTCTCATCTACTCTTACATTTACAATTTCAATGATCTTTTGAAGTATCTTGTTGAAACATCTATAGGCAATAATGATAGAAGAATATCCTAAGAAGATTCCCTCATTTGATCTTGAATCAAATTTGCCAAGATTATCTTCATCTCTTTTGATGATGCATCTACTGCCAAATAATATAAAATGTTTAACATTAGCTACTCTATTCTTCCATAACTCATAAGGTGTCTTAGTACCATTTACTCTAATTTAACATCTATTTAGGATGTATGCAAAAGTCTTAGCTATCTCTTCCCAATATCCATCTAATATTTTTTCATCTTGAAGCATGGTTCTACCATCTCAACCACAACCCTATTCTTCCTTTCAACCACACCATTCTGATGTGGTGTTCTAATAGTAGAGTATTGTTTTCTTATTCCATGTTCATCACAAAAATCATCAAAATTATAAGACTAAAACTCACCTCCTTTGTCTAATCTCATACGCTTAATTTTTTAATCCTTATCATTTTCCACAATAGCTTTAAATACCATAAATTTTTCAAAAGCTTTTGATTTTTCTTTAATAAAGAATATCCAAGTCATCCTAGTAAAATCATCAATGAGAAGCATGAAGTAACTATTACCTTGAATACTTTGAGTTCTCATAGGTCCACATAGATCAGTGTGGATCAAATCTAATGGATATGTAGTGGAGAATTCCTTATTCTTGTATATTTTCTTGGTTTGCTTCCCATGAAGACATGCCTTTCAAAGAGAATGATGAATCTTAGAAATCTTGGGCATATGCCTTACAAACCCCTTTGAACTAATTTTTATCATATTATAAAAATTTATATGTCCAATCCTCTTATGATAAAGCTAGCTTTCTTCCACTTGACTTATGAATCACTCTTACTTCTTGGATTCATGGAAAACATACATGTTTTTATCTATTTTATAAATATTTTTAATTAACCTACTAGATTTTGCCTTTCTCATTTCACATACATCATCATGAAAAGTAACAATATTTCCTTGCTTACACATTTGGTTCACACTTAAGAGGTTATGTTTCAAACCTTATACATATAAGACATTCTCATTCCTAGTATGACCACTATCTAAACTTACAGTACCTTTGCCAACTATGTTAGAAAACTTGTTGTCACAAAATCTATCTATACGTTGGTTGGTCTTTTTGAAAGAGATAAACTTGATCTTATCTCCTATCATATGATTTGAGAATACACTATCTATTAACCATATCTTGTTCTCATCTTCTTGTGTGTTTAAAGTTTCTTGAACAAATAATGACTCTTCCTTTTATGATCTACTTGGATTTTTCTACTTTTCTTCTTTAGACTTGGTCTCCTTAAACCATTTGATAGTGTTGATGATCTGTATATCCTTTTTCAAAAATAATCTATTGTAGTTCTTGTCTATGTGACCTTTTTTGGTTACATTTGTAACAAATAAGATCCCTTTTTATTTATGGAGAGAGATCACAATCCTTATATCTATGACCAAATTGATTCTAGGAGAAACAATAACCATTTAAGACTTTGTTCATTTTTTATCCTCTTTTCTCTTGATAATTACCTTCAATGGATTTTCATGCTTGATCCTTTTGATGGAGCTAAAATCCTTTTTGTCTTTGGATAAGAGCACATCTAAGTAAGTCAAGACCTTATTTTCACATTGTTCCAACCTTTGATTGAGACATGTATTCACCATGACCTATAGATTCTTGATATTTACACCTAGATTTTGCACTACATTATTAACTTCTGATAAAGTAGAAACTAGATTGTCTTGAAGCTAAGCCATAACATTTTTCTCAGCCATTTTACCTTTGATCACCTTTAATATTTCAAGCATTTACCAAAGGACTAGCTCTGATACCAATTTTTAGAGGTATAATCACTAAGAGGGGGGGTTGAATTAGTGTGCCCAAATAATCTAACTTTAATTTTGATCTCTATAAATAATTAATTAGATACCACAAACATTCATGAAGCATATACAAAATTCATAACAATGATTAAGAGAGATAATGCAAGATCAATCACATAACACATGACATACATGGGAAACCCTTTTGAGAGAAAAAACCCACTAGAACTTACAATTGGACCACTGTCTTATAATAACAAGATCCAATTTATACCATCTAGAAATGATCAAGGAACTACAATACCTATTTAGTGAGACTCAAATCCCACAAAGTGATACCACACCTATCTAGCTGAGCTGTAACTATAGACACCTAAAACTAGCCATCGATAACCTCTAATCAGGATTTTAGCTAATTTCCTCCCAAAACACACAGTTTGGCTTAAAAACACTAAAACATGCAAAATTATGTGAAACTAGTATATTAAAGTTTCAATTTTGGATAGCGTATCCCTAAATGGGGTAATACAATTTATAAGCCATCTAACTTTGATTAGTTTATTTCAAGTCAAAATGCCAAATTTACACTTGCATGCTCTTGACTACTCTTTCCTATTAAATATTTTGCACAAGACATTAACCTTTGTTATTTATTGTTGGTAACATCCTAAATGGGAATACGCATCTAATGCATCTGATATGGACTTCCAATTCAAATCTAGTCAAATTTAGGACCAATACAAGGCATTATGATGAATTTGGGCAATTTGTGCATAATGTGTTTAATCATTCTTAAGAGCTTATTAACCCAAATCAAGGCCTAATCAAAAATTCCATAGAAACATGTTGAATGCTTATTTTTGGAAATGAATATGGAATATCTACATCATCAAGTGACCTCTTTTTTTAGGAAGACATCCCTAGGCCATAAATGCCATAAATATCATGATTCGTGCCCTTCATGCCTCATCAATACCTTCCATGATGCCATACATGCCTCTTAATTGCCCCTTATTCCAATGTCATGATGAGGATAATTACAAAATTAATTCCAAAAATTGAATTAATCCTCAACTACACATCTCAATCTTGAGATGGATGATTGAGTTTGATTCTAATCAGATCCAAAAATCTATAAATAGGAGGCCTTAGAACATCATTTATAAGCTTAATTAGTGAAGAGTTGTAATGAAGGATTGGTTATAAAATATTTAATAAACTATTTTTATAATGCAAAATTAATTCCATGCCAAGCCAAGCCAAACCACAAGCCAAAGGTGCCAAGAGGAGATGAAGATAGCCACAGTCCATTGAAGAAGACCTCTTGAAGCACAAGCTGAGCAAGCCACCATTACAAAAGTTTTTAGTTTTGTTTGTTATTTGATTTTATTAACTAATCTCTCCCTATTGTTTAGGCCTAGATATGTTATTCTATTAGTGTGTTTATTTCATCTTGTTTTCATTTTGGAACTAACACCATACTAACCATCCTCTCTTGAGTCAAATTCCTAGATCACATATGGCATGCCTAATGGGACTAGATGCATCCTACACCTGAAGGAGATCCTTTTAAAACCTTTAAAAAAACTTATTTGGGATTTTAAAACTCTTGAAAATTGGTTTTCTAACTTTTTTTTTCCATTTTTGGTTGCCACAATTTTTACACAATAATCGACATCGGTCAGCAAGACTGATATCGATTAGATCTCAGTTGGTCGTAACAGACATCGGTGGTATTGAATGCCATCAGTCACTGTGTTTTTCCAAACACATAGACTTGAGACCTAATTTTCTAAAGTTTCTTTTTTAAAACTCAAAAAAGCTTCAAAGCTAAATGGCATGCTAACAATTTTGCTACAGAACCAAGCAGAGCATTTACTTAAAACATGTTTAAATCAATTTTGCATCCTTAAATTGGATTAGGAACTTTGTTTTGGCATTGAAAAAGGAATTTTTAAATGTTTTTGGTGATTTTTTTTAAAGTTTGAAACTAAGACCAAGGGGTTAAAAGAACATCACCAAACATTTCATTTGGGTTTAAAATTGAACACTCTTGTCAATTTTTGCTTGTAATAATTGTTTAGATTAATCTTGTTTAGCAAAAAGAGGTATGTTGCATGTATGCTCTTCCATTTATCCCTTATAGGGAACCATTAGAATCAAAAGCATCATTCCTATTTCAAAAATCTTAGTCCAAGAATTAGAAATAATGTCATCTAAATCACTCCCCAAAAACTTGTGAAAGTTTGGGTGATCTTGAAAATGATCCTAAAATCTTTTTATTAGTCTTTTGTTTCATGAAAAATTGGCTTGTGAGTGGGACATCATTACCTCCCAACATGTTATTTAGGGAGGTTTTAACCCAGGGATTCACCTCCCAACATTGAATTCATTTTTCTCCTTTGGAGTTGCACATGGGATGTATCTACATTTGGATATCACACTACACTGAGCGAACATCAGGATGTAGTGGTTGTAAAAATGACTAGAACTTTTTACAACTAGACAATGCCATGGCCACCCAATTTTTATGCTTATATTTTGCATCATTTGATGTGAAAGTCATTGTGCAATTGATTCCCCTACAATGATCAAAACATTTCTAGTTTAGTCAACCCCACATGTCATACCCTTGCTAGGATACATATGATTATACTTATTGTATTTTGGTCATTATTTTCTTGGAATGTTTTGAGACTAAAACTTGTTTGTTTGATCATAAGCCATGTCAAAACCAATTTGTGTATATGTCACTCTTTTATCTAAAGAGGCATTATGCTAGCCATTTTACACCACACTTGTGCCTTGAAATTTTTACAAAACTTGTTTGTGTATATGTCATTCGAGTTGCAGAGGTAACATTATGCTGCCCAAATCATGTCAAACCATTTTTTATTTTAAGTATTTTGAAACATAGCATTGATCACATCATTCAAGCATGTTTACACCATTAGGCTACTCAATTTTCTTTAAGAATTTATTTACCATTGTATCAAAACAATTTGTTTCAAACCATTTTGTGTATACCATTTAGACCTCTATCTTGCGACGTCATGTTATCCAATCTTGTCTAGCCTATTTGGTCAAATCTTAGTTTTCAACATTGAGTTTTCAATTAATATTATTAATTTTGGATATAAACATTGATTGATTTCTATTTATGCCTCAATTCATGGGGTTGATATATAAATCTTTCTCTTTTTGGTTGCATAACTTCAGTTAATCAATTACCCAAATTTAAAAACTATTGATGGTTTATTTGTTTAATGCATATCCTCATCATTGTTTATGACTTTATTTGGAAGAACACATCTTTTTTCAAAGATCCTTTTGTCTTATGTCTTATGCCAACTGATCATGTTTATGTTTGATTTCATTTTCTAGGTCTATGTCAAATCTATTTCCAAACTTGTTAGATTAAATCAAATCACATTAGCCTTTGTTTCAAGTCTAGATTTTGATGCTATTTGGCCAAGAGTCCTAGTGCATGCCTATTTGTTTGAGCCTATATTTTGACTCCACATTTGGACAAAAGACCTAGAAACTCAAAATTTCCCTTTCCTAGTTTAGACCTTGTTTAGAACACTTTGACTTAGACCTTTGACATGCCAGTTTTTATTCAAACACTTGACCTTTTATGTGTATGATATTTGACATTAGAAATTTAATGTCAAGTTATTTTATGACAATTATTAGCACAAATCATTTTGGAGATACAACTCTACTTTCAAACCACATTAGAGATACAACTCCACCCCTTTGACCAAGTTAGACCAAGCTTGAACCATTTGTCCTTTACACATAGTTTTTTAGAGTTTGTAGAACTCTAAGATTTTTTGTTTTAGAGATTTCATCATTTATGTGGATATGTCTAACTACACTTATGGTGGAGTCACTTACAATCCAAATTATGATATAATGGCCACACATAATGACTTTTATGGATTTTGGCAAGACCCCAATGATGTTATTATGGTTTGTGAGATAGATTTCTATCCACCTCATATTAATCATTCATGGGAACAAAGTCATGAAGAAAATTATGATCCAAATCAAGACCTTGATTGGTATGAAGAGGCTTGTGAAGAGGAATTTGATTACCTAACTATAGATAATGTTGTTTGGGATATGAAACCATATCCCCTTTTCAAAAATTAGTACATGGAACACAATCAAGAACCAACTTATGATCCAACTCATGAATGGGATGATATGGTTTATGAGGAAGACTTGGATGCTTTTTTTATACAAGAAATAAAGTTTCATGACATCCTTTTTATATCCAATCATCAACTACCCTAACCCTCCTTTGGATTATATGAGCCATCAAGCTCTACAATATCCAAGGAATACCATTACCATTCATATACCTAGTCATTTGGCTTGTGTGAGAAACCAAGTTCCACAATGCCAAACCATTTCTATACCAAGACCTCATCCTTTAGTTTGTGTGAGAAATCAAGCTCCAAAACACCCCTTTATAATTTTAGGACCTAGTCCTTTGGCTTGTGCGAGCAATTAGGGCCCACAACACCCTATCGTTACCATCTCAAGACGTTGTCCTTTGGCTCATGTGAGAAATCATGATCCCCAATGCCCTACCATTATCTAACCACAAGTCATTCCTTGTCTAGTACCAATCCCATCCGAACCTCAATGCATCTAATCCTTCAAAGACTAATTTATGTTCACAACTAATATTTTTCAACTCATTGGAAACCAATGCCAAGAGAACCAACCAATCCAAGATGTTTTTGTTGAACCAAATATTTGTGATAAGTTAACCTATGATGAATTGAATATTAATCCTGTACCAGTTGTCAAGGATTCTCACTCTGATGAGCTATTATTTATTGATTCACTTCTTAATGATTATAACTACCTTTGGGAAAATCATTACCTCGACCATGTGCCTATTTTTTAAGAGCCTCTTATTAACAAGATAGTCTCTAAGGAGTTGTCTCTTGATCTATTTCCCATCCTAGAGGAGTCTAACTTTGAAAAACCAATTTTTGTAAATCCCATCATGCCATTACAGGTTGTTACTTGTCCAACACCAAATATTCAACAAGACATTATTATAACAGAGTACCCATTAGATGAAGAATTAGACTTAGAGTCAGGTTTTATTCTTGAATTGACATTAAATTTAGCATGATAATTAGAATCAAAATCAACATTAGTCTCAATATCAGATTCAAGGTCCGAGTCAACATTAAATTCAAAAGAAGAATATGTTCAGGGTTATTACAATATTGGTTATGTATGCCTCATATATCAATTTGAATACATTTATGATCCTTTATGGTTTTTGAGGATGAGTAATTTAGCTTCAAACAAGTCTTCCTAGTATCTTTTATGAGGATTGTGCAACCAACACCCATTCCATTACCATTTTATAGGTCATTACCATTAACCAAAATAGCCATATTATTGACATTCCATCTCCCACAAGTGTTGATTGGGACCAAAAGAATCACACTTTGTTGAATTGTATCCATGGTGACATAGTATTTGAAGAAGAGCAAGGAGGCTAAGACAACATCCATGTAACAGAAGAACACTCTCCTAGTAAAACCTTTTCAAAGGCGCTAGGGGACAATCAAAGTCAGAACTCAACATATTTTAGTGAAACTTTTTTGAAAGTGCTAAAATAAAATCAAAGTCAAAATCCAATGTTTATTAGTGAAACCTTCTTGAAGGTGATATGAGACAATAAAGACAACTTCATTGGTGAAAATCTCATTGAGGCACCAATAACTGAGCACAAAAGTTCTTCACTACTTGATGAAGATAAAATCAAAGAGATAATCAAAATAGCTTCCAATCTGCAACCTAATTAGATGGTAACTACTCTCAAGATCAAACAATAGAAAATTATGGTGGTCCTATTGAGATAACAAGTCTTCAACCCTGCCAGAACAAAAAATATGTTAAATCTAGCATCATCAACATTACATGTGACTGAAAGCTTTGATCTTCATTTGTTTCCCCATTATTCCACATTCCATAATCATTTTTCATTCCATTTAAAATCAAACCTACCATCCATTATTTGCCTTTTTTTACCATCCATGGTCACACTTTCCTTTGTACAGGCTACAAGGATACCTTGTCTTGATGCTTGAAGAAATCATAATCAACAACCAATAAAGATCACAACATTCTCAGTAACCAAATCTATAGGTAGTTTTTGATAGAGCAATTATTCATATGAGGCATGGGCTATCAATTAACATGATAAAGTATTATATTTGTATCCTTTGTTTTCTAGGATGTGCATCTGGCCATCAACAAGAACAATAGAATCAAAAATCACACCCAGGCCAAAAACATGTACCATACCATTTCATATGCCATTGTCATTGTTACATATCCTTTTACCATTGTTGTAGATTCCTAACCATTCACCCCATCACTTGGGGGCAAACTCTTATCATTTTATTCAATCTATCTAGACCATCATTATCGGTAGCAATGCCATTCCATCATATCCTTCCATTCCTATCTAGATTGAATCCTTTTTTTAGTCATCTTATCCAATTTTATTTTGATCTTGGTTACTTTGGTTCTTATCACACCTTTTATGGGGGGATTCCAATCAAGTTTCAACAATAAATCCAATCTATATTTATAATCAAAGTCTATGAAAGTAGTGTGACAGCTGATTTGGAAAGATATATTTCGTCCTATATCCACGTTTGTTTATGTGAGCTTGACTATAACTACCTATAGGAAAATCAGTGTTTCACCAATCTTGCTTCTAATTATAACCACCTATGGAAAAATTAGTATCATTGACCTATGTCATTATATCCTAGTTATAACCACCTATGGGAAAACTAGGGGCAACACTTGTTTATCATATATTGCCACATCACCTTGCCATTATTGTTTTCATTTGACTAGCCATTTTCTAGATTTGAGAACTTGTTGTGACCTAGTTGGTTTCTCCCCACCTTTTGTGTGGATGGAATTACTAACTTGAGGTTATTTCAAGATTATGTGGGTCATTCTCAATTAATGTTAAGATTACCTCAGTCCCCCTTTCCATATGCTCTAATCATTTTGAGAGTAACCTAAGCCATACACTCTCACCATTTTGTGAGAAACCTAAGACAAATAATCTCACCACTTTATGAGTATGTATCTTATCATTCTCTAATGAGTTAAGATACCTGAAAATACTAAAAACATTCATAACATTTCAAAAATCCAAAAATATTTGTCCTGTCTAAGCCTAGTCAGTTATCCTCGATCCACCTTACTAGGGCATTGTCATTATTGGGATGCTTTATTTTACTTTTAATTTTAGGATTTCTATTTGTTTGTTTATTTTAGATTGTTTTTTTGTTTGTTTTTCTATTTGTTTTTTTGTTTATTTTCTTGCCTATTTATTTTCTTTCAACACTATTGCCTCAACTAAATCTATATGCATTCATTAGGTGACTCTTTGCACACATTATTCTTGAGTCTATCCATATTCATACGCCAACATTGTCATCATGGTTTCTATCATTGGTGCATTATTTTCAATTTTTTATTGGATATTGAGATTTAGTATTTATGCATATTTTGGCCAAGTCTTCATGGTGTTCTATCATGAAGCCTACCATCACATGCTATAGAAAAAATCAACTTCAAGAAGGTCTACAATAAATGGATCTACATAAGTTTCTCCTTGGTACCTTGGCTAAATTCTTCCATCCTACCCTTGATAAAATCAATTAAATGACCATTCTATTTGTATCATTTTTAATCAGGATGAGCATCTCATCATTAGTAGGTACAACTAAATCATTCACATTGATCAATCTCATTCTTTTATTAATCTATTTCATCACTCTACACCTACTCATATTTAATCTATATTCCAGGTTATATCCTTGAGTTATGCTTGCTAATTATCCCTAACTGGGGCACAATCATCTTTAGCCAATCAAAGTCTCTTAATGAGTATAACTGCCTATGGGCAAATCATTATTTTGAATTTTATTCCTAATTATATTGCCTTTGGGAAAATTAGTACACTTTTTACATCAATGCATGCAAGCATTTTCTTATTTGGATTAATCTTTACCATGAGTTAATTCCACCTTTCTTTTTATTTCTTTTCAAGGGACCATCTATCAAAAAATGTGACAGCCACTCCCTCGAGGGGGCATCATCATAGGCTTCCCAAAAACTATTTGGAGCTTTGTTCTTCAACCATCATCTTCTTTTTGGCATATAGGAAATTTCTCATTCTTTGAGAAGACATTGCTTTGCCTACTATTTGAAACATCTTCCCAAATAAGGGCAAATTGTAGACACCTAAAACTAGCCACTGATAACCTCCAATCAGGGTTTTGGCTAATTTCTACCCAAAATGCATAATTTGGCTTAAAAACACTAAAACATACAAAATGATGTGAAACTAATATATTCAAGTACCGATTTTGGCCAGGGTATCCCTAAATGGGGTAATACAATTTATGGGCCATCTACTTTGATTAGTTCATTTTGAGTCAAAATGACAAATTTGCACCTACATGCTCTGAACTACTCTTTCCTATCAAATCTTTTGCACAAGACATGTGCCTTTGTTATTTATTATTAGCAACATCATAAATAAGAATATGCATCCAATGCATCTGATGTGCACTTCCAATTCAAGTCTAGTCAAATTTAGGACCAATAACAAGGTATTTTGATCAATTTGGGTAATTTGTGCATAATGTGCTTAATCATGTTTAAGATCTAATTAACCCAAATCAATACTGAATAAAAAATTCCATGGAAACTTGTTGAATACTTATTTTTGGAAATGAATATAGAATATTTTCATCATCAAGTGACCTCATTTATTGGAAAGACATTCCTAGGCCATAAATGCCACAAATATCAGGATTCATGCCCTCCATGCCTCATTAATGCCTTCTAGATGACCTCCATGCCTCTTAATTGCCCCTTATTCCAATTCCATGATGAGGATAATTACAAACTTAATTCCAAAAATTGAATTAATCCTCAACCACACATCTCAATTTTGAAATGGATGGTTGAGGTTGATTTTGATCAAATCCAAAAATCTATAAATAGGAGGCCTCATAACATCATTTCTAAGCTTAATTAGTGTAGAGTTATAATGCAAGATTGGTTCCAAAAGCTTCAAGAAACTAGTGTTATAATGAAAAATTGATTCCAATCCAAGCCAAGCCATAAGCCAAAGGTGCCAAGAGGAAATTAAGGTAGCCACACTCCATTGAAGAAGACCTCTTAAAGCACAAGCTAAGTAAGCCACCATTACAAAGGCATTTGAAGCATCCAAGGAAGGTGAAAGTAATTCTTGTGTTTTCATTCCTTGATTTTTATTTATGCTTGTCATTTGATTTTGTTAACTAAGCTCTCCTTATTGTCTATGCCTACAAATGTTATGCTATCAGTGTGTTTATTTCATCTTTTTTTCATTTTGGAACTAACACCATACTGACCATCCTTTCTTGAGTCAAATTCCTAGATCATAACAACACACAACCAAACCTTTTAGCAAGATTTATCCTAAAAATAAGATACAACCACCTTAGATGTTGAGCTTCCACAACAACACCTATAAAGAGATTCCACCTCTAAACTAATGTCTACAACACTTGACGATGGACATATACTTATCATTCTTCTCCTTTGCTCACACTCAATTTGTCAGAGCACTATTCTAAAAATAGAATTATGACTAATAGTTCATACAAATAGTCTTAAAACTAATTTTCTATTCAACACATCCTCAAGTGACTCTACCCCTTCTTCATTCCATAAAACACACACAAGCCTCTCTCTAATTTCTCCTTAATCTCTCACTCCTAATCTAGAACCCATCATTTTTTGTTCCACTATTTATAGAGTAATATTGATAATCATTACCTTGGTTGGCCATTAGTCATGAATTAGAACTTAAGGCATATATCAAACAAAGACATGGATCAATATAATCTTCACAGGTTTTCCATAACATCTATAGGTCACCCTTAAGCAGTTACACCTTTTAATAAGGCCTTTATAGCTCTTATAGGTCTCATGAGAATCCATTCCCTTCTTTATCACTATATGTAGAAAAACAATAAAAATAGGAGCATTTTCAATACATGGGTCAACTCCTTATGTCCCCTTTGACATCCTAAAAAGATCATAGTTAACTTAGCTCACCTCTACATATGCTCAAACAACACAAACACTAACATAGTCCACACTATCACCATGAATGAACACAAAATCAACTTTTTTAGAATTATTTATACTCAATATGGATTTATCACACCTTAAAAATTCACACAAAACATCCTTATGGAGTCTACAAAACTCCTTAATATCCAATTCATCATGATACATCAAAACAACATTAATACAAGGTTGAATATCCTTCTCAAGTCACTTGTAGAATAAACATGAACATATAGTCAACTTATAGGCCAAATATCTTTGATTGTACTTGCTTCTAGATCTTTAAATATATATATCTAGATGCACCTTGGAGTCCTCTACCACTTTGATTTTCACTACATGAGCAAATTCATCTCTTATCAAATGATATGGTCCAAAAACTAAACATTAGTTTTTTACTTTATAAATTCAAATATTCAAATGCAAATGGTCAAAGTTAGCCTTCGAACATAATCCTAAAATAGTGTGAACTCTCAAATTAGATTAAATGCACTCCATTTGATGTTGATCGATCTTTAATGCATAGGTGCCAATGATCAAATGTTGAACTTCTATTATTTTGACCTCATTTTGTACAATATCAAAATGTTGACTCCATATGATCCATTGATCTATGTATATCAACTAGATCAATAATGATCAATGCTCACTATTGATCAATATATACAACTTATTACTCATCATTGGATCCTTATCCTATACCTTTTTTTAGTTCTTTGAACATCATGCACTTATCCTCATCTTATTGCCTCTTGACTTCTTGGATCAATGTGTACTATTAGTCTTTCTTGAGCTTTAACTCATTCAAAAAATGACCAAGTATGAGAAACCTTTCAATATGCATGATTATCCATTTTTACACCTCAATAACTTCTTCTGATCTTACTCACATGATCTCAAATTCAGACCAGATGATCTACTCAAAAGGAGAATCTAGTCATGTGACACAAAACTCTTGAAACCCTCATGCATGTGAGATATAGTGCCATTAAAATGCCTTCTCAAAAGTCTTCTATCATAAAGCCAACCATGTCAAAACCTACACCAGAGGCCAAATTTAATCATCCATAAATTTTTTCATTCTTCAATGCATGATCTCAAATTTAGTGCAAATTAACTATGATCAAAATTGAACAAACCCATATGATCAATTTCTCTTGACACCTTCACATGTGTAAGATATAACACATTAAAAAATCTCACTCATATCTTTTTATCACATAAAAAAGTTGGCTATGGGAAAAAATAGTCAAACTTCATAGGATCCCAACTTTGCATATGTATATCTTTTAATGTGCTACATCGCATGATCTAAAAATTAGCATAAATAAACTAGGCACAAAAATGAAAAAACCCATATGATCATTTTATTGTAAAAAAAAATTAATTTGTTACTTTTATTGTTTGGATTTGTTTTATCAAGCCCTAGTTGATTTTGATGCTTAGTGAGGAAGATGCATGCTAAGGTGGATGTTGCTCATTGGCTAGATGCATGTGGTAGATTCCATGGGTCTAAGATGCATGGAGCATGAGGACAAAACTAGGTACCTGCTTGAGGGCTTAGACCATGGAGGAGGTCAAAAAATGATGTAGGGGTGCACTAAATTTCTAGATAGGTTTGAGTTTGCATTTTATTATGTTTGCATGGGGGGAGGGTTTGAAAATTTGTTGTTTGGGTATATATGCCCTAGTTAGGGTTTTTGTAGGTTTTGGTCAAAATGGTGGGTAGATTGTCAAATTGATAAGGTGGGTAGGGAAATTGGGAAGCATGTTAGTTGGGTAGGGTACTTAGGTTAGTGTATTTAAATTTTGTTTATGGTTTTGGGTCTTGGGGGTTTTGGGCATTCTAGCCATGGAATGCCCACAAGTGACTATCGATGGTCACGTCTAACCATTGATGGTTGACTCCCTAAGAATGAGGGGATCCAAAATATTGGTGGTTAGAATGACCACCAATGATTAGCTAGGGTAGTGTAGGATTTAAAAAGTGTTTAGGGCTTAGGTATGGTATTTAGGTTTAAATTTTAATGGTTAGATTTAAGATAAGTGGTTAGGCTTAAAGTTTGGTTACCTAGGTTGGGTGCAAGGAGTAAATGTGTTGTGGTTATGATGAGGTAAAATATTTTAGGGTTAGGGGCACATTCAAAAGACATGGTAGACAATACCAATTGGGGTCTAATCTAAGTGTTTTGATTTGGTGTAACCTTAGGAATGGATACAGATGCATGACTATGTGTTATAGATATTTCTTACACTAATCGAGGGGATGATTGCTGATTATTAGGTACTTATGGATGTAGTAGGACTAGGAGGGATGAGGAACTACCAACATGTACCTAGGGATGTGTCCATGATAGTAGTGATCATCAAGAGATGTGATCCTATTACTAATACCTTCTTATTACTGACTAAGGAGATGACTATTCTCTTAGAGGATGTCCATAGGATCACTCATCTCCCACTATGTGGTGAGGCAATCTACCAAATTGAGTAGGAAGAGTGGGATGAGTATGTCAAGTATCTATATGAAGATGATAGTGACCAAGTTCACTAGCACTCTAGAGGGTTCAATTATACAACACTTCACAAGAGGGCTCCCAAGGAGAGGAGACTTATGATATTGTTAATGATGATGGTCACTTAATTTGGGGTTCTAAATTCTAGTAGTGGGAGATTACCTTATGTATTACTGGTGGTTTTGGTTGAGCTATTGCTTGGGAGGATAGTATTTGGGTAGGTCTCAATGCTATTGGTCTAAATCTACAAAGAGTTATGGGGGTTTAGACACCATAGGAGGTATGGCATCAGTGTGGGCATGGTTTTACCTTATTGGGCTTATGAACACATCCAGGTTCTGAGGCCTATAGGATTATCATGGATGGGGTACACATAGTTGGAGTTAACCATTAGCTTTATTAGGTGGAGGGATAACTATGTTGCATTAGGGGTTAAAGGTGGAGTACATGACATTAAGTGGTTCAAAGCTACTCTAGTTGGATTGGTAGTTGTGGACATCATATGGAGATTGTACTTATAGTTCTTGATCTAGCCAAGTTATAAGAGGAAGATCCTCATTATATAAAGCTATATGTGGATAGTGGGCCACTAAAAGGGTGAGGTTGATTTGATTCCCTTTGACTAAGTACGGTACCAATTTGGCTTATTACAAGGTGTATTAGGTCTACATCCATGGTCTAGGAGGCAAGACTCAAAGGTTTAGTTACTACTGCCCTAGCCTATTTAGATAGTTTTGGATATTGGCTTTGAGGATATTTATATTAGGGATCTCATAGATGATGTAAGGTATACAAATTGATACATGGCTTGGTACTGGCTTATCTATGTAGTTGTGGATGCTGGTGAAGGTGATGGAGGGGTAGCACCAATAGCTATAGATCTATCCAACTAGGGTGGACAGGTAAGGGTAGCATTGGCCAGGACCTAGGCTTAGGTATAAGATATATAAGGATAGGTGGCCACATTACAAGGCCAAATTTAGGCATTACAAGGTCAGATTTCCACCATTATAGGTGAGAGAGATCTACTCAGATAGAGGGTTGGGTTAGATGTAGTAATAGTAGGAGGGCCATTAGACATAGTGTCCTAAGCATGCTATCTAGCTACCATTAAGGAGCTTAGATATTAGACTAGCTACCCTAGGATATGAGGTATGTAGAATAGAGAAAGACTGATGGGTGGGCCATCGATAGCTACTCTGGGTTAATGGGATTTTATAGCTAGATACACAAGGGTACCAAGGGGACCACCACCAAGTACAATTGTAGGCATAGATAGGGCCAATAGCAGTGGTACAAGCTCATGATTATGTTAAGATATGTTATTTTGATGTATTATTTTTATACCAACCTATGTGATGATGTAACAATATGTATATGTTTCTGAGAGAGCCTAACATATCATGACATGTATTATTTTTTGATGATTTAATGTATCTTATGGATGCTTATGACATTACATATAATAGTTTTTTATGGTTTGTGATTAAGGCTTATGGTTTTGTCTCATGTTTATGATGTTTTACTTAGTAGCTTAGGCATGTAATGCTAGAAAGTTAAGTATGATGATCTGATTCTATTCATGGTTATGATAGGATATGTTATGGATGGATACATGTTATGGATTTATTCATGGTTATATAGGTGAAATGGGAAATGGTATATGCCCTGATGCTTTGCTCAATAATTTGGTTTATGCTTGTATGGTGTAATGACATACTTATGGTTTATAATGTGATTGATGTTCATGGTTTGCTATGATATGTTTACATGTGTTTTACTTATTGATATATAGATGCCATTGTTTGTTGACATAGTTTATGATGTGGATGCTTTTGATGTGATGTTTATTATCTATGTGAATAGTGATAGGCTGACATTAGCTAATATAAGATAAGAAAATGAACATGATGTTAGGTTATGGAGCTAAAAGTTTCACTGATGCAAATAGGGAAGGAGGTTGCAGAGTGGTTGCTGAGTGTCAGAGACACCGGCATCGGTTAGGCCAACTGACGTCGATAGGGTATAAATAGGAATGCAACTGACATTGGTCAGAGATTAGTCGGCATCAACACCCCCAGGCAGACAGGGATTGACGTCGGTCATCTGTGCGGTTTAGAACTGCAAGTTTTATGGGCAGTTAGTTAACGAACCAAGTGTTTGCATGTCAAGAGCCAAATTTAGACTAGAAGCTACAGATCTAATTATTGTAATTAGATGTCTAATTATTGTTTGCATGAGATCTATATAATAGACTCATGGGTTGTATTGTAAAGCGTGCTAGTTTGAGTAGAGCAAAGTTAGCTCCTTTTGTGTGTGAGGTGAGAAAGGGTGTTCCTCCTAGTTCCACAACAGTACCAAGTATGGGTGCTGGTTTTGGAGAATTAGAAGGGTTCTTCAGGGGTGTAGGATCTTGGTCAGCAGGTGTGCATGGCTACATTAGGAGATTTACATGGTAAGTAAGATCATTGATCTACAGGTGTATGTGTGTGCATGATCTAGGTTTGCAAGTGTTCAGAACTAGATTGATTTGCAGGTGTGCAAGATCAGGGAGGATAACAACACAATAGGGAGCAGGATCAGGTGGGATCTACTTAGAGTATAGTTTGTACTCATAAAGAGAGCAAAGAAGAAGGCAAGGTAGTTCCTTCCATAAGTGAGATCAGTTGGGTTACAGGTTGTTGCAGTTCAGGGAAGATCTACTTGAAGTATGTTTATGTACTTGGAGTGCATGGAGCACTTTGGTACTGGCAATAGTGGTTACTGGCTGGTTGGAGGTGAACACCAACTCTGTGTTTGAGTTGTGTGTTGGGACCGTAAGAGAGAGAGAGAGCTTTGAGGGAAGATTTATTGTTTATGCCCTAGAGGTGTGGGAGCCCTAGAGGTGTGTAAGGAAGAAGAACTGTGGTAATCTTCTTTGTTGTATTTCATTCTGAAAGAGTTTTAATACAAGTTGTGTATTATCTCTCATATTTTGTGTTATTTCTGAATTCTAGTTACTTATGATTCTAGTTTAATTTTGCATATTCAGTTGCTTATATTTGGTAATCAATTGTGTGCTTCCGTATTTCCCAACAAAGTGGTATCACAGCTTTTGGTTGGGTTTTTAACAAGTGGTATCAGAGCTAAGGTTGCAGGGAGCAGGTTTTGTGTTTGGTTACAGGTCACTCTCAGGGGTTTCTGATTGAGTGGGAGTATAACAATGGTAGAAGAAAGTAAGCTAAGAATGGAGGAGTTGAAAAGCACAGATGATCACTTTCAGTGTTATGAAAAGAAAAAGTAGGGAAAAGAAGATTGTTGGTTGGTTGCAGATCAACATGAAGAAGCAGATGTTGTAGGTGTTATTGCACAGGATGCTCTAGATAAAGTAGAATCTTGTTTTATAGATTTTATTGCCTCTTTCCATGCAGTCTAAAATAGAGTATCTTTTCATGGTAAGGTCTTTAGAGACTTTGGAAAGATTTATTTAGGGGCTGGTGTGCCTTACCAAAGAAGTGGCAAAGGAGAAGTGAAGCTAAAATTGCAGGTGGCCAACACATGGGTGTTGAAGGAGGTCACGCAGATCCCGGTCTTAAAGATAAGGCTAATTTCTTTAGGGAAGTTGGGTGATGAGAGATGCACAAGAACTCTCACAGTGAATGCACTTGAATTAGCTGGTGGTAAGAAAATAGGTATTATTTATCTACTTTCTTATATTACTTATTCTTCTTCTGTTGTAGAGATGTGGCTTTGTAGGCTTGGTCATGAGAGCAAGAAGGAGATGCATGTTCTTAACAAGGAGTCAGTTGTCTTTGACAAACTTAAGAACTGGAAAGCCTTGGTGTTTATGGAGGAGATGGCAGACAGAGATCAGTGGAGAAGGTTGGATACTTTTGAGCAGAGCAATTTGGACATGGGTTTGATTCAAAGTAAGCTCATGGGTAAAAAGTCATCACTCACAAGCGAACACAAGTACTGGCATCGGTCAAGGAGAACCGATGTCGAACAGACAAGCACCGATGTCAGTCATGTACAGACCAGAGCTGGTGATGTTAGGCAGGGTAAGATCGACGTCAGTCAGGAGGACTGACATCGGTAATAGGTAAGACAGATGTTGATCAGTAGGACCAACATCGGCAAAAGGAGACACTGATGTCGGTAGGGTCGGTAGTTAGGATAGGCACATGGGATCGATGTCAATTGGATGCAGACTGTGTGGTGACTGAGGTCGGTCACTGTAACAGATTTTAGACAGATAGCAAGCTATTAAGGAGTCTCAAACATCCATATGGAGGACTAAAGGCGTAAGTAAGCCTTAAATTTGTTGTTCCTCTTCTTTATACTCATTGATTAATGTAGAGCAGGAAGGATCCAAGAAACAGTGGGAGCATGGCATGAAGAGAATGTAGAACCAAGTGGGAGATTTGGTAGGGTTGCCAGCTAGATGAAAGCATAGAGATGAATGGATACCTTAGTTAAAGAATAGAGAGAACGGACACATGAGATGGAAGGCCAAGTCATATGGTCTTGAAGAAGCTGCAGTACATTGGTACAGTGCTGACAGGTGGTACTAGGTGGATGACAAAGTAGGGCTTTAGTCAATGTTAGTATAACCATTGTATTTGTCTTACTAGGTGGATGATGGTCGTAACATTATTTTGTTACTATATGTGGATGGTATGCTAGCTAGCAGGTTTGTACATATAGGGTTTTGCTGAGCTAAGGGTAAGGTTAGTTCAGTGGCATGTCATGAGGAATTTGGAGCAACAAAATTCTTTGGCATGAGAGACATGGAGATCACAGGTTGATTTTGTCTCCAGTGGGAGCTGATGTGAATTAGGTATTGGGGAAGTTCATTACGTAGGATGCAGAACTGGATCATAGTAAGGGCTAGACAGTTTAGTGTCTAAAATCACATGAGGTTTGGTATAGACCTGAGTTTGCCCAAGCAGTGGGTGCTATTAGAGAGTTAGGAGCCAATTCGGGGAAGTGGGTTCTCAAGTATTTGAGAGGGACCAGCAGTAGGGATTCATGCTATGTAGGGTCAGGACTTCGCTACATGGGTTTGTAGGTTCAGATGTGGCAGGTTACTCGGATGACAGGAGGTGCACCATAGGTTGTGTGGTTGTTGGTCTTAAAGGTTGAGCTTGAAGAGGGATACAAGCCAGGAAATAGATTAGATGGGGTATAGGTACATGTATAGTGCAGTTGTTTATCTCCAAGTGGGAGATTGTTAGGTTGTGGAGCAAAAAGCTTCACTGATGCAAACAAGGAAGGAGGTTGCAGAGTGGTTGCTGAGTGTCAAAGACATCAACATCAGTCAGGCCAACTGACATCGGCAGGGTACAGACAGGAATGCAACTGATGTCGATCAGAGATTAGCTGACGTCGGCACCCCTTGGCAGACAGGGACTGATGTCGGTCACCTGTGCAGTTTAAAACTATAAGTTTTACGGGCAGTTACTTAACAAACTAAGTGTTTGCATGTCAAGAGCCAAATTTAGACTAGAAGCTATGGATCTAATTATTGTAATTAGATGTCTAATTATTCTTTGCATGAGATCTATATAATGGACTCATGGGCTGTATTGTAAAGCATGCTAGTTTGAGTAGAGTAAAGTTAACTCCTTCTGTGTGTGAGGTGAGCAAGGGTGTTCCTCCTAGTTCCATAGTAGTACCAAGTGTGGGTGTTGGTTTTGGAGAATCAGAAGGGTTCTTCAGGGGTGTAGGATCTTGGTCAGTAGGTGTGCATGGCTACATTAGGAGATCTACATGGTAAGTAAGATCATTGATTTGCAAGTGTATGTGTGTGCATGATCCAAGTTTGCAAGTGTGTAGAACCAAATAGATTTGTAGGTGTGCAAGATCAGGGAGGATAGCAACACAACAGGGAGCAAGATCAGGTGGGATCTACTTGGAGTACAATTTGTACTCAAAAAGAGAGCAAAGAAGAAGGCAAGGTAGTTCCTTCCATAAGTGAGATCAGTTGGGTTGTAGGTTGTTGCAGTTCAGGGAAGATCTACTTGAAGTATGTTTGTGTACTTGGAGTGCATGGAGCACTTGTGGAGTGCGTGGAGCACTTGGGTACTGACAGTAGTGGATACTGGCTGGTTGGAGGTGAACACCAACTCTGTGTTTGAGTTGTGTGTTGGGACCATAAGAGAGAGAGCTTTGAGGGAAGATTTATTGTTTATGCCCTAGAGGTGTGGGAGCCCTAGAGGTGTGTAAGGAAGAAGAACTGTGGCAATCTTCTTTGTTGTATTTCCTTTTGAAAGAGTTTTAATACAAGTTGTGTATTGTCTCTCATATTCTGTGTTATTTCTAAATTCTAGTTACTTGTGATTCTGGTTTAATTCCGCATATTTAGTTGCTTGTATTTGGTAATCAATTGTGTGCTTCTGTATTTCCCAACAAAGTGGTATCATATCTTTTGGTTGGGTTTCTAACACATGATGCATTTTAATTGGTAAAGACCAACAAGAAACCCAAAGTTGGATTAGCTTATTGAAAATAAGCCTTTCTAATGCTTCACATTAGCATGCTTATGTTGATAAATAGGGATCTAGTTTACATTGTGTCAAGTAAGCTCATAATAGTGTGTATATGATTTATGGAGGGAGAATGGATGAAAAGGGAACCATTAGGGAGACTAGCATGCCTTTTCTGTAGGTGTCCAAAGAGGTACTATAAACAAGTATATGTCCATATATAAAGTGTAGACTGATCAATGTGGGAAGTCTACTAAGGAGAGCCAATTGTGGCTTTCCAAGATTTATCATTGTTATGAGAGTCAATTTTGGTTTTCAAAATTATTTTGCTCTTACTTTTAATTTTGCTTTTGCTTGAGGGTCGAGGAAACTGATCAATGTGAGAATATTCTAAGAAATTGCTAGCTTTGTCAAATTATTTACTCAACCATCCTACAAGGGAGTGGTCTAAGTTTATGTGCCTAGTACAAATTCTTTTGATATCTATCCTTCAAGGGAGTAGTCCACCTTATTTTTTGCAATTTTGAGTAAGTTTTTCATATCTATCCTTTAAGGGAGTAGTTTATGAATTCTAAGAATGAATCATGATTTTTTTTTGCTATTTGATATTTCCTTGATTTTTATTTTGATTTTTCTTGACATAGACTTGCCCATATATGCTTAATGGATTACCTTTATGAAGGCAAAACTAAGCTGACATGAAGTTTTAGTAGGTCAAAAGGAGGTATAGGTGATAACAACCATAGGAACTGATCTCAAAGAGATGGGAAGTACTATACAAATCATGCCATGGATAGAGTCATGGTATCCACATTTCAAGATTAGGCTATAATTGTGATGGATAATCACATGATTTAGTTTTAGTTGATTACCCCTAAAAAGAGGGAAATGAATATGGTTGAAAAGGATGATATTAAGTTAGACAAATGATGATTGTGATCTCTATCTAAAAATAAAAGGGATACATGTGTGAAGCATTGAGAGGCTCAGGTTCTAGTTTTCCTTCGAGAGAGGACAAATGATAATCTCCTAATCCATACTTATGGGTAATGATGTAGTGTCCAAGCCAATTGAAAGCAAATTTTCCCCTTTTTCTTTTCTCCATATTAGTTACATGCTGGTTTTCATTGAGGACAAGGTCACCAATGTTGAATTCTCAAAATTTTAGGTATTTTTTATAGGCTCATTTGATTCATTCTTGATAGACACAAAGATGGGAAAGAGCGGCCAAATGATGCTCATCAAGTAACTCAAGTTGAGATAAATATTATTGATGATAATCATTTTTCAAAACAAGGTTGTGCAAAGATGTGTAAAGGGAAGGTGTTTGGACTTCAAGAGGCAATACAACCTCAACTCCAAACACAAGAGAAAAAGACATAACACATGTGGGAGTTTGGATGTTAGTGTGATATGCCCTTAAGGTGAAAGGGATGTGCAAGTGCCAATCTTGACTCAAAACACTAACCATTTTGGTAAGCATGTTGTTAAGGGTTTTGTTAGAGGCTTCAACTTGTCCATTTGCTTGTGGGTGATAAGGTGATGAAAAGATATGTTTAATACCAAATAGGTCACAAAGGCCTTGAACTGGTTTGTTTTGGAATGATTTGCCATTATTGATAATGATCTTATGGGGAACACCAAAATAGTAGATAATATGGTGGGTGATAAATTTGATAATCTTTCTAAATTTTATCGAGACAAGAAGATTAACCTCCACCCATTTGGTGAAATATTCAATTATGGTAATGATAGAATAATGTCATTGTGAAGAGTGGGGATTGATTTCATTGATAAGGTCTAGGCCCCATTATGAGAAGGGCAAAAAGTCTATAGAAATATGAAGACTACTGCTAGATGCATGATGTAAATTGGCATGTTGTTGACATTTGACATACTTTTTTACATAATCATAACAGTCTTAGTTAAGGATGGACCATTAATAGCTTAGGTAGAGGATGCACTTAGCCACAATGATTCCACTAAATTTCCCTTCATAGATACCCTCATGTGTCTCCTTGATATTGTGAGAGGCCTCTGGACCATGAAGGGAATATAATATAAGGCCATCAAAACCATGTTTGTAAATAATTCCTCCCATAATGGTGTAATGGGAGGTGCTCTAAATAAATTCCCGATGGGCATTTATATAGAGGCCAGAGGGAACTATGCCAAGGTGAAGGTAGTCAAAGGTTTGTTGATACCAAAGGTCAGGTAGAATCTCTTCCACACTAAAGATGGTTGGCATGACTTTTTTGGTGTAGAAAGGTTTAATGAGGTGATGGACAATGACTGATAGTTTAGAATCCAAACGTGACAACAAGATCTGAGAGGCAAGAGAAGTCATGGTATCATCAAACTTATTGGTAGATCATGTGGTGGTTTGAATATGGTCATGTTTAAATGAGGCTAGGAGTTCTATGACTAGTTGTCTATATAGTTGCATCATTTCATTCTTACACTGGTAAATGTCATTGGCTTAGTTGACCATAAGTTGGGAGTTACCAAAAATATTGATTATTTTGACTCCTAAGGCTAAGGCAATCTGGAGACCTATTATAAGGGCTTCATACTTGGCCACATTATTGGTTCATTTAAATTTGAGTTTAAATGACAAAGGAAGTGGTTCACCAATAAGGGGGATAAGGATGATGTTGGCCCCTCCACCACATTGACATTTGGAACCATCCAAAAACATGGTTACATGATTGGTAAAATTTACATGAGATGGACTTATGATTTACTCATCTAGAAATTCAAGAGGGGGAGCTTGGGTGTTTGGTAGGAGTGAAGCAACTAATTAGTTGGCAATGAATTTTCCCTTGATTGATTTATAATGGAGGAACTCAAGGTCAAACTCATCTAAAATCATGAGCCACTTAGCCATGCACTAGTTTTGGTATAGTTTGGAATGTATGTACTTGAGGGGCTCAGTATTAGTTATGACAAACATTTTATGGTTGAGAAGGTAGTGGTGAAGTTTGGTGGCTATGAAGACTAGATCCAAACATAGTTTCTTGATATGTGTGTACCAAGTCTCATATTTGATAAGTGTGTGGCTAATGTAATGACTTGCTCCTTGTGTTTTTCATCTAAATGGGAAAGCATCATCCATAGGGAATGATTTGTGGCAAAGATATATAGGTAGAAAGGTTGGTCATCCTTAGGAGGTGTAAGGATAGGTGGAGATATTAGGCACCCTTTGAGTGCATTAAAGGCCTTTTGACAATCGACACTCCACTTGAAAGAGACATACTTTTTCAAGAGGTGGTGGAAGGGTTGACATTGATCAGAGAGCTAGGAGATGAAATGATGAATGGATTGAAGCTTCCCTACAAGCTACATGGTTGTTTGATATTGGTTGGAGGTAGCATCTCAAGGATGTATTTGATTTTGGTTAGATCAACCTCAATTCCTTGAAAGGAAATAATGAAGCCAAGAAGTTTGCTTGACAAGACCCCAAAAATAGATTTCATGGGATTGAGGTAGATATGGTAGTGGATAAATCACTTAAAGATAATCTTGAGAATGACTAAATGGTCTTTGTAAAGCTTAGACTTCTTGATAATGTCATCCACATAGTCTTCAATTATTTTATTGATAAGGTCATGGAAAATATAGAGCATGGCACATTGGTAGGTTACGCTAGCATTATTAAGACCAAAAGGCATGACTCTATAACAAAAAGTCTCCCATGGGGTGATAAAGGTAGTTTTGAGCTGATCTTTAGGGGAAATCAAAATATGATTATAACCTAAGAATCCATCCATGAGAGACAACATCTCATGGCCTATTGTAAGATCAACAAGTTGGACAATGCTAGGTAAAGGAAAGTCATCTTCTAGGTAGGCAAGGTTGAGGTCACCAAAGTTCACATAGATATATAGTCCCCTTATGGCTTTAGTGATCGACACAATATTCAAAATCCATTGGGGATAATCAATGGGTTGAATAAAGTTGATATAAAAGAGGCATTGAAGCTCTTCTTTGATAAGGAGGGCTATATGAGGATTCATTTGGTGAAGTTTCTATTTGATAGGTTTGGGATCATAATTGGTTACAATGTTGTGGGTGGCAATGGCTGGGTCAATACCGATCATGTCAACATATGACCAGGTGATTGTAATACTATGATCTTAAAGGAAAGTAGAGAAGTCTTTTAGTTCCTGAAGGGTGAGGGTTTGGCCAATTTTAATGACATGGGGGTCGTCTAAAGTGACTATTTCAATGTCTTTGGTAGGTTCATTCAACATGGTTGAGGTTTTTAGAGGTAAGGATTTATGGATGGAAGAATTTGGTGTACCAAGGTAGGTGAGAATAACATCATCATTTTGACACTAGATGGTGTTGATGGTAAGAGAATATTCTCCCATGAGTTCAAGATGGGTCAAATGGATGGATATGGATTGAAATTCCTTTTGATAAGTTAGAGAGCCAAGGGTAATCATGTTGACAAAAAAAATTAGGTGGGATGATGTCCTCATCCTCTCCCACAGGTGGAGGGGGTGTTGGTGAAGAAGGAGTCTCTTTTTCAAAAATGGTATGGGAAATTTCTTTGGATTTCTTCTTATTGGGTAAAATGAAACTAAGGCCATGATTATCATGAGGATTTTGGGTCTCAATCAAGGTAAACATGTGGGGGCCATGCTCATATCATCCTAAATGAAATCCCTTCCAAGAACATCTATGAAGGTATAGTTTGGCAAAGTCAAGTTTGTCAAAATAAGAGAAAGTAGAGGTGAGGGAGTGGTGGAAAAATCAAGTGGTTTGTAAATTATACCATAGATAAAGTAGGTTTTACAGTTTAGGGGCCCCAAAGGGGTAATGGCTCTAATGTTGGGGTCATAACTTGGTTGGTGGTTGAGTTTCCCATCTTTTTGTGGAGTAAGGAGGGCATTAAGGGTGAGGAGATAATATTCTCCAAAGGTAAGGCATTGGAAGGTAGGTTTTAAAGGATCATTGATGGGTATTTAGTCTATGAGGATAAATGAATTGGTGGATGCCTAAATGGAAGGGGTTGAAGTAATAGCTTTAACTTTTGTAGGTGAGGGCTTGATGGTGGTTGTTTGTAGTGCTTTGGATGGTGGTAAGAGAACATCATTAGGTTGGTAGGTTATATTTCATGATACAAAAGGGTTAGGGTCAACTTGTATGGTAACAATTTCACCTTCATGTTCAAACTTGACATAAAGATGGAGGGTGGAAGGTACACAACCCATGGCTCAGATCTAAGGTTTCCCTAGCAAAACATTGTACTAAAATTCACCTTCGACCACATAATAGAGTTCAAAGAGCATGTGAGGTCATAACTAAATATGAAGGATGATGGCTCCTAAGGTAGTGGTCATGGTGTCATCAAAGGATCTAAGGATGACTAAAGTTTTGGACATGACATTGTCTGGTAGCTTGAGTTACTCATAGGCATAAGAAGAGATAATGTTGAAAATAACTCCCCCATCGATCATAACCCATTTGATGTATATTTGGTTGATGTGGGATATGATAAAAAGAGGGAGATCTAGGTCCTCAGGGTGGATAAAATTTATCTCTAAGTCCTTAAAGGTAACAAGGATGGAGAGTTGGAGAGCACCTATGAAGGCCTCTATGGGTTAGGAGTCTCCTAGTCTAACCTCAATGACATACATAACTTTGATCATGGCTTGACTATGGTGGGGGAAGGTAGAAATGAGCTTGTAAAGGCTCATCTTAGATAGGGTGTAGTATAGTTGTTTAAATATGATCCTCTTGATGGATTCAGAGGGGTTAGCCTCTCGGGTGCCTAAGATGGTAACTTTGGGCTTGGTTGAAGATGTAGAGGTTTGGATCTAGTTTGGTTGATGATGGTTTTGTGGGTATGTCCATGGGATGGAAACTTTGGCCTTCTATTTATCCTTTTGTTGGGATCATGTGACCATATTAATGGTATGGATAGAGGGGAAAGGTGAGATACAATTTTGGGTAGACTCTAGGCCACTTTGAGGTGAGAATGGAGGATTAAGTGTTCATTGGTGAGTGGTTATTAGGTGTAGTGGTATAGAAATGGATGGAAAGTCATATACTAAAATATCATACTCATCATAGAGTTGGTATATAATGGCTTGGAGAGATTTATAATTCTCTATGTCATGCTTAGGTGTCCTATAATAGGAATAGATCTAACAATCATTATAAAAATATAGATTTGAATAAAGAGGATTGAAAGGTCTGATAGGAGGTAATATGAGGCAAGAGGTCTACACTAATCTTTGAAGAATGTTGTATAGTATCCTACTAGAGATAAGGAAGGTTTTGGGCTCGTGGTTTTGGATAACAAGATGGGTGTGTGGGTGGTAATAGGTGGGGTGATAAACGGTTTGGGTGAGGTGGTTATAGTGGACTATTTTGGCCTAGGTATGCTAGGAGTTGGGGTGGCTGAGCTTGATGGTCTGACTATTGGTAATCTGAGGACTGGTGCATCAGATAACAAGTGGGTTGGTGTAACAAAGGGTAATGGGTGGTATATATTAAAAAGAGGTTGATTTTTAGGTAAAGTGGAAGGGTGAGGCCCTAAGATAGAGGGAAAGGTAGAGGGATGTAGGCTCTTAGTCATGTGGCCCTTCAATTATTTTGTCCCCTTGATTGGTGTGGTTCAAGACTTGGGCATAGGCTGGGGTGGGGTCAACTCTACCTTCAAAAATGGGTAAACTAAACTCTACATAAGGAAGGCACCAAGAGCTTTGAAATTTTTGGTTGGTGATGTGGTGGTTGGAGAAAATGGTCGGTAGATTGGTTGAGGAGGTGAGGGGTTGGTAGATGTTCCAATCAATCTAAGAGGTGGTAGAGAAATGATTGATTAGTTATTTAGAGGTGTGCTAGAAGATTTAGGTTTGTTAATATGAGAGAGCCCTAATTATTGCTAAAAAATGGTTCAATCCATGTCTAGTTTTAAGGCAAAATCTAACTTTTGCATTAATGTGGAAAAAGGTTTACATACTGGTTGTAATCCATGGGTAGTGGATGGAAAAGATAGACTTGTAGGTTGGAGAGGGTGGTTATAAGGTTAGTTGATTTCCTTGAGCGTGGGAGGTAAATTGGGGGTAGATATCCCCTACATGAGAGGTGTTGGTGAAATATTTTCTCCTTTAGGAACAATATATATAGGAGTGATGGTCTACTTGATAGTTGGTAGAGGTGGGCAATCAAGAAAGTTTATTTATTCAAATGGGCTAGTTGAGGTAGCATGTGGTGATTTTAAAGCTTCTAGGAGTATAACTAGGGAGAAAGGAACCTCCTTGGTGTGGGTATTTGAAAGAGGGGAAGGTGACTCCACCACCTTGGTAAGTGAGGTAAGGGAAGAATAGGTAGATTGCATGAGTGGGTCCTCATGGGTAGGTGCATCACGAACCATGTTAACCATGTAGACCTCATGAGAGCATTTAACCTATGTGTCCTCATTTTTGATAGGGGCATGGTTGGGAAAAGGCCACCTGAAGATGTCAAGAGCTTGATTTTGAGGGGCATTAGGGTTATCCAATGGGATTTCCCCGTTATAAAATAGGCTTTGAAAAACATTCTTAAAGGTATTACATCAACTAACATCATGCCCAGTTACCCAATGAAAGGCATAATGGTCATTCTCATTATACCAAGTAGGCGTTGGACGAGAAGAATCAAACTATTGAGGAGGTTTGATGGATGGAAGATGTATAATATTAGCTTCCAATAGATTTTCCAAAATTGAGGCATAATATTCTCCAAATGGAGTGAATTATTTTTGGTTTCTTTGGTTTGGGTTCTACAAACCTAGGTTCAAAGGACTGGGAGAGTTTTGTTGAGTGATATTAGGTAGTGGGGAAGCCTTAAGGACAACTACATTCATAGTCCCCTTGATTTTAGTCCTAGAGTTAGCTTGATTTCTTATTTTGGAGGAGGACGCTTCATTGGTCTTAAAGGTAGAGTTCTTGTTTCATAGCTTTAGTTTGCCCTTATCTATGGCCCAATTTTATAGTTTATATGTCATGGTAAAAGCCTCATCAAAGGTTCTAAAGCTTTAGACATGCAGTGTAGAAGATATATGCTTGGTGAAAGCTCAAGCAAAAATTTCTATAATTTTAGGTTGAGGTAAGGAAAATGAAATATGATTAATCAAGCTTTTCCAACAGGGGATGAAGTTAACAATGGACTCATCATTAAATTTCTTGATAGAATAAAGGTCGATAATAGAGACCTTCTTGGAAATGTTGATGGAGAATTGATCCAAGAATAACTATGCTAACTGGGAGAAAGAAAAGATGGAATGCTTGGTAAGGACACTATACTAGTTGAGTGTTGGGCCTGATAAAGACATGGGAAGGTTTAGAGGAGAAGGGAATCATCATAATCAATCATGTAACATGCATGCGTAAAACCCTAATGTGTTTCTGGGGGTCCTCCTTGCTTTGAAATTTGGTAAATTTTGGAAACTCCCATTGAGGGTAAGGTCTAATGGGGACAAAAGGATGGATAGGTTCATTACAAATCTGATCATAGGATAGGATGTTATGAGCCCCTGAAATGGATGACTCAAGTTTGGTCATCTTGTCCATGAGCATTTTCATTAGGTCAGTTTGAGGTGGTGCACAAAAAGGATTGTAAGGATGATATTATGGTTGAGGTTGGGCAACATATTGGTAATTGTTTAGTGGTTGAAAGGATGTCACATATTGGAATGTGGATGCTAGAGGTTGGGTAGGATAGGTGGATGATGGTGGTTGGGTAGTGGGTACATACCCTTGTGGGTTATGGATGTACCCAAGATTAGGTGCAATGGGTAACTTCTAATAAGTCCTTATGGATTAGGCATGGGTGATAGTTGGGTTGGTGACATGATGTGACTTAGTGACCTTTGTGCTAATGTGTGGTGAGGTAGAAGGGATGGATACCCCTAAGCTTGGTAAAGGGTTATTGACTAATGGGCTAGGTTTGATAGAGGGAGGTTGGTAGTGTTAGTGGTGGGTATTCTGACTACAAGTAGAACATGATGAGTAAATGGTTGAGTTATCCTCAAGGTAGAGGAGTCCTTAGCAAGGGTGGAAGGTGTAATTGTAATGGTTGGTTAGATAGGTTGGTTTCTAGTTATAGCATCAAAGGAGTTGGTAGATGATGATGCTTAGGTGGTCAAAGGTTGGGTGGTGATCATGGAAACAAGGATACCCTTCATAAGGTGGGATGGTATACCATAAGGAGGGTCCTGAGGTGGAATTGAAACTATGATATGGTGAGAAAAGGTGTTAAGATAGTGTTGAAGGGTAACTAGATTATTTTTTATAGAAGTGGTGAAATCCATGTCTCTTTGAGGAAATACCTAATGGAAAGTAGGGCTTCCCAATGGATGAGGTGAATCTTCTACCTCAGAGATGTACTCTATAGATGAGGAGGTAGAAGAGGTTGATTTAGGTGAAAGGTTTTATTTTACTAGGTCTCTTCATTGTTGATGAGTGAGAACCATACAAAAAAAAGAGAGAAGACAAGACAAACTCACCACTCAAAAAATAAGAAGACAAGAAAATGATCAAGACAATCAAGACACACACTCTGAAGTATGTTATGCCTAGAGGTTAGTTTTAGTCTCATTTTTGGCTTATGACTTAGTTAATGAGAATGTGTGATAGAAGTTGGCTTGTAGATCAAGTATTATAGAAGTAGTCTATGGTTGGTTTTGGGCTATTTAGGTGATCAAAAGAATCTATATTAGAATAAATACATGGCTTGGTATTGGGTCCTACCCCCTCACTTTATAATCTCACAATGATAAGGGTGTTGAGTGCTTAGCCAATATATATTAATGTCTAGAGTTTATACTCGACCAGAGTGTTGAGTTGGTTCTCCTCTTGGTAATGACCTCTAAGAAGATTTTTAGGAATGGGTAAGGTGACCATTAGGTGATGAAATCCTAGTTAGGACTTGTCTCAAAAAAAAATTATGTTTGATTCATGAAAATGGTTTGGATAATGTGTGCAACAAAATTGAAACTATGATAAGATTATTGTGCTTTAATTCAAAGTGAACTAATGTTAAACACAAGCAATGGATGTAGTTGATTTTAATCCCAAAAGAGATTTTAGTTTCAATTATGAGCACAAATAGAGAGGAGACCATACAAATGTAAATAAAATGTGAGCAAAGACTCTAGGTCCTACTGAGCATGCCAAAATGTTTTAATAAATTTATTGCTTGAGTTCAAAAGAAAGAGAAAAAATTAAATTGATACAGGTATGGTTGAAAAACTTGTTTGGTTGTGTGCACATTGAATCAGAAGATTGTGAAGATCTCCTTTTTGGCTTGGGAGGAGGACTACAAATAATAAATCACTAAAGAAAACTTTTTTGTTAGATAGATAGTTGGGTGGATTGCCTAGCGATAGCTATATCCCCTAAGCAAGATCCTCCTTAGGGCTTATTAATCCACATGTTTAAAACAATCAAGTTGATAAACTGGAAAGAAGGTACTTGCATCAATAATCAAAAGGTACTAAAATTGAATACTAGAAAGATTATTATAAAAATAAACTAGAAATGATCTAATTAGTGATAGACTAATTAATACTAGTGCTAACGGGTCAAGATATTCTTTAGGAAATTAGAGGGGGGTTTATGAGTGGTCAGAAACATAGAAAAGTGGATTTAGTTGGGTGTGGATGGGTGATATCAACTTACTAGTCTTTTTACCATAGGTGACCATCGACGGTTAGGCCTGACCATTGGCTATTAGGTCTAACTGTTGGTAGTTGACTGTAATATGATAAGATTTCATAGATGAATTTTGGGAGTTGGGCAAAGGCTAGAATGGTTATAAAATGTAATAAAAGTAAGTGAATAGTAACAAACAAGTACGTGTCTTACCAAAAGTTGATTGGGTGAGCGGTTTGTGTGATTAGCCTATTGGTGGAATCTGGCTTGATTCTAGTAGAGTAATGATACCTAAAAGCTTGGTTAAGAGATGGTGACAAACTAGCTCTCAATAAGATGGCTGATAATGTTGATGATGCTAATTGATGTATAATAGAAAATTCCTAAATGCCTCATCTCCTAATAATTATTGTAGATGAATTTGACCTCTAGTCTCTCTTTCTTATAGGCATAAGCAAGAGGTAGAAGTGAAGGTGTAATTGGGTCATCTAAATATAATTTGTGTATGCAAAGGCTCACAACACAAATTAGACAAGTTTATATTTAGAAAAGGGTTAGTAGAGCTTACATGTTCTTGTTAAGAAGGTGGATACTGATCATTGATGGTCACCCTAACCATCAATGGTTAGGGTCCAAAAGGCTAGGTTTATTTAGCTAGGTGCAACTAAGTGAAAATTAGTTGGTTTAGGCCTGGTAGATGTAGAATGGTCCTAAGAGAGTCTAGGGGTACTTCAAAGGCTAATTTGACATTTGAAATCATAGGTGTGTAGTTTTTTTTGTCTACATCATCCACTCACTAGAGCATCTCTATGACATCACCATGACATCATAATGATAACTCTCCAACATGGTCTTTCACTAATATTGTAGAGTAAATGAAAAAGGATCATGTAAATGTGTCAATATGGGATACACTTTCAATACCTAGATAAATTGACCTAATCCAAGAAGATCTATCCAAACTCGACTTGGAAACTAAAAAACCTAGTGAGAAAGAGGCAAAATTGACAAACACATTGAATCCTAGTAAAGGACATTCAAACAAAGTTGATAAATCAGACAAACCTCCCCCATTCTATTTCTCTATCATCATTGGAGATGTTTTGGTCCACAATTTTTTGATTGGTAGTGGAGCAAGTAATTGTGTCATGCCAAAGTAAGTAGTTGATAAGTTGAATTTGAAGTATGATCCTCATCCTATGGGAGCGATATAATTGGATGGGTCATATGCCAAGACCATTAACATAATCAAAGGTTTTTAACTTATTATTCATGCTTGTCCTACTTTCACCATTTTTCAAGATGTTGTGGTTGTAGATGTACCATCTCACTTTTTATGTATTTTTCAAGAGATTTTAATGCAAATATTGGAGGATATTTGACTTCAAATTGGTCCTCTATGGCATTTAGGACTAGGTATGGTGCTAAGGTGTCAATAAAATTTGAACCTATATCTATTTTTCATGTAGATCCATATGTGTGTTATACATTTAACATGATTTGCAATATTAGTGATGAATAGGATCATCATATTGGTCAAGAACCTCTAACACTTCTTGATGGCATAGGTAACTTGAACCTTTATGAATGGGGCACTGAGAAGTATGGTTTTTTAAGAAATTTGTCTTAGTACATACATCCTCCATTAAGAATGTGATGGAGCTCATGATGCAGATTTTGATGACAGTCTAGAACAAGTCGCATGGGGAAATTATCTTTTGCACATGGATATTGAT